>NW_006494931.1:8561959-8624669 GCF_000471905.2 Amborella trichopoda | reverse complement strand
ATCATTTTTTTTTCTTTCTTTTTTTTATTTTTTTAAAAATTATATTATTAAAAGAGATAAAGATTCTTCATTTTTGTTTTTTTGTTTTTTTTTTTTGTAAAGAGATAAATATGCTTCTAAAATATGTATTCTAAAAAAATAAATATGCACTTCAAGAAGATAGGTATGATCTAAAGAAGATAAAATATGATCTAAAGATGATAAGTATGAATAAAAAAGGATATGAAAAATATGATAAAGATGATATAGATGTAATCAAGATGAATCTAAAGATGTTCTAGATGATAAAGATAATTTAAAAGATTATCTAAAAAGATGATATGAAGATAAAGATGATCAAGATAAGTTCAAAAAGAAGATTATCTAAAAACAATAAATAAAGATGGTCTAAAGATGATCTAAAAGATAGATCTAAAGATGATATAAAAGATTGACCTAAAGATGATCTAAAGATAAAGATGATCTCGATGGATATACATGAAGATCTAAAGATAAAGATAATAAAGATGGATCTAAAAGAAAGATGATCTAAAAAAACTAAAGATGATATAAATATTGAGAGATATCTAAAAGATGATCTAAAGATTGAGAGGAAAAAGATCTTAAATTTTTTATGGAGAGAGAAAAAAATAAGATATAGAAAGATAGAATCTAAAGAATTTTTTATTTTTTTTAAAATCTATCACGTTTTTCTTCTTCTTTTTTTTTTTATACATTTATATTTATATTTTTTCTAGAAAAAAAATATATGAGAAAAAAAGAAGAAGCTTTTTTAATTTTAAAATACGGATCTAAAGTTCAAGGTGCCCCATTGTAGGCGCCAAACTGTTTACACTCCAATCGGCGCCAATCTTTGGGATAAGATATGCTCAAATCTTAGCAAAAAATTGAATTATATTTTAGAAGGTAGAAAAAGTGGGGTCTCTTGAATTATGGGCTCAAAAAAATCCAAGATCTATACAAATTTGGTCCTTTTTTTAGTCCATTGGCTGTGCCAGCTCCAAATCGGTATTTTAAATTAAAAACTCTTCCAAATTTAATTAAATCTAATGATGAATTAATTTACAAAAAAAAATAAAATAAATCATAGAATTAAATAAATAAAAGCAAACTAAAATAAGCAAAGACATATACTTACCTCTAGGGACCCGAAACCTGGAGTTTCGTGCTTGGATCAAGCCGCTCTTCCGATTTACACCACCATCTCCTTTTTTGGATGCCTTTGCTTGCTGGAATTGGTAGATCTAAGGTTCTTTTGACCTAAAACTAGGGTTCCTAAGGCAAGGGGAAAAGCTGAGAAGTTTAGATAGGGTCTATTTAGGTTTTTCGTAAGATTGGACAAGAATTTCCTTAGTTAGGTTTTGGGATCTCCAGAGGTTGAATATGACTTCTGAGATTTTTTCTAATTTTTTAAGATTTTTGGGGATTTGTTTATAAATTTTTAGGAATTTTCTAAGGGTTTTTTCTATTTTTGGTATTTTGGGCTATTTTTCTAATTTCGGGAATTTCTAATGGATTTCGTTGTGATTTATGATCTTTTCCTTTTGGGTTATGAAAGGGGTTTTTATAGAACTCCATTGGTAATTTGTCCTAATTTTTTGGAGTTTTTTCAGATTTTTTTGGATTTATCTTGAAGTTTTACCCTTATTTAATTAAAGAAAACGTGTTTACTGCATCATCAGATGCGTTGACTCCATCATCATCCAGTAGGGACCAAATTATCATTTGTGATATCTTTTTATCCGTAGGTCTGATTCAGGCGATTCTTAGATCGTTGGAAATATCTTAGACTCTACTTCAAGTTGGGATAAGACTTTGGTAGTTTTGAGTTAATTAGATTGGGTCTAAGTTGCCTATGGACTACTAGGGTTTGTTTGGTCCTTTAGGACCAGAATCGAGGTTTTTAGGAGTTCCCTTAGCCAAAATTTCAAGGGGATGTCTTCACCTCTTTTCTCTCTTTTTTTCCAAAAATACATTTCATCTCTGAAGGATCTGGGTGAAAAACAAATCTGCCTTCGTTTCTCTTTTCTCTTTCTCTGAAGTGCTAGGTGAAAGCCAAACTAGCCTTCGTTCCTTTCTTCTCTTGTTTCCAAAAGTATATTTTATCTTTAATGAACTGGGTGAAAGCCAAACCAGCCTTCATCTCTCTTTTCTTTTGCTTTCAAAAGATTTTTTTCCTCTAAAGAGCTAAAGATTTCTTTCGGAAGAAGGCATGGAGTGTTGGGGTTAGAGGGAGAAGCTTGTCGTTTCTCTTTTCTTCTTTAAACATGTCCGAGAGTAGCCTTGCTACATACTCCACATCCTCATGTAGGGATGCTTCCGTCTATTTTACAGATTTTCAGTCATCGTCCGTAGGTTCTTGAGGTGATATCGGATCTACAATGTAGTACTTTGCATCAGCATAATGCATCTTGACAATGGGGAACGGTCCTTTATTAGCATAGACCGTGTGCTGTCTTCCATCTCAACTGTACTTAAAGCACTGATGAAGCATGGATGGAACCACCCCTTGGTCATGCATCCAAGGGTGACTGAGAACGACGTTGTAAGACATGTCAATGTTGATCATATGGAATTGAGCGTAATCGTTTAATTCACCGACCTTGAGATGGAGGCGAACAGTGCCGACCGGTTTTTCTCCTGACTGATTGAACCCTTAAATTGTGATGTTCATCGGTGTCAGGTCATCAGATCCCAATCTTAGGAGGGATTATTCTCGGGATGAGGTTAATTGTGATCCCCCATCCAGCACAATTTGGCTGATGGGACACGTATGCAACTCACTGGTTACAAAGAGAGGACGATTGTGGAACTTTCCACCTAACTAAAGGTCGTCATCCGAGAAGTTGACAACCAAACAGTTATTTAGGATTGCAAGGTCTACTTCGATGGGATCTATTTTAGTCTCTGTTTGAGGTCATTTTGCATCACTTGTATCCCCGGTGTGAATAACAAAGAGAGCAATTTGCGACCTAGGTTTGCAAGTATCAAAATGCCTGTGGACTATGGAAGCCGTAGGACAATAAGCCCTGATCCGGAAGTGGAATTTTTATCAGTCTCAGAATGGCCCAAGAATATGCAAGAACATGGCTAAGGGTCTTCTAAGAACACCTGCTAAGTTTTGTCACAATTTGACAAGTTTAAGGCCATGCAGACGACAAAATAGTTTCAAGAAATCTTGCCTCAATCATGGTGAAAATGGGATTTGAACTATAACACCATTATCGGAGCATCAAATGGTCTCCAGACTATCTCCATTAGATTCAGAACGGTCAAAAACCTCTGGGTACCAATTTTCGACGAGTTTGGAGGCTTATAGAGAAAATTATGATGATATTATCCAAAATGGGTAGGCCGTACACTATTACGGTGCACCCTCGGTGAACCAATTTCCATTAATGGAAACTGTGAAAACTACGGTTCCCAATTTTGGGGGGCAAACTTCACAAGGGCATATTTATTTGAACACATTTTTCAGCACCTTGGGTCCCCGATGCAGAATAAAAAGAGAAGCCAGTCAATAAAGCCTTGACATAGAGAGGAATTCGTGATAGTCTCAAAATTTCCCCAAAAAGGGTCAGAATCTTCATAAGCACTCCAAAAGCTCACCTGTCAAGTTTCGTCGTAATCCGACATGTCTAAAGAAGTACAAATAAAGAAACAATTTCAAAAAAATCAACCTCTTACATCCTGAAATGGACCCCATGACTAGAACTCCATTTTCAGTGTGTCAAACAGCTGTGGGACCACTGCTATTGGATCCGATATTATCGAAAACCTTTAGGGGTCAAGTTTTAGCATAAACAGACAGTCCAAAACAAAGTTATGGGTGAAACATTAAAAAGGGGTTGGCCGCACGCTATTCCCGTGCGGCTCCTTGCACCAATCTCCACTAAAGGAGACTGTTGTGCATAGTCCCGATCAGAAACTTTGAAGACCCGTGTCGCACTCGTTCCTAGTTGGATCGTCATCAAATTTTGTGAGCTTGTTCGTCTCATCAAGATGAGAATTTTAATATGTGGCACGACCCGTGACGATACCCGAGGAGGTAGAAAAACTAGAGAGAAGTTGGTGATTCGTGAAGATAGTTGCAGAAAATTTAGCAGCAGCATGCCTTGCTCGAGTGGCCATATCACTGCACTCGCGTAGCCGATCGACACGAAACTAATTACATTATGTGAGTAAGGTTCGAGGTTATACCTGGCCCAAACCTCACGTACGATGAACGATGGGATACGGCATACGAAGGTGTCAAAGTTGATGTATATTCATGCAGTCGGATTTCAAGATTCCGGTCAAAAATCCAAGATGACAAAATCTTCTTCCGAACATGAAATCGAGCTGCGTTCATTGCAACGTGATCGTTACGACATGCTCAGTGCGACTCAGCAAAGAAATCAAAGAAAAACATCAAGAAACAAGTACACTATCGATCAGAAATTTTCAAGATCTATACCAATTTCGAGTAGCATGATCGTGCCCTAAAAATGTGATCCATGACTTGAAGTTGATATCAAATAGATCGTCATGTCGAGCCCAACAAGAAAGCAATCATCTTTCGGCTAAACAGATGCAAGAGCAACCCCGAATCATCCATGGAGAACTGTTTTGGAATTTCATCTGCTGTTAGGTAGGGGCAAAACAGTCATTTTACACCTAATTTTAGAATTCTTTTAATTCAAATAAATTGTAATTATCATCAATTAGGATAGTGTTTGGGCGTACACCCATGTTTGGGCAATATTCTATAAGTACATGTTAAACACAATTGCAACCCTTGATTTTTCAAGCTCATCAATAAAATTTGAGAGTTTTTCACATTGAAATTGTGGGTGCGTCTTGGAGAGAGAGAGAGGAGAGGGAAAAAAGGTCTGGTACCCTTTGGTGAAGGTAATTTTCTCTCCTCTCGTCTTTTTCTTTCTCTCTCCACTCGTCTATCTCTTTTATCTCTCCTCTTGTCTATCTCTCTCTTTTATCTTTCCTCTTTCTTCCATAATCTCTTTATTCACTTTCCTTCTCTCTCTTTTATCTTTCCTTTCTTGTTCCTGTCTTTCCTTCTCTTTTTCTGTTCTCTCTCTTTCTTCTCTGTTCCTGCATGGCGGAGCCTATCACCGGGTATGATGTCTTCCTACTTTTGGGACATAAACAGTAAGGCGGGCCTTAACCCGAGCGGCGAGCCGGGCCTCTGTCAAAGTTCCCTTGTTTCCCTCTGTATCATGGATGGTAGAAGCTCATTGCCGTCCATGTTTTCTCTCTCCTCTTCTTTCTCTATCACGGATGGCAGAAGCTCATTGTCGTCCATGTCTTCTCTCTCTTCTTATCTCCCATGTCATGGACGACAGAAGCTCATCGCCGTCCATGTCTTCTCTTTCTTCTTATCTCCCATGTCTTGTACGGTAGAAGCTCATCGATGTCCATGTCTTCTCTCTCTTCTTATCTCTCATGTCATGGATGGCGAAAGCTCATCGCCATCCATATTTTCTCTCTTCTTAATCCTGTTTCATGGACAGAGAAGGCTCATCGCCATTCATATTTTCTCTCTCTTCTTAATCCTCTGTCATGGACGGCAGATGCTCATCGCTATCCATGTTTTCTCTCTCTTCTTAACCTTGTGTCATGGACGGCGGAGGCTCATCGCCATCCATGTTTTCTCTCTCTTCTTAACCCTGTATCATGGATGGTGGAGGCTCATCGCCATCCATGTTTTCTCTCTCTTCTTAACCCTGTGTCATGGACGGCAGAGGCTCATCACTGTCCATATTTTCTCTCTTCTCAATCCTTTGTCAAGGACGGTAGAAGCTCATCACCGTCCATGTTTTCTCTCTCTTCTTATGTCATGGATGACAGAAGCTCATCGTTGTCTATGTTTTCTCTCTCTTCTTATCCCAATGTCATAAATGGTGGAAGCTCATTACCGTCCATGTTTTCTCTATCTTTTCTCTCATCACCGTCCATGTTTCCCCTCTCTCTTCTTTTCTTCCTCTTCCTTCTCTCCCTTCTTTCTTTTTTCCCCCTTTTCTCTTCTTTCTCACTTATCCTCTCTTCTCCTTTTCCTCTCTCTCTCTCTCTCCTTCCTCTCTTCTTCTCACATGCACGACATCGATAGTAATGTGCATGACTCCCTTTCTCTTTCTTCTATCTCTTCTTCTTCTTTCCCTCCCGTTTGACCAAGGGAGACTAAGTCCAACACTGCCATGGTAGTCTCGTAAGACATCGTTTGTTGCGATATGAATGCATGATAATGAGATATGCTTTGTTATGATATAGAAGCATGTAGTGAGACATGCTCTGTTATGATATGTGTACATGTTATGATACATGTTCTGTTGTGACATGTGTGAATGATTTTAAGACATATTATGTGATATGTGATATATGATATGTAATAAAACTTGTGTGGTTAGCTATGTGATATGTGATATGTGATATGTGATATGTGATTCATTGGCATTCTTTGAGCATATTGCTTGGCCATAATGTCATATGTGTGCATGGACACATGTTTTGTGATATGTGAGGAAGGGTACATGTTGTGAGATCTAGGCACCTATTATGGGAATGATGGTGCGAGCAGTTGTCTGATGGGAAGGGCACCTACTTTGTGAATGATGGTGCCTGCAGCTGCCTGATGGGAAGGGCACCTACTGTGTGAATGATGGTGCTGACAGCTGCCTGATGGGAAGGGCACCTACTATGTGAATGGTGGTACCAGCAGCTGCGATTTATGCTAAGTGATATATGGATGGGCACATACTGTGTGAATGATTGTACCGACAGCTGCCTGTATGGGCAAGGCACCTACTATATGAATGATGGTGTCGACAGCTGCGATCTTTCCCTATCTCCCATGATAGGAATGGAGTTAGGATGTGGAGGTTTGGGTGGTCGCCCCCCCGTTCATAGTGATTGGCACCCAGAAGGTGTAACACTCCTAGCCAAGGTGGCGTAAAGGGTAGTGTCTTGCAAGGCCATCGCCTATCAAAAGCCCCAAAGCACCCTGGGGACTGTGTGTGTGAAGGCAATACGAAATAGGTCATCCATTTGTCATTGCCTTCCCTCCTGAGTGGTGGTAGAAATCCTAAGCAATAGGATTGGCTTGGTCTGATGGATAGGGCTTCTACTTCCAGAGTAAGTGAACTAGAGAGTGAGTTAGTATTTGTTGATCTAGTTTATGCTTGCTTGATCTGTTAAGATTTGCATGCTAGAATGATATGATTATGAAGAATCGGATTGGTTATTACTGCACCATGATTATTGTTATGAGATATTGTTCATAGGCAGGAAAGCATGACAGCTTGATCTATTTGCTAGGCTTTACAGCTCACTTTTTCAACTTTCCTCTATGTAGAGTGATAGCCGCTGGGTTTTAGAAGGACGTTCTGGTGTTCACGATTGGAGCCCCATACTTCTTGTGGAACCTTCTTTTTAGCTTGTATGTTTTAGGTGGTAGTTTGGCCATATAGTTGTTTTTGTTTTGAAGTTATGTAATGTTGGGCCTTTCTGCCTTGGACATCTTGTATTAATTGAAGCCATTTAAGTGGTTGGGACTTGGTTATTCAGTATTTGTGGAATGTGTGTTTTATGTTTTATTAGTTTGTTTTTTATTTCATGGTTGGCTTTGATTTCCATCTTTTCAAAGCGTTGGGCGCACTCCCACTTGAGTAGCGTTCACTACATGTGGTCGCGGTCCCGCACCCTGTTGCCTCTAACAGGTATGGTAGGCGGTGGTAGGGGGCGGGGCTGTGACACAATATCATGCGATATATCAATGCAATAGACATTACCATGCCATAGTATCTTTCTTTTCAGCTCAAGAGACATTATCACTTGAATATCATGCTATATATCAATGCAATAGACATCACCATGTCATATTTCTGGTTTTCCAAGATGAACATTGTCGACCTCTAAGGGCATATCATTAAATTTAACAATCATTTAACTTTGCAACTAATTTTATGAAACTTTCGACTCATAAAAGACGTTTCATGAAGGAAGTAACCCCGAATATTGGTTTAAAGTTTGTCAAACTATTTGATGTTCACAGATGAAATTTCTGTCTTGCGTAGCAGAAAATCCAGGGTGACACCTTACTGAAAAATGACCATATCTTTCAAACCATAAGGAATTTTATTATAATTCCAAAACCAATTTAAAAATAGATTCATCTATCTATCATTTCAAAGTGGTTTGACCTCATTGTAGTATGTTTTGGTTAGTGAAAAGATTCACACAAAAACACGTTAAATCCCTGGAATTTTACTTTACAAAATCAGGCATGCTTTAAAAAATATTTAATAACTTTCAAATCAAATGAGATATTAACAAAAGGTTTTTCCATGCCGAAATAGATTCAATGGGCTACTAACCCACCAAAATTCATGGTCTAAAGTGATATTTAAGGTACCCTAATGATCTCTCAAACAGGGAGCACAGTTCTGGAAAACGAAAAGCTCTTTAGAAGAATTTTAATAGCATGCATTCACACTCACACCCATATCCAATTTTCACATCTTGATTGGGTAAGAAAACATGTATTAACATAAGAATGAAGTTATGGAAACTAGATCCACTTACCTACTCAAATCGGAATTCTAAAGTGTTTCGCTAGCTTTACCTTGAATGCCAAGCTCCAAAGGATTGGGTTCAAGCTTAAGGGATTAAGGCTTGGGAAGGTTTAAAAGGCCTAAGGGAGGAGAAGGAGAATGTGGGTGGAAGAGGGACAGTGAGGAGAGAGAGAGAAAAACCAACTTCATGCGTAGGAGGGGAGTATAAATAAACATGAATGGTGAAAGCATGCATGTACCACATGGCACTCATGCATGAAGAGAGAGAGAGATCAAGTATGGGAAACATAAATGATGGGGGTGGAAGCATGCATGTGCTATATGGCACTCATGCATGAAGAGAGAGAGAGAAAGCATGAGAGAGAAGAAGGACCCCTAAACCACCATAAACAACCCACACTCAACAACGCACTCAATCATCTGCACTCTCAATGCACATCCGTCCACTTGCATTTGCCAGTGCGCACTTATACGCCTGAAATCAACAGCGCACTCATTCATCTTTGCTCTCGACGCACGTCAATTCACTCACGCCATCGACTCGTCAGTGTACTACAATTACCCCAGAATAATCTCGGTTCTTACATCATCCCCCATTGAAAATGGATTTAGTCATCTAAATCATACATCTGCTATTCAAATAAATGGGGATACTTTTCTTGAATCTCATCTTCCCATTTTCAGGTCCATTCTTCTTGTTGTTGAAAGGTATTTTTCATCAACATGGGGCCCCCGCTCAATAAAGCCTAGCAAATAGTGGAAATTCTGTTAGTCTCAGAATAGCGCTAGAATCAGTCAAGATCTTCATAAGGTCTCTTAAAAGTCTCCTGCCAAGTTTCATCATAGTCCGACATGTCTAAGGCAGTGCAGACTGAGAAACAGTTTGATCAGAATCGGCCTCTAGCACTTTGAAATGACCCCTATAGCAAGAGCTACATTTTCGGTGTCTCAAATCATTGTGAGACTACCACCATTGGATCCGAAACGGTCGAAAACCCTCAAGGATCAAATATCAATCCGAACAGACACTTCAGGAAGAAGTTCTAGCCAAAAGAGTGAAACAGCAGGGACCACACGCTATTCCCGAGCGGCCACCCTGCAAGTCTACGCCATGGAAGGGACAATCACGACTAGTGACTTTTGATGCTCATATCTCACCCGTCCCAAGTCGAATCATGCTCAAATTTGGTGAGCATGTTCATCTAATCAAGACGAGCAATTTGATATGTGGCACGGCCTGTGGTGACACCTGAGCACGGAGAAAAGCTAGAGAGAAGTTGCTGATCTGTGAAGAAAGTGCAAAAAATTCAGCAACGTCCTGCCTCGCTAGAGCGGTCAGATCACGCCGCTCGCGAGCTCGATTGTCGCGAGACCAATTCTATTGTGTGCGTAAGGTCTCGGGCTATCACTAACCCTAGCCCTATACGTGATGAACATTCGAATTCTGCACATAAAGTCGACGAAGCGACTACAAATTTCATCACTGGAATTCTAGATTCCGGTTAAAATTCCAAAGTTGCAAAATATTCATTCGGGCATGGAATCGAGCTGCGTTTGTTGCCCCACATTCGTAACGGCATGCTCAGTGTAATTCAGTAAAGAAATAACCGAAAAACATCAAGAAACAAGTACACTATCGATCTGAAGTTTCAAGATCCATTCAAATTTCAATTCACATCATCGTACACTAAAACACGATCCATGACTCGAAATTGGTATCAAATCCATCGCCATGCCGAGCCCTACATTAAAACAATTATCTTACGATCAATAGTCCATCAGAACGATCCTGGATCAGCCATGCAAGATCACACAAGTTCTAGGGCAACACAGGGACTGTTATGAAATTCTAAGAAATGTTAGGAAGGGGCAAATCTGTTATTTTGTACCCTATTTTCAATTTAATCTTAATTTTCAGCAATTAGGGTTACTTTTTATCATCCACCCATGTTTGTGGCAAATTCTATATATACGTACCAGCATTGTACGCACCAAAGGACTCAACCTTTCACAAAAGAGAGGTTTTACTTAATACAAGTTTCTCTTTCTTCTTGTTGTTGGGTCACGTTTGAGAGAGAGAGAGTGATGTGAGAGAAACTTTTGATCGGTACCCCTAGATTCGAGGTAAACCTTCTCTCTCTTTTTTTCTTTTTCTTCTTCTCTCTCTCATCTTTCCTCT
Organism: Amborella trichopoda; assembly: GCF_000471905.2. Next base: position 8,613,923 of record NW_006494931.1, on the reverse strand, counting down.
CTTCCCCCCCCCCGCCCCTCCCCTTCTCCGTCTGAGTTCCTCACAGGGGTCAGGCACGACAGTGGCAGTGTCGCGCATGCCTTCCCTGAGGTTACGCAAGTTGCGCATGGCGATGGCAGCGCCCTACGCGAGTCTCCTTCTCCTTCTTTTCTTCCATCTCTTTCGTTTAGTGGGGCCTGTAGACGGCGTTGCTGATCGCCATCCACAGATGTAGCTTCGACATCTTAGTGAAGAACCCATATGGCAAAAGCCGTTGCCGCTCATAGGGGTCCTTCCCTATTGCTAGTCTATAGTAGACAACGATACCCATCGCTGCCCGCTATAGGCTTTGGCAATGTCTACCGCCGTCTGTGCGTCTCCTTCGTATTTTCGGCATTCATCACCGTCCTTCCTGTGTCCCACACCTATCATCGTGCGCCTTGTGAGGATTACCATCCCGGGCTTCACGAATGACCATCACTACGCTCTTCATCAGAAACTATCGCCGCCCACGCGGGGGCGTGTTGTTTCCTTATGTTGCCAATGGCGATGCCTGGTGTCGTCCATAGTTCATTTCTCCCTCTCTAGCCATCAGCAATAGTGTCGAGAGATGCCCAAGGCCACGACATTGCCACTCTACGGTCGTGAGTAGCAGCGCCTAACGCTGTGGGGATCTCATCTCTTTGTCATCTCGTCTCTTCTTTTCATTCTCTTGTCTCTTCTCGCTTGTTTGAGGGTAGACTTAGCCTAACACTGCCATATCGGTCTCGGTTTCGAGTAGCATTTCTGCCATGCTGATTCTAAGAACCATGCCCATCTTGCTACCACTCCGAGTCGATGACTTCTCGACTGTAATGCTACTCTCATCTCATCATCAAGTTTTTTTTCCTTTTCTATCTTTATTTGAACCTAACACTTCATCGCCCTCTCGTGTGAACATACAATACCCTAAGACAAGGGTGGGTATCTTTGACCCACTTGTCTCGTAAATTTACCATAGAAGTGTTGTGCAGAAAAGAGGAGGATTGCAGGTCAAGGGAGGTTATTCTAAATCAGCTAAAGCAGCTGGGTGGACTTTCTTCATGATCTAAGAGGGTACCCACGCGAGCCAGCTCGAGTAAGTCCCAAACCCACCTTCAATTCCTCTCTCATCGGTTGGTAAACCTGCCCTTGTTCTTGAGTAAGGTTCTGAGAGAGCGATCTCAAATCCCGGGTTCGTCAGAAGCCCGAGATACGTGCCCCAGATCATCAAGATCAGGAGGGCGAGATCGAGGCACCTAACTTGGCGACTCTATTGAGGACTTACTACCCCTTAGTCGGCTTACTCTTGTTTGGCCAATATCCTCTTTTACTTTCTGCGTTAATTTCTATGGCACCTGGGTTGTTCAACCCATTCATCCGAGTTGGGGACATCCTTATCCCCACACTCATGATTATCTCAGGGAAGAGAACTGATCAAGCTTCCTTCCCTACTCTCCTCCTGAGTCAGGACTCACGGTTCGGCTCCCAGGTTCTCCTTGGATTGGTGCGAGAGGGGACTTAAAAGTCCCCGCCTCCTTGCTACCTCGCCCTGGTGGACCCTTCACCAAGGTCTTTTGCATTGGTGGCAAGCGAGTTGTCACGCACCACTCACCGACCTCGGCAGTCCACTGTCCCGCCAGGCTCTGACCCTCCAGATGTGACGGTCAGTGTCATGGTGATCAATGACCTAGATGACACTCAGGAGGAGCAAATGAACAAGTTCAAAGAAATGATGCAAGACATCATTGGAAAGATGGAATTCCTAGAGGCCTCCGGCTCCCCTTCTTCGACCGATTCCCCGACTGATGAGGATACAATTCCTAGGATAACTCCTTCATTAGCCTCCCAAGACAGTTCTTCCTCCCGGGGGATCTCCCAAATTGACATAGATGCTATGGTGGCCCATAGCCTCAAGAACAAGGTCTCAGGCATGTAGAAGACGCCTGACGGACTCTTCCTCCTCTGCCAGTTCATCGAAACTCTTTAAGGGCCAACTTTCCAGTGGTATGCTCGGTTGCCTCCCAACTCGATACACACATGGCAAGAGATGAAGTAGTTGTTCTACCAATGCTTCTATGAAGTCCAAAGGAACATGGAGACCATCAAACTCCTCACCCTGATGCAAGACCCTGGTGAGTCGATCGACAAGTTCATCACCCGGTGGAGAGAGTTGGAAACCTTCCATGCCACTCCCATGACAGAGAAGGAAGCGGTCCAGACCTGCATACGGAACATGCTTCCCGAGATCTCTCTACATGTTGAGGCATCCAATCCACCCTCCATGTCAGAGCTCATCTCCAAGGCTGTTCGCATTGAGGGATTATTCACGCATCATGGCAACCCTTGTCAGCAACCTGCCAGCTCAAACTCTCGCTCCAATAGTTAGGGAAGCCAAAAGGCAATAATCGACAGGGCCGTCACCGTGGCTGACACCAAAGGCACGATTCCTCAAACCCTGGACCTTTCCAAGGAACAAGCGTCTCTAGCCGGGGGCAAGCAGCAATCTTACAGCAGCGTCCCGCCTCCTACAAATTCTAGGCGAAACTACTACTAGGCCCAGCACCAGAATAAGGTTTACCCCTTCGACACACTGCACTACTTTGACTGCTGCTAGAATAAAGCATGATACAGTTGCAGGAGGCCAATACTGTGGAGTTGGCTGGGCAGGAGGCAAATGAGAAGTACTGCGCCTATCACAGGAGGGTATGCCACCCCACTTACGACTGCTATAAGCTCAATGACATGATTGAAGCCCTTATCAACAAGGGTCAGATAAAGCTCGAAGAGGACGACGGGGCACCGGCTGTCCTTCGTACATTTTTCTCCATAGTGCTCAAAGAAAGGCTTGTCACTTCCAAGCAGACAAGGCAGCCCAAGTTCCTGCCTCTAGAAACCGAGAACCTCTGGTGCGCGTATCACCACATACGAGCCCATGATATCAACGAATGCATTAGGTTCCACAAGCTCTTGGCAGAGAAATTGCAGCAGTACCAGGAAGTTCAAGGCAACCCATAAGGACATCCTCGAGTCCCACTTTCACACGAGCATGACGACCTCCTGACGCAAGCCCAAGGAACCCTTTGCAAGACCCCTTTAGACAATGCTCCCATAAGCCCTTATCACTCCCAAGCCCTCCAGGCAGCGGAGGCGTCTTGCCCAGGGCACAAAATTTTTATTGTGCCCATATCACAAAGTATGGGGCCACAAACTCAACGAATGCTCTAGGTTTGAAGCTATAGTTGCGGAGAAAGTCCAGCAAGGGCACATCGTTTGTGCGGTTCTCCCAGAATGCATCGAGGCCGTTGCTCCCATTCCAAAGGCAGCCACACTACCAGCCCCTCCTGCGTATACACTGGACCCTTCAGACCCTTCGACCTCTTAGCCCTGGAAAGTCTACCATGGGTAGAGTAAGCTCAAATCCTTGAAACGTGAGGAATCCTACCAAGCTAGGGCTACTCACTAACCTGATACGGTGGTCCAGACACCCCATCAAGGATCCCAAAGGAGATGACGGGCACCTAGGTTGGCCCGCCAAAAGAATCGTCCTCCTCAGCCACTAGTCAAGAAAGAATACCTCAGGCCCCTTCCTCCACTACCAACCTTGCAAGACTTTATCCCAAGAGCTGCTCGCCTCGCCCTTTCGTCCAATCAAGTGGACATCCCTGAGTCACCAACAGCTCGGGATTCCCCCAATATGAGTGACGACGCTAAAAGCACCCCATGACGGTCAAACCCTGGGAAAGACCTAAAATATCCATTGGGCATGTCCAATTCCAGCGATGACATAAAAAGCTGCCCAGAACATTCTAACTCTTCTTCTCCTCCCTCCTCTTCTATTTTCTCCATAGGTGCAGCTCGAAGGTGCCCAGACTTTGACACTCAAAACAAACAGTTCAAAGACACCAGCCTCACCCAGCCATAGCAAGAGTGCCTCAGAGAGATGCCGGCCCAGGCCACTGGATTCTCGACAGCCACCAACGCCCTGTCAACCTGAGTGAAATCGAGTCATCTTTAGGCTCCTCTTCCAAAGAAGCCTCCCACATGGTGCAGATCTTTGAGGTACTAGCTAGCACGGGGCAAATGGGTCTAAGACTGGGAAAGAACTACAACACACACCTCAAAAGCTCAAGGCCCTCAAGCTTCCTAGTCCTCTGCTTTCCCCCAAACCTCAACCTCAGACCTTTGCATCCCTAATACAAGCTCCTATTCTTCCTCATCAACCTAGACCTCATCGGATGAACAACAAAGTCAGTCAGTGTCGCAAACCAAAACCCAACCAAAACCTGTTCTTAAGCCTACCCTACCACCCACACCAATGACATGATCAGGAACACAGAAGACTAATGAGGATAAAGTGAAATACGAAGTAATTGGGCACTTGAGAAAGCTTCTAGCTCTTCTAAGTATCTATGATGCCCTCCTGCTGTCTAGAGACTACCGTATGGCTCTGGTTCAAGCTCTTTCTAACCCAAAGGTGTACGAGACTGAAGTGGAACCTATTAAGGTTGACCCGGTCATCTTGAGTAGGCACCTGGCAATCTCCTTTTCCGAAGATGACCTTCAGTTGGGAGGAAAATTTCACAATCGCCCCCTCTTCGTGAATGGTGAACTTTAGGCCTACCCTCTCAATCGAATCATGCTAGACGGAGGGTCAGCAGTCAACCTGATCCCAAGAAGGATGCTCACCCAATTGGGATTAGGGTCTGCTAACCTTACTCCTACCCACATCATTGTGCAAGGGTTTAACTAGTAAGGAGAAAAGCCAGCCAGCATAGTGCACCTTCGTCTCAAGATCGGTGACGTCAACGTTTACGCCCAAATCCATGTAATCGACACCGTTACCGCCTACAATGTCTTGCTTGGTCATCCTTGGCTTCAAGATCAGGGGCCGATTCCTTCCACACTCCACCAATGCTTCAAGTACAACTGATATGGAAGGCAACACAAGCTCCATGCCGATAAAAGACCGTTCCCCATACTTGAGACTCACTATGCCTACGCCAAGTACTATTTAACAGAACTTTTAGCGTTAGAAAAGTCAAAGGATGACGATTGGAAGCCTGTGAGAGAGACAGGACCTTCATCTCATAATGACGTTGAGGATCTGGGGCGAATGATCATGGAAATGTTTAGAGAAGAGGAAAGATGGGCAATATCCTCCCCCTGACCCCTAACCACAGGAGCATAGCATGGTATCCTGACAAAGCTCCCCCTCTACTTCTACTCCGCCAGAACAAAATGGCGAGCTAATAGCGGCCCCCGAGACTGAGGAAGCCCCGGGGGTAAACCTTCCAACACCGAGGTCATCTATACATCAGACCAGTAAAAGGTCCTACATGTCCCCATCACTCTTCTAGAAGTAGAACTGACATACCAACCACCAAGGAAGCTACTCCAAGTTCCATCCTCCTTGAACAAGGGGGTCATCAGTAGCCAAAAGAAGGTCCTACACTTCTCGAGGGTTGTTGAAGAAGTACAACCAAGCAAGAGTCATCCCTCTGGCTCCTTGGAACTAGACCCCATGGTAGAGCTGAGAAGAGAGGTTCGTAACCTATAGAGCCAATTAGAGGTCATGCGCATTGCTTCAAGCACTTAAAGGGGTTTGTCCTTGAGACAAAGATTTATGATGAGCTCAAGACTAATGCACCTCGAATTGAAGCCAAAGCTCCCCCAGACTGGAGCATTTATGGCGAGCAGGCTCATCAAGTCATGAGAACCATGAATTATGAGCCCCTCTCTAATCAAACACTAAGGGGTGAGGAAGCAATTGCTCCCCCATTTGAGGTCATTGAAGCCACAACAGGCTACCACAAAGCAAAGCAAGGGGTGGGATATTCTTTTTGTCTCACACTAACAAACGATGAAAGCAATAAAACAGAAGAAGACAGAAGAGTGAGAGACATGTCGCACAACACTCTAAGCAAAAAGTGACATTTCATTCATAAAACCAAAAATTCATACAATTGTCAACATGATAAATACCAATAATTGGTGTACAAAGAGTTATAAAGGAGAGTGTTCACTTAATCCTCAAGGCTAATCCTATAATGGTCTTGTTGCATCCACTTGATTCCATCCTTTGGGGCTGCTGCTTGAAGGAGGGCAAACTTTCTTACCAAAGGAGGATATTCCCCACGTACCAACTGAGAAGAAATTGGGTCTTTTCTTACCACGGGCCACAACAAGCAAGCTTTCCAAATCGTTGATGTTACATTCAAGAATCGTCATGTTATTCTCATTCTCAAAACATGCGATTTCTTTAACTATCAAAGGATCTTCTGAAGGCAAAGTCTCGAAATCTGGGTGAACGTACTGACACATGAGCAAGTTGGTTCTAAGGTTACCCAAGTGTGTCGTTGCGGAATTGGTGACAGTCAAAGGCCCAGGAAAGAACTTAAGTAAACGCCTATTAGAGGGATATTTCTCAATAAACGTTGATTCTTCTAAAGACAGAACTTCCCGAGCCTGTTGAGCCATTTCAGTCACCTTCGTTTCGAACAAGTCTGCGTAAGGGACCTCAAAGTCTAAAAGGTTGTCTATCAACCTCTTCGCCAAAGAGAGGACCATGATCTGCTCAAAGAGAGAAGCCCGACTAAAAAGTTGATAAGCAGCTCTAAGAAGATCACGTATGTTATCTGCAGAAACATTACGGCGATTGAGCCTGTTGAATTGTGCAGGGAAAGGCATCGTGGCCTGTGAAACAACAAACCGTGTCCCCAGATGCGTCAGAAAAGAGGATGAATAACTTGTCTCGAAAAGGAGGTGACTACAAAAGATGAGCCTATGATAGGTTCCCTTCGAGCAAAAGATGTGTGGGTCCCTCTCAAGGTGGAAAGAGGGATCGCCTTGTTGCCCATGATTATCAAGTCATACTCGCTCTCACCTCTAGAGACAGGAGGTTGAGGAGAGGGATGTGATTCATTCTCAGTAATAAGAGGCTCCTCGTCCTCAATAATCATAAGTTCCCTACTTGAAGCCTTGGCCGATCGTCAAGAAGACATTTGTCGAAGGACGTTAATTATCGCCAAAAGCAAGACTATCGTCGTATGCTGCCAGGTGGGAGTCACTGCCTCGCGATCAACCAAGGATTATCGTCGTCCCATGACTAAGGCATATTAATGCCTCGCTCCAGCTGTCAACATGTGTCACATGCATGTCCCTTGAAATCTGGGCATGCCGCCAGACACTTGCGGCGTGGTTTGTCACCTTGTGTGCGAAGGACAACTGTTAGCCGTTCCACGACCCTTCGTCTCTTCGACTGTTATGGCCCCCCAACCCTTCGGGTTCCCACCAACATTTCCCCTCCTCACCGGGAATCCACAACCGCCACCCCTTCCCTGCCCTCCACTCACTACCAGAGTTAGCTAAAAACCACTGGAATCCCTAGAAGGCTTCTCTGAGACCCCATGGATCTCCCTTCTCGCTGCTCTTCCCACTTCAGTGAGTTCACCACCAATTCACCAGAATTCTGCTAAGTTCTCGGTGAGCAAACTGTTGTTCTCCCTTCTTCTCCTCTGATAACAAGAGGACCTACAGAGCCCTTTGAACTCGCTGCAATCTCCCCTTCAGCAGCAGAACGACTGACGAAGCATTCAAACCTTGGCAGAGCACCTATAAAAATCCTGCTAAGGCCCCGAGAAGCTCTGTTCCTTGCTCAGAAAGCCTTGTCACTTCCCAAATAGGTTCGCAATCGCGGCACGAAGCTTTGCAACCTCCTGAAGCTCGGCAGAAAAGCTCCTATCTACCTGTTTCTGCAAATTTTAGTCGAGAAGTTCTGGCCAAAAAACCTTTGCCAAAAGCTTTGGTCCTCCCTCTCTAAAAACCCTTCTACTATTTTACCCTTCAGTAAAATAGTAAAGTGGGGTTTTTCCCCCTTTTATACCTAGCAGTGCAGTAAACTGCCCTCGATAAACATGAAATGACACTCCAGTCCCCAGCTCTTGGTGGCAATAAGACCAGGTCGGGGTGGGTCAAGCCCGAGACCCAAGAGGGCTATTGTTGCTCCCTTCACCCAGAGGACTATCACTGTGTGCCCTCATCAAAGGGTCAACGCCGCGTGCCTTCGTCAAGGGCCATCGCAGCGCACCCCCATCAAAGGGTCATCATCGCGCGCCTTCGTCAAGGGCCATCACCATGTGCCTCGTTGAAAGAATTATTGTCGCGCATTTTTCCAAGGTCCACTGCCGCACGCTTCACCAAGGGGACTAATGCGGCATGGCACTCTCAGTTGGACCATCGTCCTGTACTCTCAGGAAGTTCATCCCCTGCACCACAGCCTCACTCCTCGGGGAGTCTAGCCTCCGGTGATGGCTCTATTCCCCATGGAGTCAAATTCCCTCACCACGCAACAGTCCAGATGCACGAACCTAAACTGCATGGTCCAAACTATATGACCTTAAACTGTAGCGATGGTCCATGCCACATGACCTTAAACTGCACAGCCACGGTCCAAACTATATGACCCTAAACTGTAGTGGCGGTCTAGATGTACGACCCAAAACTGCACGGTTCGAACTATATGACCCTAAACTGTAGCGACGGTCCATATACATGACCCTAAACTGCACGGTCCAAACTATATGACCTTAAACTGTAGTGACGGTCCATGCTGCATGATCTTATACTGCACAGCCATGGTCCAAATTATATGACCTTAAACTGTAGCGACGGTCTATGCTGCATGATCTTATACTACACAGCCACGGTCCAAACTATATGACCTTAAACTGTAGTGACGGTTCAGATGTACAACCCCAAACTGCATGGTCCGAACTATATGACCTTAAACTGTAGCGGTGGTCTAGGTGTACGACCTTAAATTGCATAGTCCTTGTCGCACGACTCAAAACTGTACGACCACGGTCCGAACTATATGACCTTAAACTGTAGCGAAGGTTTAGTTGCATGACCCTAAAACTACATAGTCCTTGTCTTATGACTCAAAACTGTACGACCACGGTCCATGTTTCATGACCTTAAACTGCACAGCAACGGTCCAAACTATATAAACTTAAACTGTAATGAAGGTTTAGTTGCGCGACCTTAAACTGCATAGTCCTAGCCGAATGACTTTAAACTGCATAGCCATGGTCCAAGTTACATCACCCTAAAACTGTAACACACAGCATGACAAAGGGTCCATACGCACAACTCCAATCGAGAGATAAAACACCTCCTCACTGAAAGGGTACTTCATCAACATCCTTAGGGGAGTTAGATGTGTGGAAGATTCATACCTACTCCTTTAACCCCTAATGGGTTTGTTTCACACCAACATCCCAGTAAGAGTCACATCTTACTACGACCCACTATCCCCAGGGAGTTTAGGGCCCTTCTTATCCCCTCAATCCTCATGAGGTTCATCTGTGCTCTAGCCTGTCATCATCAACAGTGTCACATGCATGCCATTGCTCATTATCCCCAAGAGGTCACACTGGACCTCCTAATCCCTAGGGAAGTCACGTTCGTCTGCTACTCCTCGAGTGTCGCCATCTCTATCTAAACCTCTCACTTGTGTATAGCCTTAACTATCTCTATCCTCAGGGAGTCACATTGTTATCCACAACCCATCCCTCATGCAGCTTTACCTATATGATGACCCACACACTGGTCCATATTGCATGACCTTAAACTGCACAGCCTTGGTCTATGCTGCATGACCTTAAATGGCATAGCCATGGTCCAAACTATATGACATTAAACTGTAGCAGTGGTCTCATTACACGACCTTAAACTATATGGTTCATGTTGCATGACCTTAAACTGCATAGCCATGGTCCAAACTATATGACCTTAAACTGTAGTGGAGGTCTCATTGCACGACCTTAAACTGTATGGTCCTAGTTGTATGACTTTAAACTGCATAACCACGGTCGAGCTGTATGACCCCAAACTATAGTACAGGTCCTGTCCGTATGGCATTAAACATCTTTGCCCAAGTCCAAGAGGCATGACCTTAAAGACGCCCCCACATATGCACATGTCTTCCCTAACCGACCCATTCGTGTGTGCATACCACCTCCATTTCCTCTCTGGTGAGCCTACATATGCGCACATGCCCTTTATGTGCATCTTCACGCATGCCTTTCCTAGCCGGCCCATACATGTGTGTGCATCACCTTCACCATCATTACCATCTTTTCCTCCAGTGAGTCTTACCCATGCTCACCAAACGGTGAACCCTTCCGCATGTCGGTGAACCCTTCCGCATGTCATACTCGCTGTTGACTAGTGGATCCCCTTTATTCACTCAACATCCATCCATCATCAACTCTTCACAAGGAAACTTCATGTCATCTTCCTAAGTGAGTCAAAATCATCACTAAGCTCACTGTATAACCTCCACAAAATGCCATTCACCACCACTACGGTCCAGCTGTATGACCCTAAACTACAGTGTCTGTCCTGGCCGCATGACGTTAAAAGGCTTCGCACAGGTCTCGAAGGCACGACTCTAAATATGCCTTCCCAAGAAAAAAAAAAACAGGCATGGTGTACACCTAAGAAGGGAACGCCATGAGTAAAAATAACGGACAGGCATGGTCACGAAACCATGAGTAAGAGACTTTTGTGGAAAAAAAAAGCCAGGCACGGTGAAAACTTCAAAAGGGCATCGTGAGTAAAAACGGATGAAAAGGGTAGAAAAGACCTCAAGTCATGGATAAAAGAGCCCAAAAATAGCTGAAGTTGGTGAAAACCATCTTCATGGCGCCACTTCCCCTATTCAAGTTAAAACCCGCAAAAGAGCGATTGGACCGACAAGACAGGTTGATCCACGACCACTGCCTTAGCCAACATTCAATCTCCAAACAGTCATAATATTGGCTAATGAGTTCTGCCTAAAATTCTCAAAAGCCAGAATCCAATCGCATCACCACATGGCTCATAAGGGGTGAGAGCCATATATGATCCCCCACGTTTCAACATGGCTCATCAGGGGGTGAGAGCTGCATAAGATCCCCCATGTTTCAACATGGCTCATCAAGGAGTGAGAGCCGCATAAGATTTCCCAGCCGTCATGGCTCATCAGGGGGTGAGAGTCGAATAAGATCCCCCACTTTTCCACATGGCTCATCAGAGAGTGAGAGCCGCATACGATCTCCCAACAATCATGGCTCATCAGGGGCTGAGAGCCGCATAAGATCCCCCGCAACATGGCTCATCAGGGAGTGAGAGCCGCATAAGATATCCCCAGTTCAACAACAACAAGAGTCCTTGAGGGTGAGGATGATGACTAAAAGATCCCTCTGAAAATGCTAAGGACCATCATGAAGGCAAGAAACTGACGAAGCCAGGGTTTAGCCTGCCACAGACTTTAGGGTACATCTCGTCAAAACCCCCTAGCCTACATGGGACCACACTTTTGAGACAGGTCAAAGCCGATGATTGAATCCCGCTAAACGGGAGATACCATGAGCATCAAAATCGAACCTGGTGTAGCAGCGAACAATTTCCTCGCTTGAGTGGCCAGATCACGCCGCTCGCGAGCCCGACCGTTGCGAGACCAATTCCATCGTGTGCGTAACGTCTCGGGCTATCACTGACCCGAACCCCATACGCGATGAACAGTCAGGTTCTGCACAAAATGCTGATGAAGTGACTGCAAATTCCATCGTCGGAATTCCAGATTTCGACCAAAATTCCAAAGTTGCAAAATCTTCGTTCGGGCAAGGAATCAAGTTACATTTGTTGCCCTGTGATATTAACGACATGCTCAGTGTAATTCAACGAAGAAATCAATGAAATACATCATGGAATAAGTACACTATCGATCTGAAATTTCAAGATCCATTCAAATTTCAAGTCACATGATCGTGTACTAAAAACAAGATCCATGGCTCGAAGTTGGTATCAAAACGATCGCCATGCCGAACCCTACATTAAAACAATTATCTTATGATCAAATGGGCAACAGAACGACCCCAGATCAGCCATGCAAGATCACACAAGTTATACGGCAACATAGGGACTGTTTTGGAATTCCATGAATTGTTAAGAAGGGGCAAATCTATCATTTTGTGCCCTATTTTCTAATTTCTTTTAATTCAATTTAATCTTAACTTACAGCAATTAGGGTTACTTTTGATCAGCCACCCATGTTTGAGGCAAATTCTACATATACGTACTAGCATTATACACACCAGAGGACTCAACCTTTGACAAAAGAGAGTTTTTACTTAATACAAGTTTCTCTTTCTTCTCATTGTTAGGTCACGTTTGAGAGAGAGAGAGTGATGTGAGAGAAACTTTTGACTAGTACCTAGGTTCGAGGTAAACCTTCTCTCTCTTCTTTCCTCTCTTCCCCCCTCCTCCATTTGAGTTCCTTGTAGGGGTCATGCATGGCAGTGGCAGTGTCGTGCATGCCTCCCCTGAGGTTACAAAGTTGGCGCATGGCCATGGCAGCGCTATGTGCGAGTCTCCTTCTCCTTCTTTTCTTCTATCTCGTTCGTCTAGTGGGGCCTGTGGACGGCGCTGCCCATCGACGTCCGCAGATGTAGCTTGAATTCTTAGTGAAGAACCTAGATGGTGAAACCCATTGCCGCTTGTAGGGGTCCTTCCTTGTTGCGTGTCTATAGTAGATGGCGATACCCATCGCCGCCCGCTATAGGCCTTGGCAACGTCTACCGTCGTCTGCGTGCTTTCTTCATGTGTTCGTCATTCATCGCCATCCTTCCTGTGTCCCACGCCTACCATCATGCACCTCATGAGGATTACTGCTGCACGCTTATGAATGACCATCGTCGCGCACTACATCAGAAACTATCGCCACCCTCGTGGAGGCGTGTTGTTTTCTTATGTTGCTAATGGCGATGCCTAGTGTCGTCCATAGTTCATTTCTCCCTCTCTTGCCATGAGCAGTAGTGTCGTGCGCCACCCAAGGGCCACGACATTGCTACTCCACGGTCGTCAGCGGCAATGCTTAACACCGTCAGGACCTCATCTCTTTGTTGTCTCATCTCTTCTTTTCATTCTCTTGTGTCTTCTTGCTTGATTGAGGGTAAACTTTGCCTAGCACAACCATATCGGTCTCGATTTCGAGTAGCATTGCCACCGTGCTAGCTCTAAGAACCATGCCCATCTTACTACCACTTCGAGTTGATGACTTCTCGGCTGCAATGCTAGCCTCGTCTCTTCATCAATTTTTCTTCCCTTTCTATCTTTATTTGAACCTTATGCTTCGTCGCCCGCTCATGTGAACGTATAATGCCTTAAGACAAGGGTGGGTCTCTTTAACCTGCTTGTCTCACAAATTAACCATAGAAGTGTTGTGTAGAAAACAAGAGGATTGTAGGTCAAGGGAGATGATTACGAACTAGCTAAAGCAGCTGGGGGGCTTTCTTTGTGATCTAAGAGGGTGCCCACGTGAACCAGCCCGAGTAAGTCTCAAACCCACTTCAATTCCTCTCTCATCGATTGGTATATCTGCCTTCTCTCATCGGTTGGTATATCTGCCTTTGTTCTTGAGCAAGGTTTCGAGAGAGCGATTTCAAATCTCAGGTTTGCCAAAAACGCAAGATACGTGCCCCTGGATCTGAAGGGTGAGATAGAGGCACCTAACCACTTGTAATGGTACTTCCACAAAACACGTACCAGTGGTATGTCCTTGTTACACAACACTTACACCCTCCTATCCTGTATCTAAACAGGTTATTCAATGAAGGGCTGGTCTTCCCTGATCAGTATAGGCTCATATCTCGGGACATGTGATGGGTCGGGTTGATACATGAAAGACATTATGGATGTTTGCCAATTCGAGAGATAAGGCAAGTCGACATGCCACACTTTCGACCCTCTCAAAGATCTCAAAGGGTCTGAATCAACTTGGGCTCAGCTTCCCTTTCTTTCCAAACCATATGATGCCCTTGGTTAGTGACACCTTTAGGAAGACCCGATTACCCACCTCAAACTCGAGGTCTCTCCTTTGGTTATCGATGTAACTCTTCTGCCAACTCTGAGCCGTCTTGAGCCTCTCTCGAATCAATGTTATCTTATCTGAGATCACGTGGACAAATTTTGGCCCCAAAAGCCTTCTCGTACCAATCTCGTTCTAACAAATGGGTGACTTACACTTCCTTCCATATAGGGTTTCAAATGGTGTCATCTGAATACTGGCTTAGAAGTTGTTACTATAAGCAAACTCAATCAGGGGTAAATGTTCATCCTAGCTTCCCATAAAGTCACTCACATAAGCCCTTAGCATATCTTCCAAGGCCTGGATGGTCCTCTCCGATTGCTCATCAATCTGGAGGTGAAAGACAATGCTAAAGGTAAGTCTCGTCCCCAAGGCTGACTGTAGACTAGCCCAAAATTTAGAGGTAAACCGAGTGTCCCTGTCGGACACAATGCTGACCGAAACTCTATACAACCTCACTATCTCCTTAATGTACAACTGAGCAAGTCGGTTCAGGGTGTAAGTTGTGCAGATCGGTAAGAAGTGGCAGCTTTGGTCAGTCGGTCCACAATGACCCAAATGTTGTCATGCCCTGAACTCGTTCTAAGCAAGCTGGAGAATAAAACCATAGAAATGTGCTCCCATTTTCATTCCAACACATGTAAGGGATGCAACAACCCAGCGGGCTTGCTGACATGTCAAGCACTTAGAAAAAAATAGTGTTGCCTCCCTTTTCATGTCATTCGACCAGTTCAGGTCTTGGTACGTCTTAGTACTTCCAGGATGTAAAGTATAGTGGGAGCGGTGTGCCTCGTCCAAGATAGCCCTCTTTATACTCTCATCATTTGAGACACAGATCCGATCTCTGAATAGCACCAAGTCGTCACTGCTTAGAGAATCCGTCTTTCTTTCTTAGCTTCATCTCCTCCACAATCTTCATGAGTTGAGGGTCCTTCTTTTGAGCCAGCTGTACCTGTTGAATAAGTTGGGGTTCCACCCTTATGCAAGAAGTCATACCCACTTCATTATTAAGGGGCAGAGGCGCGGAGCTAGATGGCAACCCATTATATCTTTTAACAACTTTGTCTCTTGGATCATTAGATGAGCCACTGATGCCACGAGCTTCCTACTCAGAGCATCTGCTACCACATTAGTCTTGCTCGGTGATATTGGATGGCATAATCATAATCGTTCAATAGGTTCAGCCATCTCCTTTACCTAATGTTCAAATCCTTCTAGGAGAACAAGTACTTGAGGCTCTTATGGTCCGTTAATGCCTTAAATTTAACTCCATAGAGATAGTGTCTCTAGATTTTTAGGGTGAAAACAATAGCCGCAAACTCCAAACCATGGGTCAAATAATTCTGCTCATGCAGCTTCAACTGCTTGGAGGCATATGCAATGACCTTCCCTCGTTGCATCAGTACACATCCGAGCCATTTGTGAGAGGCATCGGTGTAAACTGCAAAGTCCTCATTTCCTTCGGGTATGGTCAGTATCGGAGCCATGGTGAGCCTCTTCTTTAGTTCCTGGAAGCTCTTTTCACAATCATCAGACCACACAAACTTCACATTCTTCAGGCAAGAAAATGGTTAATAACTTTCAAATCAAATAAGATGATAACAAGGGTCTTTTCCATGCCGAAATAAATTCAATGGGCTACTGACCCACCAAAATTCATGGTCTAAGCTGAGGTTCAAGTTAACTTAATAATCTCTCAAATAGGGACCACAATTTTAGAAATTAGAAAGCTCTTTAGAAGAATTTTAATAACATGCACTCACACTCACACCCATATTCGAATTTCAATCTTGATTAGGTAAGGAAACATGCATTAACATAAACATGAAGTCATGGAAACTAGATCCACTTACCTACTCAAATTGAAATTCTAAAGTGTTCCACCAGCTTCACCTTGAATGCCAAACTCCAAAGGATTGGGTTCAAGCATAAGGGATTAAAGCTTGGGGAGGTTTAAAAGGCTTTAGGGTGGAGAGGGAGAATGTGGGTGAAAGGGGTAGTGACTAGAGAGAGAGAAAACCCAAATTCATGAGTGGGTGTGGAGTATAAATAAACATAGATGGTGGAAGCATGCATATGCCACATGACACTCATGCATGAAGAGAGAGAGAGCAAGCATGAGAAACACAATGATGGGGTGGAAGCATGCATGTGCCACATGGCACTGATGCATTAAGAGAGAGAGAGAGAGAAAGCATGAGAGAGAAGAAGCACCCCTAGACAACCATAAGCCACCCGCACTCAATAGCGGTACTCAATCGTCTGTGCTCTCAATGCGCGTTCGTCCACCCGCTCTTGCCAGTGCACACTTATCCCCCGCGCTCAACAACGCACTCATCCATCAACGCTCTCAATGTGTGTCAGTCCACTCTCACAATTGACTCGCCAGCATATTATAATTACCCCAGAAAAGTCTCGGTCCTTACACCCGCGGTCAAACGTCAAGGAGGCAAAATGCTATAAGATTGACCCGCAGTTAGACACAAGTAGAGGAAGCGATGCCTGGGAGGCGAAACACTATGAGATTGACCCAAGGTCAGGGGAAGCAATGCCAGGGAGATGAAATGTAGTGAGATTGACCTGCAGTTAGAGGAAGTGAATCCAGGGAGGCGAAATGCCATGAGATTGACCCGCGACCAGAGAAAGTGATGTCAGGGAGGCTAAACGCCATGAAACTGACCGCAGTCAGAGGACGTGACGTTAGGTAAGATAAATGCTACATGACTGACCTACGGCTAGACGCAGTCAGAGACTTATAAAAGGGGAAGCTACATAAAGAAGGGCTTTTTACCTTTAAAATTTCACTGTAAGAGAAAACCCAATTTTTTTTTTACCCTTTGCACCTTTTTCACCATAGAGAGAGAGAGAGAAAGAGAGAGAGAGAGAAGCCTTTTAAGCATCCCCTTTTTAAAGTCATGGCTTTGGCTAGCACCTGCAGTCAAGCCGTAAATGGTTTTTTTTTTCTATCCTTTCTTTGTTTCATCTACTGTGCACAGTAAAAAAAAATTCATTGTTTGCCATGTGTTTGATGTTATGCTTGGCACGTTTTTTTGGTGCATCATGTTCCCGTTGGCTTCATTTTATGCAAGTTTCCATTTTTGCCTCTTTTTGCATCTTATACAATATGTCAAATGCATTTTACATATGCCTTATGCGTTTGGCTCATGGCCATTTTGGTCAGACCTAACTTAGCCACCATTTTGTTGCATTGTGCAGCCTTCTGCATATTACTCTTTTTACCTGGAGCATTGCCTTGTATTCTGTTGTGTTTGGGGAATTTGTTACAACCATGTTGGTTGTGCTCATCATTGTGATTGAGCAATGTTTAAGCACTCTTGGGCCCCCACTTCTTGCCTAAATCATATGAGCATGTTTAGCAATTTCCGACATTGTCTTCTACAGCACTGCGTCAATGACTGACTGTCATGCTTTCCATTGGCCAGAATCTGAGCCTTTTGGATGAGCATCATCCTTATCATATGACTATCGACAAAAAAATTGAGAGAGGCAAAGGAAGCTGGCCATCAATCAAATAGTGGTATTTTTCTTTCTATCTTTCCATACATAACCAAAGAATGGAAAGGATTCTTCAAGAGTCTCAAGTCCAAGAAGTGCATGATAAATACCACCAAAGCCTCAGACGGCAGAGGAAATTCAATGAAGTACTCCAAATACAAAGTATGGAAAGGTGTCTCTCACTTCCCCCCAAGACCTATGTGTATTTGATAAATTGTCCTCGTGCTGAGGAGTGTCCACATGAATTCTAGTGGTGTCTACACAAGTTTGCGGTCCTATTTTCTATTCTGTCAAGAGTTCGGATTATTCTACTTAACCTTTGCTCTGTGAGTTCAGGTGTCATTGAGCATGACACCACACTGTGTCTTTGATGCACATTTGGACTGTTTACCATTTGAGCAATGGTAGAGTTGTTACAATAGTCTTTTGTTCATCATGAACATTTGGCTATAGCTACGAACTCTGTGAACTTTGATGCACGATTGGGTGTCATGAACCTCTCTTGATTGAGCTAAGCATTTTTGTGGCTCTTTTGCCCCTGGCTTCTACACCATGTCTTCCATTTTTTCTTTTCTTTGACACTTTTACCCATGACACTCTTGTGGGTTTTCGTCATGTCCATCTTTCTTGAGGAAGTAGTTTTAAGGTCATGCCACCGTGACCATAGAGTTGGTGTGTTTTAAGGTCATCCAACAAGGCCGTGTGGAGGTAGTTTTAGGGTCATACCTTCGAGACCGATTTAACGTCGTGCCACTAAGTCGTATGCTTATAGTTTAGGGTCGTATGGCTTGGACCATTATGCGAAGTAGTTTAACGTCATGCGGCGAGGACGTGTGCTATAGTTTAAAGTCGTATAACTTGGACCATCGTGTGAAGCAGTTTAACGTCATGCGGTTATGACGTGCGCTATAGTTTAGGGTCATATAACTTGGACTGAGTAGTTTATCGTCGTGCAGCCAGGATGTGTGCTATAGTTTAAGGTCGTATAACTTGGACCATTGCCATGCAGTTTAAGGTCATGCGGCTTGGACTGTTTTCCTGCAGCTAATGTCGTGCGGCTTGGACCGTTACCATGCAATTTAAGGTCGTGCAGCTTGGACCGTTGCCGTGCAATTTAAGGTCACGCGGCTTGGATCGTTGCCATGCAGTTTAAGGTCATGGGGTTTGGACAGTTGCCATGCAGTTTAAGGTTTTGTTGTGGCTTGGACCGTTGTTATGAATAATATTTTTTCAAGTATCTTCCATTGATTGGGGGCATAGCTTCTTTGCCATCATTGTTAATCGATATATAGGCCCCACTAGGAAAAGCCTTTTTCACCACAAAAGGAACTTCCCATTTCAATTCGAACTTTTTAGTTCGACCATGAGTGACGATTGGTCTTCTTACTGTCAAGACCAATTCTCCTTTCACAAACGACCATATTTTGATCAACTTATCAAAAGCTCGCTGCATATGTTCCTTGTGAATTTCAAGATTTTGCTGTGCCTGCAACCTATTTTCGTCAAGTTTTTGAAGCTCTTGACAATGAAGAGCAGCCCGTTCTTCATTTGTTATCCTATAATGAAGAGCTATTCTAAGTGAGGGAAATTGTATTTCTAAGGGACCTTGAGCTTTAATGTGGTAGGCCCATAGAACTTCAGAGAGTCTTTCATGTTAAAGCCTCTTGGTGTCAGAAATAGACTTTCTTAAAGCATCACAAAGGGTTTGTTGAAAGCTTTGACCAAACCATTAGCTCTTGGATGGTACATGGTTGAATATTTCCACTGAAACCTGAACTGGTTGACCAAGCGGTCAATATGATGGCTTCAAAATTGAGGGCCATTTCTAAGGTGATCCGATCAGGCACACCGAATCTATATATGATATGTTGACATACAAAGTTGGTCACTGCAAGTTCTACTTTCTTGAGAGGGATGGCTTCTGCCCATTTGGAGAAATAGTCTGTGGCTTATACTTGCCCTGAAAAGGATGGTGGGTCAATAGGCCCCACAATGTTCATACCCTATTGAGCGAAGGGCCACAATGCTACTGTTGGGTGAAGAGGTTCAGGAGCTTGAATGAATCTGAGTTGAATAGTTCCTTGTGAACATAAGAGAATCAACATTCATAGTAGGCCGATAATAGCCTATCCTGACAATTCTGTCATAAGGCTTAGGATCCAATTGATGCATTTCGCAAAATCCGGCATGAACTTCTCTGAGCGTGAGGTTTGCATCTTTCTGATCGATGCACCTAAGTAGCATACCATTGTGAGGGATTCGGAACAAGATGTCATCACGACACACATACCGAGTGGCTGATCTCCTTATTTTGTTATGTTCAGAGGGGCTATCAAGGAGCTGATTATGCTGCAGGTAATCCTTTATAAGAATACACCAGTCTGTTACTGGTTCTACTTCTACGCATGAGGGTTCTTGAGATTATGTCTCTTCTTCTTCTTCAGTCGAAGGAGGAGGTCTCTGAGAACTTCTTGACATCTACAAAGTTCTCTCAGCTGCAATTAATGCCCCAAATGGGTGAAGGAGATGATTCTCAAACAACTGCATCTCATTATTGTCAAGTTTCTTGATAAACCATATTGCGACCCATACTGATCTAGGCTCTTTTAACGGAATCTGAAAGGTTGCTCCTAATTTGGCAAGTGTTTCGACTTGTGCATTAAGCCTTCGCAGTACATGCTTCAGAGCAATCTCTTCAAACTCTATCATTAGGGACTTGGCAATATTGAAGTAAGGTTTGTGCTTATCCTTCCTTACATCATACATCCCTTTGAGCTCCTGATGACCAATTCTGAATCTTTATAAATGGTCAAGATTTTCAAATTCATATGAGAAGCAATCTCCAAGCCTATACTTTGCTTCGTTATGCGACTCTATCTCTAGGAGAGAAAATGATAATGGGACAAGGCCATCATGGGGGGTGGAGAAACTACTCCAGCGCCTCCTCTTTCGGATTGAAATGCCCATCAAAATGCACCTTCCACTCATATGAATCTTCAGTATGAAACACCTCTTCATTTGGTAAATAATCAAATAAAGGAAAATCTGTTAGGAGAGGTTATGCAGCCAAGAAATCTGCAAGGGCTTGACCTTTAACAGCTTTTTGCGGCACATATGTAATGTCGAACTCCATGAGGAGTAACGACCATAGTTGTCCCGACTGACAAGGGCATGACAAGAGAAATTTAATAGGGTTTGCCTATGAGATGAGCTGAACCAGGTGTGCAAGCAAAGATTGTTTGAGCTTCTATACTGCAAAGATCAAAGCTAAACATATCTTCTTGTTCACAGGGCAAAATCAAATAGATCTTCAGAGGAAGATCCCTCAAATTTTGACATCTTAAACAGATAAAAAATAATGTGATAGATAAAGTGGGACAAATCGAATTCAGATCTGAGGCCAGATCTGTCCAGAAACGAGTAGATCAGCTCTCAGATCTGTGGCAGAGCTGGCATGATCCACAACATTACAACACGAGTTCAAAGCAGCAAACTAACCAAAATTAATCAAAATAAAATCGAAACAGTAAGAAGAAGAAGAAAGAAAGGGTAAGAGAACAATACTAAGCTGGATGGTTCGAGACCCCCGAGCCTTCGAGGGCTCGCCCGTATCAGAACTGGCGTCCTATTTGCCTCTCTGATTCAGAAGTTGACCAAAAGATCTCTGATTTAAAAGGGTTGTTGTTCCCTAGAGATGATTGAAGAACTAGGGTTCCTTAGGTCTAGGTTAAGGTTTCTCTGGCTTAGGGTTAGGGTTTTGTAGATTAGGGTTTCATAAGCTCACAAAGTTAAGAGGTCCAGGGCCCCTCAAACAGTCATGAAAATGAGGTTTTATACACTGAAATTATTTGGAACAGGGGAAACTTTCCATCACGAGGTAATTGCCAACCCTTGACTACCTTTCTAGGGTTCCAGGTCTGGGCGACACTGGCAATGTCGCCCAACCAAATTTGGGTAAATTGAGGGAAAGTTGGCCCAAAATGGGAGGGGGTCATTCTTATGCAAAAACTGTCATTTTCGAGAAGTCTAGGCTGGGCGACACTGATAGTGTTGCTCTGATCAGGATGCCCAAAATAGCAACTTTCTACTCAAGACTGACCAATGAGTTGTCTTGCCAAAAACGAAAGATTGCAGGCAAAACTGGGTTGTGTTGCCCAGTCTGGTGGGCGGCACAAAGCATGTCGCCTAGTCTGAGTTGGGCGACACTAGGTGTGTTTCCTAAGATAAAATTGACCGAAATTGAAAATTTTCAACTCAGGTGTATAGTTCAGGCTGTTGTGAAGCTCTCAATAAAATTTTGGGTCAAAAAGAGTCATTTTACTATTTTTAGTGACTGTTTTAGTAAAACAAGGCGTCTGTAGGATTGTGGGTCAAAACAGGGTATCTGCAAGGTTCTGAGTAGACAGAATGGTTCTAAGTCACAGGGTAGGTTGTGTGGACTATGGATTTGGGTTTACTAAGACAGTGTGGTCCTAAGGGACCATAGAATTTTCCAGATTTAAAATGGTGTGTCGACGATTGTCCCTCTTTGACACTTCCTGTCCTTTGAGGGACAGATGAGTGGAAAAGAAGTAAACACTCTTTGGCGTTCCCTGTCCTTCGAGGGGCAAGTGAACGTCAAAGATAATGCAGAGATTTTAGATTTTTTCCTGACGTCATGTGGTCAGAGGGCACACCAACTAATCCCTCTAAGTCATTGTGCTCACCAAGCTCACCCACCTAGGGCATTTTCATCCTAGGGTTTCGGCGTGAGATATCGATGAGTTACACAAGCTTGAAACTCGAGTTGAATTTTGTAACCATACCACTTAACTTTAGAGGTTTCACAATTTGAATTTTTTTAACCCTGGCATCTTAGGGGCAAACTGGGTTAGGAGACACATAGTGTGTCGCCTAGTCTAGTAGGCGGCACAAAGCAGTCACCCAGTCTGAGTTGGGCGACACTAGGTGTGTCGCCGAAGCTAAAATTGATCGAAATTGAAAATTTTCAACTCAAGTATGTAGTTTAGCTTATTGTGAAGCTCTCAAAGAATATTTGGGTTAAAGAGAGTTATTTTACTATTTTTGGTGATTGTTTTAGTAAAATAAGGCGTTTGCAGGATTGCGGGTAAAAACAAGGTATCTGCCGGGTTCTTGGTAGGCATAATGGTTCTAGGTCATAGGGTAGTTTTTGTGGACTATGGATTTGGGTTTACTAAGACAGTTTGGTTAGAAAACCACCGAATTTTTCAGATTTAAAGTGGGGTGTCTGCCATTGCCCCTCTTTGGCACTCCCTGTCCTTCGAGGGACAAGTGAGTGGCAAAGAAGTAGACAATCTTTAGCGTTCCCTGTCCTTCGAGGGGCAGGTGAACGTCAAAGATAATGCAAAGATTTTACATTTTTTCTTGACGTCATGTGGTCAGAGGGCACACCAACTAATCTCTCCAAGTCATTGTGCACACCGAGCTCACCCACCTATGGAATTTTCGTCCTAGGGTTTTTGGCATGAGTTGTCCAATGAGTTACACAAGCTTGAAACTTGAGTTGAATGTTCTTGCCATGCCACTTAACTTTAGGTTCACAATTTGAATTTTTTTAACTTTGGCATCTTCTTTGATTTCCTTAGGGTTTCCTAAGGCTTTCTTTAGGAAAAGGCTTTCTATAGGAAGAGACTTGTCTGGCCAATTCCGAAGAGAGAGACGAGCTAGCAACACGGTAATCGTAGCAACATGGTAATCATCATATATGGGTGCCCATGCTCTTTCATTTTTTAAAGTCCTTTTTAGAAATTTTGAAAACAAGGGGGAATTGTAAAATAGAACCCAGAACTTGGACAGGTCACGATTTTAACAAAGAAATTAAAGTTTTTGAAGACATAAGACATATTTGAAATGAGAAAGATATTTCCAAAAAAAAATTTGAGTTAACAGTTTTAGCTCCTGCAATCATAGAGCCCTTTAAGAAGTTTAATGTCATGCAGCGATGGATGATGTAGTCTGCAGTTTTACTCATGCGACTGTGGAGTTTTCATTATTATTATTATTATTATTATTATTATTATTATTATTATTATTATTATTATTATTATTATTATTATTATTATTATTATTATTATTATTATTATTATTGTTGTTGTTGTTGTTGTTGTTGTTATTATTATTATTATTATTATTATTTGCTGCCCTTCCTCGGGGGTGGTTTTCTTTTAACGTAGGTTTTACAGTTTAGCCACTTGTGAGCGTATCGGGTCCTTGCTTGAATCATCGGGATGAGGAATCATCAAGTATTTCTTTATCCTCCCAACCTCAATTCTTGTATTGCAATTCAAGAAGATCTCTCTGGATTTTTGAGCAAAACAAAGTCTTGAAAATACAGGATACTGCCTCTAGGTGTTCAGAATTTCTTTGGATTTCCGATTTCGTTCCTCCACCACTCACCTTTCGAAGTTACAGACGATCTAGGTCTTAACAATGTTTCGTCAGCCTAATTCTTATTGATTTTCTTTTAACACCTCTTTGACTCAGGGGGAGGAGGAGAAGATGTTTAGAGAGAAAGGACTCTGGAGAATAGAAGGAAGGAAATAAACTTCATCTTTTTCATCGCCCCGAGGTCCCTTTCGAGTGTTCAGCCCAATAACCTTTTTTCTAACGCTTAGGGTTCCTTTCGGATTTTCAGCCTAGCGGATTTTTTTTTTTTTTTTTTTTGTAGCTTCTGGGTCCCTCTCAGGTGTTTAGCCTGGTAGCCTTTTTTCCAACACTTGGGATTCCTTTCAAATTTTCAGCCCAGCGGAATTTTTTTTTTTTTTAAGATGAAAACAATGACAAAGGAAGAGGGGGAAGAGGAAGAAAAAGAGTTGAGGTGCCCTTTTTTTCTTTTTTTTTTTGCAACAATTCATCCTAAGATCATGTAGAAATTCGATCATCTTTCCCTCCTCCAAGTGGCAGGGAGGTTCTAATATCGGTTATCATCTGATTTCCCTTGACCCAAGTTAGCATCCAAAATCTCTTTAACAATGGTTCTTGAATCTCCGTTGAACTTTTCCTTTAAACTGCTCCACTTGAACCTTGATTTTAAGACTAAAACTCACTCTTAGTTTCCTAATGCCTCAGTCTTTTGTATCGACAGATAGGCTAATCATGGTTTCCCATTAATGGAGTACTTGGAGTGTGAGGCATGAATGCCTCATTTGGTTATTTGCAAGAGGACGACTAATTACCCAACTCCTTTTCAGTTTTCTTTTTCATTGTAAATTGTGTGTTGCTTTTTGGAGGTTAACTCCGTAGTAAACTCCTTCTCAGGGCTCGAGCTTAGGTGAGACTCTCACACAAGATGAGTGGTTGAGTTGGTATTAGATGGCCTTACGGCATGTTGGGAATCAGTTGCCCCTGTTATATTAAACGACCTTATGACGTGTGGGGAATCAACAAACAAGGGTTCAATCTCATTAGTTGCCCCTATTATAGCCTCTTCTTGAGAAGAGTTTTCCCTTATTGAATATTTTGATGGGGTTGCCCTTGCAGGGCTTTCTATTCCATTGGGAAGTTGTTCTCCACAGGATGAATTCTCTTGATATGGTAGTGCTCCAGTTATCGGAGTTGTTCTCATTGTTAATGACTTTTAGAGAGTGTATCTTGGAGTGGAATTCTATATGTGATACCCCTTTCTTTTCCCCTTTCTTCGGTTATGGGCTTGGAGCTAAAATCATCCTCACAGCTTTGATAATGAATATCCTTAGTCATTAACTCCTATGTTAGGTTATCCTCGTTTTGTTCTTCATCTACTGGACTTTCCAGTTGATTTCTTCTTGTGTTCCAAGGCCTTTGTGGAGGTTCTTCGGGTTTGGGCACAACTTGTGATTCTTCTGAGTTAATCAGGTTGGCATTAGTATTCTTTGTCGAGACATCTAGAGTTTTTTATTCTTCTTTTCCATTAACATCTTCCTTTTTGACACTTATTAATGAGATCTTGAACTCTATGTCTGAAAGCTCAACATTCCTCAGTGTTATGATCATAGTTTTGATGCCAATCACACAATCAAGATGTATCGCCTCCATGGGAAGGAGGAATCTTGGCTTCTGCTGGTATTTCTATGAGCCTTGTCATAAGAAACTTCTTATGGACATTGGTCATAGGCTCATCAATGGAGGTGAATTCCCTTTGTGTGGAAGTCTGCATTTTAGTCTTTTCTTGATCATGTTCACCTCTCCTTCTTGAGAGGGTTTTTCGACTGTGGCTTTATTTTCCTTGGCTCACTCATATCGTGATATTCTTTTGAGCATAACATCAAACGAGTAAGGGACTGCACCCATACTAAAGAACGTGACGTATTCTGGAGTCATGTTCTCTAATTCCATGCTTACCTTCACGGCTTCAAGAAGTGGAGTTTCAATAACCCAACCGGCATAGCGGCCTCTCTGAAGCTGATTATAAAGTTAGAAGGAGACTCGCCCGACTTCTATTTGGTGAAAGTTAACTCATCAAGGGTGGCGGGTCTTGGCCTTCCTCAACTATAGCGGGAGGAAAACTGCCTGAACATTTCGTCAGGAGTTGCTTGAGGGTCATCCTTCATGAATCTTTAGTGCCACATCAAGGGTTCTTCTAATAAGCTATGCGAGAACCTGACCTTAAGTTGGTTGGATCGGTCTCGCAGTGTGTGGACCATCAATAAGTAAGCGTTGATGTGTGCCGCAGGATCCTCTTGCCTTAAAAATCTGTTTCTGAACTGTGGCATCACAATCCCCACTGGTAGATCTTCTAAGTGTCTTAGAATTTCTTATACATAAGCTTTAGGAGTTGAGAAATCTCAGATTCTCATTTTCTCTAAAGAGTCTTGGAGGCATTCCATACTAGCGAATTGAGTCGTCGTTATAGCTGTGAGCTGACTCGGTTGTAAGGTCAATTGAACCTGTGTGGTATGTGGCTCATATAAACTAGTTGTTGGGCCCATGTAGCAAGTTTCCCCAAGGACTGAGCCTTAGGACTGTGTTGAACTTGATGTGCCGGTTGTCAACTTGTAGACTTACCCTAGCTGAATTGGGCCAAAGAATACCCATCACTAAGAGGTTGCACAACTTGGTCCTCAAGGAGGCTTGCAGGATAAGATCACCACTTAACTAGGATGGACGACTCAAGCTGTTATGACGAATAGACCTCTGACCTCGGGTGGCTAGGTCTACCTACCCCTGACCTTGATTGCGTGATCTATCCTTAGGGCTAGGGTATTCTCTTGCCCCGACACTGGACTGAAAGAGTGAAGGAATGTCATAGCTATTGCTAAATGGATTCTACCAACGAGGTAGACTTGAGCTCGGGTGATGATTAGAATTAGACCTTTGGCTTGTAGTGGGTTGAATTGGAAGGCTAACAGCCCTAGGATTATCCTAGTTTGAGCCAAAATGTTGGACTTGGCCTATGGCTTGAGCTTCTGACCTGACTTTCCTGGATTGAATGCAATGGATGGTGTATCCTCTATTGAGCAGGTCTTGAAAGTAATAATGCACCTTAGGATTGTCTTTATATAGAGTTAGATCAAAACCCTAATCTTTACTGGTGATGGGTTGCTTGGGTAGACTTTCCCTAGTTGTATGTGAACTCACTCGCCCACTAACTGGCTGATTGCCAAGACTGGAATGTTGGGCTGCTAATTGACCATCAGAGTTCACACAGCTGAGATCAGTTTACTCAAAGATTTGGGTCGGGTTATTCTTGTTGTGCCAACTGGATTTGAGGTTAACCCTTATGTCTTGGAGGATTGCCCCTCGCTTGACCCCTTGACTATTCAAGGTGTTATGAATCTTATCAACCTGTTGGCTTGTGACTTCTAAATGGTGGCCTTGAAGGTGGCTTGGACGACTAGGTTTAGTTGACACGAGTGCTATGGATGATTTGTGAGGGAGCATTGTGACGGTGCCTCTCGAAATGACTAGGTTTCTGGATCTAGACTGAGCTGAGGCCATAGGGTTGGACCTTTCTTTTTTATGATCCTGGGTCATGATTTTTAGACTCGATGAGATCCAGACTCGATGCGTTAGGGTAGACCTAGTCTGACTCTAGGGGAAAAACCCTAACTAAGACCTAGGCTAGAAACTAGACTAGATAAAACTGCTAGACTCAATGGGTTTTAGTTTAGACCCTGAACTAGGGTAAAAACTAGTCTAACTCTATAGGCAACTCTAAGCTTATACCTATGCTAGAACCTAGACTGAGATCAAGACTAGATGGGTATGAGTCTTGGCTCGGACCAAGATTGGATCTAAGTTCGGACCGGGTGTAAACTTGGTTTGGACCTCCATTGAGCTGGATACAAGCCTAGGTTTGAACCCAAGGGGTGTGATAATCAGATTGAGTATGGACTCAGAACATGCATGGTCCTTAGGCTTGGACCAAGAAGAGGGCCTAGGTTTGGACCAAGGGGAAACTTGATTCGGACTTGGGCTAAGCTGGGTATAAGCATGAACTTAGACCCAGAGAATTTTGATGATCAACCTAGGTATAGACTAGGACTGGATCAAAGATGAGCTAGGAACAAGCCTTCGACTCGGACCGAGAGGGGGCCTAAGTTCGGACCAAGGCGAAACCTGGTTCGGACCTGGGCTAAGCTGGGTATAAGCCTGGACTTGGACCTAGAAGGTTCAGCTCAGACCAAAAGCGAGTCCGGACTGAGATCTAAGATTAACCAATATAAATAAGCAAGCACAACACACGAAAACTTTTGATCTAGATTATAAGTAGGATTGGCTTGAGAGTGGGTTCCTAACTATTGAAATGCGGCTAGGCTGATAGGTCCCAACATAGGTCCTGGCCTCTTGTTATAGGAATATCACCAGGTCCTACTATACGTGGAGTTTCTTTGAGGAAAAGGATTTTCAGAGGGGTGCTCACAGTTAAAGTTACGCGAATCCCAACCGCCTCGACTCTCAAAGCTAGGTTACCCTCATGCCGTTAATGCGGATTTTGGGGGTTTTCAAAATATTTATTTGTTGGTTTCTCGGGCACTCCCGGTCCGGTGTGTGCTGGAGTGTGTAAAGAAGCACGCAATCAAAAATAATTGTTAACCACACAATGCAATGTAGAAATAAAGTGAGCGCTTGTAACTAGTCGTGCCTAGCGATGCGCGCTTCAAGGCAAAGCTTGCTCGAAGCACAGTATAGATGGAGGTGTAAGAAACCCCGAAGAAGGTACAATCAAAACAGTGAGATCGGGCACAGTTCGTGCTAAGACGAGCGTGGCCCGAGTTGAGGGTGATTCGAATGGGACACAGTTCATGGAGGGTGCAAGCAACCCTCAATGCATTTTTTTTATTTTTTATTTTTTATTTTTTATTTTTTAATTTTAATGAAACACAGTTAAATTAAGCATGGTAAAATCAAGGAAATCATGTTTTCAATCAAAATTAACAAACTAAAAAAAAATAAAAAATGCCAGGAACAGAACAGACTTATCTGAAGCAAGATATTTTTTATATATTTTTTTTTAAAAAAATTTTAAGACAAAAATTGGTGAACAAAAAGCCAACAGCCTTTGGAAGAGGCCTGTGGGGTCCTATGAAATTTTTGGGACCACTGCAACTGCGTGACACGTGTGGTGTCGCCCGGCAGGCACTACTAGTGTCGCACTTACAGGCTGGGCGACACTGCTGGTGTCGCCCATAAAAAAGTAAATTTTTTATTTTAAATTTGATGAAATAAGGTTACAATAAACTTTCAGAATTAGGGAAACTAATATTTCTAATGAAATAAATTAAAAACAAAAAAGTGTAGATAGAATAAACCTGCATTAAGAAAAATATTTTTTTTGTATTTTTAAAAATTTATTTTGATCTGAAATTTTTTGAACAATCAGAAGAGAGTCCCTGGAACAAGACTGCAAAGTGCCATAAAGTTTTGAGACTTCTGGATTTGGGCGGCACTATTGGTGTCGCCCTCACAGGCTAGGTGACACTGCTGGTGTAGCCCAGACCAGACAAGGTTTCGGGGTGTCAAAACTGTGGGTCCTGGTCATAGCCAACTTTGGGACCCTGTGTGGACTAAAAACAGTGAAAAATAGTACCTAAAACTTGTGTTTTGACTTTTGGATCACGCTCGTATTGCCCCACGGTGGCCGCCAAACTGTTTACATTGCAAAATCAGATAGATCTTCAGAGGAATATCCCTCGGATTTTGACACCTTAAACTGATAATGTGGTAGAGAAAGTGGGACAAATGTGGTAGAGAAAGTGGGACAAATCGAATTCAGATCTGAGGCAAGATCTGCCCAAAAACAAGCATATCCACTCTCAGATTTGTGGTAGAATCAGCATGATCCAAAACATTAAAACATGAGTTAAAAGTAGAAAACTGACAAAAATTAATCAAAATAAAATCAAAATAGTAAGAAGACGAAGAAAGAAAGGATAAGAGAACAATACTAAACAGGGCCGAATGCCCGGTATCCCCCAGCGTTCGAGGGCTCGCCCGTATCAGAACTGGAGTCCTATTTGCCTCTCTAATTCAGAAGTTGACCAAAAGATCTCTGATTTAAAAGGGTTGTCGTTCCCTAGAGATGACTGAAGAACTAGGGTTCCTTAGGTCTAGGTTAAGGTTTCTCTGGCTTAGGGTTAGGGTTTTGTAGATTAGGGTTTCATAAGCTCACAAAGTTAAGAGGACCAGGGCCCCTCAAATAGACACGAAAATGAGGTTTTATAAACTAAAATTATTTGGAACAGAGGAAACTTTCCATCACCAGCCAATTTCCAACCTTGGACTGCCTTTCTGAGATCCCGGGTCTGGGCGACACTGGC
Organism: Amborella trichopoda; assembly: GCF_000471905.2. The sequence goes on along the minus strand of NW_006494931.1, from coordinate 8,583,737 downwards.
GCCCAACCAAATCTGACCAAAGTGAGGGAAAGTTGGCCCAAAATGGCAAGGGATCATTCTTTTGTAAAAACTATTCTTTTCATGCAGTTTGGGCTGGGCGACCCTGGCAGTGTTGCCCAGGTCAGGATTGCCCAAAATAGAAACTTTCTGCTCAGGACTGACCAGTGAGTTGTTCTACCAAAAATGGAAGATTTCAGGCCAAATAGGGTTGGGCGACACATAGTGTGTCGTCAGGGGGGCACTAGGTGTGTCGCCCAGTCTGGTGGGCAGCACAAAGCGTGTCACCTAGTCTGAGTTGGGCGACCTAGGTGTGTCTCCCAAGCTAAAATTGACTGAAATTGAAACATTTTTAGCTTAGTGTATAGTTTAGGTTGTTGTGAAGCTCTCAGAGAAAATTTGGGTCAAAAAGAGTTGTTTTACTATTTTTGGTGGTTTTTTAAATAAAATAGAGCGTCTGTAGGATTCTAGGTCAAAGAATTCTGGGTCAAAACAGGGTTTCTATAGGGTCCTGGGTTGGTAGATGGTTCTGAGTCACAGGGTAGGTAGTATGGACTATGGATTTGGGTTTACTGGGATAGTATGGTCCTAAAGGTTCAGAAAACCATAGAATTTGTCAGATTTAAAATGGGGTGTCTACACTTCTCTATTGGCAAGTAGTTCTCTTCAGCTCCTTGCATCATTCGACGCAAATACTATAGAGTCGTCTCCTTTCATTCATCATTATTTTGGGCCAGCAAAGCACCGAGTGACTCATCTAGTGCAATCACATATAAGATGAGATGCCTCCCTTGTATTGGTGCAAAGAGAACCAAGGGTTTTAATAGATAATTTTTGATATCTTCGAAAGCTATTTGACATGCTTCGTCTCACTCGAAAGGCACGTATTTTTTCAATAGATGAGAAAAGGGCTGACACCGTCCTGAGAGGTTAGAGATGCACCTCCATATATAGGCAAGCTTGCCTTAAAGAGATCTGAGCTCTCTCAAATTCTTCAGAGATGACATCTCTTGAATTACTTTAATTTTGACAGGTTCGATCTCCAAACCTCATTACCTGATGACAACTCCCAAGAATTTCCCAGATTGTACACCACAGGCACACTTCAAGGGGTTCATCTTGAGTTGATGACGACGAAGTCTCTCAAAGACTTTTTCAAGATTCTTTATGTGTTTGCTCCTTTTGTCGGACTTTATGTCACCACCCCGCCCCCTGACCCCTGCCGACGGGCGACAGAGCGCGGGATAGCGACCGGACGTCGCGAACGTCACTCAGGTGGGAATGGCTCAACGCATGAAAACGTAGAATTAAGAGCAAACAATGAAAGAAAACTAGAATAAAATCATTCATCAAAACAAATAACAATTCCAAAAGTATAGCCATCTCATTCATCCAATATTAAACAGTCTTTACAATTCCTTCAAGGCACTACTGGACGAAAATGCACAAAATGAGGCAACACACATTACTGAGACATCCAAAACATATAAGGAGAGTCTTCAAAGGAAGACTTTTTAACCTCTCAACTTCCAGCTTCAAATCCCCAATGGTCACCCACCTTAAGCACAGGTGTCAACACTTGTCACTCTACATTTATGAAGATAAGATGGAATGAGCTAACAACCCAGTAAGCAGATCTACACCATTTCATGCAAATCTACACCATTGCATTCCAACTAGCATGATAGTAATAATAAATACGCAACACACATATACATACATATACACATGTATCAAATAAAGTCCATCAACATGCTTCTCAACACTCTAACAGAAATGTGAGAAAGGCAGTTCAATATATATAATGCATAAGTCACAATCACCTTTCTTAAAGTAGAGTAATAAACACAGCAGATCACAACTTCAGTTAAAAGCTCATGCAAAAAGTGTAAATAAGTCAGGCAAACAGATCTATCTACTCCTGAAGTAGAAGTCACATCAGTCAAGCTAAGCTAATCCTGAACTTGGGACTTCTACCCTAACTCAGGAGGGTGGACCATGACAAGTGGAAGGCCCACTTTGTAAGGCCCTCACACACGAACACATCCCCAACGCACTTTGGGGTTTTCGATAGGTAGAGGCCTTGTAAGATACTACTCTCTCCTTATGCCCTTTTGGCGAGAGGGCGTTACACTACCATTAGGTGACCCAATGCGTAGTGCCCACATAAATCTGGGGGGTGCGACCCTCCCAACTACTCACATCCTGAGTCCCGTCCTATCGTGGGGAGTTAGGGAAAAATAGCAGCTGCCAGTACCATCATTCACACAGTAGGTACCCATTCACATAACATAAGTATCATGATACCATCATTAACATAATAGGTATCCATTCACATATAGCATAAGCATCATGATACCATCATTCACAAAGTAGGTATCCATTCACCTATAGCATAACTTCATTATCATGCATGCGTATGTGCGCTTGCAATTGGGGTCCTAACTTTTGGACCATTTAGAGTTTGAAGATGATTCCAAAATCAATTTCGTACCAAACACACCTATCCCTCACTTGGGAGTGGTTTAATGACAACAGGGTTCCGTTTGACCTCTTAAAGGTTCAAGGAAATGAGGGTTAACTAACTGCCCCCTGCTTTGTACAGCGGGCAGCAATGTACCCTACTTTAAATCATTATAACATTCAAACTGTAAGGAAACTTATGACGGGTACAAAATAAACATTTAAGACAAGACGTATATATTTCTAACAAACCAAGTTTGAAAGCATTTGGATTCCATTTGGTGGTTCAAACATTCGTGGAAAGCAAGGTGATAATTCTGATTTTCATCAATACTGCCCACAATGACATACCTTTATAAAGCCAGGTATAACTTTCAATCTAGGAAGCTTTTCAAACTAGTTTCCACATGAAAATTTTATCCCTATCAAATGTCTTTCAAATGACTATGGTTTGGCCGAAAAGGAACTTTGTTTGGCTAGGTAAAATCATGGACGACAGTGGTATAAATAAAAAATTCAGGAAAATAGTCAATAATGATATACCTTCCCATTTTGAAACATAAATTTGTTTTTGTTAACAATTTCAGCCATGGTAAAAACAAACATTTTACTAGACTCGTATATCTTTCTAATAGGGGTGGCTTGAGGTCAATCGGACCCTATTTGGCTATTCAAAAGACTCTTACAAAAACATACAAACTTGTGGAATTTCACAGTGGCATACAACATGTCTCAAGCATACATTCCATGATCTTCATTTCATGGTGAGGAACTTGATAAAAAACATTCTCTCACAATGTGAACACACACATAATCATGCATAGCATGCATTTCTTATATAATCTAATAATCATGCATTCATCCTTGACATTCACCATTATCATAGAATAAGAACCCCAATTTCTAAATAAAAAGGCATAAGGATTTTCTTACATCACATACACTTTCATTCTCATTTTATATGCATAAATTCCATGCATCCTCATGACTATCATGCAATGGTGATGGATCCACATACATAAACAATAATGGTGTCTTCTCCACTCCTCTCCTCACAACTCTCACCCGCCCAACAGTGGCGGCCCACCTTGTGTCTTCGAGAGAGAGATGAAGTAAGAATGAGTGGCACAACTGAGGAAGGGGGCTTAAGTACTCTTGGGTTGAGGTGGCTAGTCAAGTGTCATCAAAAGACTGTAAAATCTGGACATGTGGCACTCAGTCAACATGCATAGAACAAGTGGCATACACAACTCATGCATGTCAGAGATAAGGCCGGCATTGCACACAAATCCACCCGACGCTGACCTCTTCACCAGGTGCTGGCTCTTCACCGGCGCTGGCTCTCTTCTCCAACTCACCCGACGCTGGCACTTCTAACTGGCACTGGCCTCTTCACACAAATCCGCCTGGCACTGGCTCTTCCAACTGGCGTTGGCCCGACGCTAACCTCTTCACACAAATCCACCCGGTGCTAGCTCTTCCAACTGGCGCGGGCCCAGTGCTGACACTTCCAACCAGCACTGGCCTCTTCACGCAAATCCCCTTGGCGCTGGCACTTCCAACTGACGCTGGCCTCTTCACTCGAATCCATCCAGCGTTGCCTACAAGCTCAGCCTGCCAATCTCTCCATGCCTCCTAACTGGCCAAGAAAAGTTTGGGTCGTCACACATTACTAAGAGATCATCTACGTAGCATTCCACTTCTTCGTGTAATATGTCTTCAAAGGCAGAGTTCATAACCATTTGGTAGGTGGCTCTGGTGTTTTTAAGACCAAAAGGCATCACCATATAGCAGAAAACCCCTTTAGGGGTTAAGAAGGCAGTAGACTCTTCATCTTCTAGGGACATCCTTATCTAGTTATACCCTGAATAACCATCCATAAAAGAGAAGGCTTGATAATTGGCAGTTGAGTCAATCAGCAATTCAGTGAAGGGGAGAGGAAAGTCATCCTTAGGACAAACTACATTCAGGTCACAGAAATCAATGCAGACCCTAATTTGTTCATTCTTTTTCTTGACTGGTACAACATTAGCCAACCACTTTGGGTATTTGACTTCTCTTATAAAATTAGTTGTTTTGAGCTTGTTAACCTCTGCTTCAATCTGGATTTCCAACTCAGCTTGGAATCTCCTTGATTTCTGCTTGACAAGTTTGAAGTAAGGGTCAATTCCCAACTTGTGAACTGCAACCGAAGGGTCATGACCAAGCATCTCTTAATAATGCCAGGTGAAAACAACTCGATTGGCTCATAGAAATTCAACATACTCCTCCTTTTCTTCGGGGGGCATAATGGGTGAAATAAAAGTGGGTCTTGGGTCAGCTTCATCAACCAAGTTTACCTCCTCCAAATCATCAATTGTGGCTTCACCACCATCCTCCAACACTTATGGAGATTATGTTATTTCCTCTTCATAAAAAATTATGGAATCAGAACTCTGTTCATTCACTTCGATTAGTTCAACTTTTGGTTCCATGGGCAAGGATTCCTCCTTTACCTTTTCCATCCCTGAACCTTCAAGTTCTTGAGAAGTTTGGGGAACTTCTTCTTCTTTTAGATGCTCTTAAGAAATGACCTCTTCAGTAGTACGTTTAGAGGGAGATGGTGACAGTTCTTGAGATATACTGTCACGTGAGAGGTTTGGTTGGTGAAGAGCAGCCATGGGGGTGCAAACATGCCCCGGGTAACTAACGTCCTGCTTTTGAGTGTGTTGTGTTGTTGTGGTCTCAAATACTGCAAAGGGTGCTAGCATCCCCTTACCATCATTGAATCCCTAATTGCTAGACGGCCCATAGTCCACCTTTCTCATAATCTGATGAGCTTTAGGACTTTATAAATCCCACTATGGCATTACCGCAACGTCTATATAGGGATTACTTTGGATCTTCTCCTGGACATCTGTGCCCCTAGTTTCTAGAGCGAAACCGGGTAGAGGAGTGGAAACAGGTTTTGAAGGCATCACTTTCTTCATCTTGGCTTTCCCTTTTCCTATGATTTCAACTTAATTGAGCAGATCATGTACCTATTCTTTCAATTCATCGATAATAGCTTGTCTTTGAGCTTCATACTGCTACGCATGAGTGTCAACGAAGTCGCGAGAAGGGAAAGAATAGGGACTTCTCGTCAGATTCTGATGGACAACCTGAGTTTCCATAACAGGTGTTGGGAAGCTCAAGATCTTTGAGAGTCCTACATGTATCTAGCCCGGTTTGTGAGGCGAGCATGATCCTTCTCCCTTTTGGGATTGGGATATGCAAAACCTCCTATATTTGCAAGACCTTGAAGTGATCTTGCAAGTAAAGAGGTGAAGAAGTGAGGTAAGCATTTGGGAATTGTGATATGCAAAACCTCAAGAATTTGCAAGACTTTGAGATGGTCTTGCAGGTAAAGAGGTGAAAAGTTGAGGTGAGCATTAACTTCCTCCATTTCAGGGACTGTAATATGCAAAACCTCAGGAATTTGCAAGACTTTGAGATGGTCTTGAGGTTGAGGGATTTGAGGTACATGGTGAGGTTTATCTTTCTCAATGTACATGACTTCTGGTAGTTCGTAATACCTTAGGCTGAGTTTGTGTATAATTGACCTGGGTGGTAAAGTAAGCATCATTCTCCTCTCTCAGAGAGACTAGAATGTGCAAGAATTTTTTGACAACTCTCTAGTCTCTTTCAGCCTAACGTACTGCCTTAGCTTCTAAGAAGGGAATGGGGATATGCAACACCTTCATGTCACCATGAGCATAAGTGACAGTTGGTGTTAGCGGGCTCGAATCAGTGGTTTCCCTCTTAACTTGTTCAATCTGAGCCCCCACCAGAATAGGCTCTTCCGGGGATGGAGTGGAGGATGAAGCTTCATCTTTATGGTCTTGATACACCACTTCTTTTAGGGAAGTGGGCAAATTTCCCTCAATGGGTGTCAAAGGGATCACTTTTCCGTATCTCTTCTCTTCTTGAAACATATGACTAAGTGACCCTGCCATATTGTTCACGTCTTCATGAGAGGTTTGAGCAGTCTCCCTCAAGATTGGGCTTGTAATGGCTTTCATAGGCAACATCAACTCTTGAGGACACATTGGGTTTGTGAAATAATACTTTGCATCTGCATAATGCCACTCAGCAATAGGAAACTGCCTCTTATCAACATAGACCATGTGTTGCCTTCTTTCTCGACTATATTTGAAGCATTGATGGAGTGTGGATGGAACCACCCCATGGTGATGTAGACAGGGATGACCCAGAAGAATACTATAAGAAGTATCTACATTAATAACATGAAATAGAGTAGAAGCATTCAAGTTCCCAATTTTGAGCATGAGGCGAATGACACCAACTGGTTTCTCACCTGACTAATTAAATCCTTGAACAGTCAAGCATGTGGGCTTGCATTGTTCGACACCTATCCCGATTAGTGTGCGAATCCTTCTAGGCATAAGGCTCATTGCTGATCCATGATCCAACATGATCCAGTTAATTTGGCAGTCATGCAGCTTGCCAGTTACGAAGAGAGGCCGGTTATAAAACCTCTCACTCAACTGAAGGCCGTCATTAGAAAATGTGATAGCCATGCAACTGTTAAGTATTGCTGGGTCTACCTCAATTCGTTCAACCTCACTCTCATATACTTCATGTTGGGAGAGAGCTTGGATAAGGGTTGTACGAAAGTCTTGTGAAAGCATGAGAGCATCATAGATACTCAAGAGTGCTGGTAGTTTCCTCAAATGTCCAACTACATCATACTTGACTTTGTCGACTTTAGGAAGAACGGTTCCTTGGTTCACCACTAGTTTTGGAGGGACAGGTGGTGATGGGGTGGTTTTGAGAGAGGTAGAGTTTGCTACAACTGCCAAGGAAGGGTTGATTGTAGTTGTGGGAGTAAGGAGAGAAGGCTGGTTGAATTGTGCAGCCAGAGTGGGTGTGTGTAAGATAGGGCGAAATGAAGGTGATAGCTTGGGAGTTTTGAAGAAAGGAGGTGTAGAATTTGAGTAAGGAACCGGGGGTGTTCCTAAGTATTTTAGGAGATGAGGTGGTGTTTGAATGGGAGTAGGTGAGTTTGGATAGGGAACCAGTGGTGGCCTGAGATATTTCAAGAGTTTGGATTGAGTCGGTCTTTAGATTGGCTTGAGTCAACCTCATTCGATCAAGTGGGCCTATTATACTACCCTCTTGAAACACCAGCATATGGCATGCTTCATAATTTGAAGAGCTTTCTCCCTTCGAGTTCTTCCATAGCTCTCCCAGATTACCAATGAGGATTCTTTTCGGGCTTTGGTTTTAGAAACTTATTGAATACCTCTTCTGAAGTAGGACAAGGTTTGTCCTTTTTGGCAGCAAAGGCGATATCGCCTCTTGAGCGACCATCTTTCTTATATGCATGTTATGCCATTTACTGGTATTGTAAAGTTTAAGCTCCTCATTGAGAGCCTCAAAATCTAGGCACTCCATGGCAAGCTTAGAGATAGATTTTGAGAGAGAATAAGGGTTTGAAGAATCAGGGATAGAAGAAGGGACATTATTTTAGGGTCGTCACTTAAATTGGACCGAACCAGGTAGCTTTTGGGCTCATCACTTGAATTGGACTCGAAGAGGCTTTTAACATATTCACTCTCATTAGACGTAATCGAGGACCTTTTAATGTCATAACTCTTGTTGGATGAATGCAGGGGATCTTTAAGGTCTTCATCCTGCGTGGACCGTTGAGGAGTGGTTTTAGAGTCTTCACCTTTGTTAGACTGTTCTGAGGTGCCTTTGATGTCCTCACCCATATTGGACGAGTTTTGAATTACTCTCATAATCATGTATTGACTACCTTCGGCAAAAAGAACTTGCTTTGAGACAAAGTCATACAAAGTGGGAAGAGGGGGAATAGGGGGAAGAAATGCCAATTCAATTGGAAATTGGGGAAGTTTTGTCTTTTGGCTTTGAGATTTTGAAGGCTATTTGTTCTTCTTCTTTCTCTTGACAGGTATGGCCTTTCGGGTTTGAGGCATGGGAGCCATATTTGCTTGTCTAACAGCCTCCCTCCTAAGGCTTTTCATCTTACCACAACCTTGATGCTCTTGCCATGAGCTGCATACTTTGATAGGAGCTTGGGGAGTACGGACCTCAGGGGTAAGAGTTTGAACTTTCATCATTATCTTGTGCAACAAAGCCTTGAATTCTTGAGCGAATATTTGCTGTGGGGGTGGTGTGTTATCTATGAACACCATTCTTCACAAGTTTATCCAAGATGACTCGTAACCCATAGCAGTGGAACAAATCATGTCCCTTCATTTGGTGGTATTGGCACCACAAATCCTGACCTTCCTTTTTTAGATGTTTCGGCTTCTTAGGCAGGTAAGGTGCAATCATCTCTTGTTGTACGAGCATGTCGAAGATGATAGGGAACATATCAGGCGATAGCTTGTCCATGGGAATGTTACAAGGTTGTTTCTCTTGTACCGTAACCATATGTGAGGCTTCCATAGTATCTTTTGCCTTTTGAGACTTGTTCGATTTACCTCTCTCTTCATCCTTCATACTGTGAGAATTAGAGGGGAGTACTTTAGTAGAATTTTGAGAGGTTGTTTGTTTAGGTTGTCCGTGAGTTTGAACTGGGATGTTCACAATGATGTGTCCTTCAACGATGGAATCTTGTACAAATGTTTTGAAACTCACGCATTGAGATATCTCATGGCCCCACACTAAGTGGAATGGGCACTAGAGATTTTTAGTACCTCAAACCAGATTCTTGGGTTGTCTCGCAGAAAGTGGAGTAAATAACCCTTGTAGGCCAGCATTGTAAAAAGGTCCGCAAGAAGATCAAATGGTAGTTCTTCAGGTTGCAAGGTCTGTATTTGCTCTTCTTTGATAGTGACTACATGCGAAGCCTCTGCAGTCTCGAAAGCCTTTCTAAATTAATTTTCCCTTTCTGAATCAAGGCTTCGATGTGGTCTTTGAGTTGAAGGCAGTCTTGCACGGGAAGACTTAATATCTGATGATAGGAGCAATAATTCTTATGATTGGCAAACCAGGCTTGATCTGGTCTCTTTGGTTCAAGAAGAATTATCATGCCTTGTTCCAATAGCATTCTCAAGAGAGTTGACACCTAGGCTTTGTCAAAATTGTACTGTTTGTTCAAATTTCGCGTGAATTGCTCCACCCGATACAAGTTTTGTGGTGAAGGCACCCTGTTATAACCCTGATGTTGAAGTTGCTAACATGGGAGTTCCCCTGACCTTGTAACGACATTATCCCCTGAGAGGTGTCAAATGTCTTGAGAGGGGTGACATTAGTTGGGAGCTTGGGGAGAATGGGTGTGGTTGTAACTGCTGTAATGACCATGTTTCTTTGCAGGCCATCATGAGGGTTACGTTTATTATTGATGAAATTCTATCTTTGACCTCCCCCTGAGGTTTGAACTTGAGTCCCACCATGATGTTTGAGCAGGCTCTCAATTTTTACCGCCTTTGAAATCATGTCTGAGAAGGTGAGGGGGTTTGAAGCTTCAACATGAAGGGAAATTTCTTTCTTCATGTTTCTTATGTATGTTTGCATGGCATTGATACCCAACATGGGGATGCTTTGATACACCATGAGATCCTTCCATCTCTGGATGTGTTCATTTATCGATTCATTCATTCCTTGGTTCACTGTGAGAAGTTCTATGGCTTGAACTTCTTGTTCTACCTCGTAAAATCATTTGTAGAACAAATGTTCCATTTCTTCCTAAGAATGAATTGAATTTGGATATAAATTTGCATACCACTTTAAGGCAGGCCCAACCAGGGTTTCCACAAACTGTCGAAGAAACAGTCTAGGGTCAGAAGCTGACTCTTGACATGAAGTGCACCACATATTGCTGAGGTGAGTGAGTACCGTCAAATACATGCATCTTCTTTTTTGGTAACCCAGGGGAAAAGGGATTTGATCAATAAAAAGTGGATAAGGCTTCTTATAATGAACATTTTCTTGTGACTTTGAAGTCTGTAAACCTTGGTGTAAGGGCCACAATTCGTTTGAGCTAGATCACTCGCAGCAGCTGAGAGATAGAAGGCAGTCGCGGAAGACGAAAGTGCAAGCTCGACGTTAAGGGTGAAGGCAAGCGCCGTCTGGGTGTTTTGGCTCAGTGCCGTCCATGTAGCATAAAGCAAAAGCCACGCGCAAGGGTGAAGGAATGGTAACACAACGTGTGAACGAGGGGTATCGCGATGAGCGTGAGAGGGTATCACCACGTGCAAAAGGCGTCAGAAGCATCGTCGCACGTTAAACAAAGTATCATTGTGCGTAAACATCACCACGTGTGTATCGCCGACTGGCGAATCGCCAGCGGGCATTTTTCCATCTAAGCCATTACCGTGCGCGGGAGCTTAACGTTGTCATTGAAGAAGGAGAAAAAAAGAGAAAGGAAGAGGCAGCACCATTGAGTGCGTAACTAACGCCGAGTGGAAGAACAGATGAGCACCGCCGCAAGCATCATTGCCGTGTGAGTAACACCTCGTGCGACTAGAGGGCAATGTCGCGCACGTTCAATCAACTGCGTACAACCACTGACAAGGTCAGCGTCGCACAAATTTGTCAGGGACATGCCACGAAGCTCACGCCCGCTATAGTTTTCTTCCCCACCTACCGCAACATCAGCCACAGTGGGCTTCATCAACTCTCACCAACCCTCACCTACCCCCGCGTCTTTATATAACGCCCTCTACCTGTCGCCGTGCGCATGCCTGCATCTTAACCGCGGGAGTGCTATCGTTATGGGGATGCCTCTGGTTCGAAGACGATTGCGCGAGGAAGCTTAGGAGCGCAGTGACCAATTAAGTGGATCTAGTGTCATGCCTTGAGATTTTCATGGAGTAATGTGATATGCAAAATATGAAAATGGCATATTAAAATGCAAGGATTTAGAAATGCATGGAAAATGAAAAAAATGAACGTGTATCAATCCCAATGGGCTTGCAAAAATTGTGAAGGAAATCTCTTTGTCAAACTTGCTAATTCAACTTGTAAATGGTAGGTGATGTGGTGATAACATGTGAATACTTGTAGGAAAAAGGAATTTTCAGCAACTGTGAGGGCTCTTACGTCGAGCCTTCCACTGACCAAACGGCCCTTGATTGGGCCCAAATCAGCCTCAAACAAAGGATATACATGTCTAGTTAAAGTTTGCTTCTTGTACCCTGTTATAATATCATAAAATCAAAAGATATGACCCTTTTGCGAGATATGTCATTGCCAGAGTTGCTGTAAATTTCCAACAACGGTGCCTCTTTTTAGGCCTCATTTTTGACAGGGCAAACAACACTCGAATGCCTCAAAATTGCCACCATTGTAAATCCTTGTGAATGAACATAAAGTTGCATGTTTCGAGATTCCTGAAATTCCCTATAAATGTTGAATTATGTTTGAAAATGCATAGATACATCAGCACTCATCACTATTGCTCATTTGAGGCCGCATCTTGATCTTTTGAATAAAGTTTGATTTTCTCAAAAAGTGAAGCCTCTAACTTTCTTGCTTAGTCACTAATTGAAGCATCAAGATGTATTGACCAAGTAATGAGTGTGAATGCCACATGAGAATTGCCATGTATATGCTATGGGAATGTGTAAATGATGCCTCTTAACAAAGTGTTAGGTGAAGAGTAAACGTCACAATATTGATACGATTGATTCATAATGAAAGTTTCATGATGATTGTCAAAATTCCATTAATAATGCTCACGTATGAATGTTATGCTATGAATCATGGAATGAATGCCTCGTTATGATTTCCATACTGATATGATGCCGTTATGATACGAATGTGATGTATATGCCATGAGGCAAATGAATTGACTTGGGCGAATGGAATGAGGCTTGAATGCTGACCACTATGCATTGGGACCCAAGCCCATTGGCAATGGGTATTATACTGTTTTACTGATGAGAATGCTGATCACTATGCATTGGGACCTGAGCCCTTTCGTAGTGGATATTGGACTTATTGATGGGAACACTGGCAGCTACGAGGTGGGGCCTGAGCCCATCAGTAATGGAGCTAGCTTCACCGAGAGAGTGATGTTGGCATATTCCCTAACCTGTACAATGATAGGAACTGGTTAGGGGAGAAAGGAGGGTCGCTCCCTGTTATTCATGAGATGAGATATGCGATTGATAGATGCCTTGCAAGGTAAAGGCCTGTTAAACCCCCAAGGCGCGCTGGGGACCATGTGCGTGAGTTGAGGGTGTTACAAAGTGGAGTAACCCGCTTGTCATTACCCTCCCTCCTTTGGGATGGTAGAAGTTCTAAGCAACGAGATTGGCTTGGCCTGATGAATAGAGCTTCTACTAGCAGGAGTAGGTGGATTAGGGAGTGAGTATGTAACGGGTAAATTGTAATTGTGATTTCTTATAACTAAAATACTACATGATATGTATATAATGGATGCATTGTCTTTTGGATGCATTGTACTGTTACAGGGATATCATTGTTGGAAGATATTTTTCATCATCATGGGGCCCCAGCTAAATAAAAACTTAGCAAACAGTAGAAATTTCGGCAGTCTCAGATTAGCCCCAAAACTAGTCAAGATCTTCATAAGAACTCCCAAAATCCTCCTGCTAAGTTTTGTCACAATCTGACATGTTTAAGGTAGTGCAGACTGAGAAACAATTCTGGTAGAATCAGCCTCAAGCACCCTAAAACGGACCCTATAACTAGCGCTATATTTTTATTATCTCAATTTTCTGTGGGACCACAACTATTGCATACGCCACGGTTGAAAACCCCCAGGGGTCAAATTTCAGCCTAAACGGACATCCCAAGAGAAGTTATAGGAAAAAGAGCGAACCAGGGAGAGCCGCACGCTATTCCCATGTGGCCACCATACAACTAGGCTCCATTAAAGGGACAGTCACGAATAGTGATTTACAATGCTTATATCTCTCTCATACGAGATCAGATCATGTTCAAACTTATTGGAGCGTGTTCGTCTCATTGAGACAAGCGTTTCGATATGTGGCACGCCTCGCGACGATGCCCGAGAGCGTAGAAAAGCCAAACAGAAATTGTTGATCCGTGAAGAAAGTGCAAGAAAATCAGCAACGTCGTGTCTTGCGCGAGAGGCCAAATCATGCAACTCATGAGCCCGATCGACACAAAACCAATTCCATCATGTAGTAAGGTCTCGGGCTATCTCTAACCCGAACCCCGTACATGATGAATGGTCGGATTCTGCACACGAACCGATGAAATGACTGTAAATTTCGTCGCCGAAATTCTAGATTCTGGTAAAAATTCCAAAGTTGCAAAACCTTTGTTCAGGCACGGAATCGAGCTGTGTTTGTTGCACCGCAATCGTGACATCATGCTCAGTGTGATCCAGCAAAGAAATCACAAAAAAACATCAAGAAACGACCACACTGTCGATCCAATGTTTCAAGATTCATTCAAATTTCAAGTCACATGATCGTACCCTAAAAACATGATCCATGGCTCGAAGTTGGTATCAAATCGATCACCATGCCGAGCCTTACAAGAAAGCAATCATCTCTCAATCAACCGGGCATCAGAACGACCCCCAATCATCCATGAAAAATCATGCACTTTCTAGGGCAACACAGGGACTGTTCTAAGGCAACACAGGGACTGTTTTAGAATTCCACAACTTGTTAAGAAGGGGCAAATCAGTCATTTTGTACCCTATTTTCTAATTTCTTTTAATTCATTTTAATCTTAATTTCCAGCAATTAAGATTATTTTTTATCATCCACCCATGTTTAGGCACAATTCTATATATATTGTACCATCATTGTATGCAAAAGGGCTTGAACTCTTCACAAAAGAGAGAGCTTTTACTTAATAGAGTTTCTCTTTCTTCTCATTGTTGGATCAAATTGGAAGAGAGAGTAAGGAGAGAGAAACTATTGGACCGATACCCCTAGGCTCAAGAAAAACAAGAAGATTGCAAGTCAAGGGAGGCAATTCTGAATCAGCTAAAGTAGCTGGGGGGCTTTCCGTCGTGATCTAAGTGGGTGCCCACGTGAGTCAGCCCGAGTAAGTCACAGACCCAGGTGAGGTTAGTCCCCACCTCATACTCAAAATTCCTCTCTCATTAGTTGGATACCTACCCTTGTTCTTAAACAAGGTTCTCGAGAAAGCAATCTCAAGTCCCGAGTTTTCTGAACCCAAGACATTGTCACCTGATCACCTAGATCAGGGAGGGGAGATCGAGGCACCTAACCAGCTTGGCGACTCCACTGGGGACTTATTACCCCTTCGTCGGTTCACTCTTGTTTGATTAGTATCTTCTTTCACTTTCTGCACTACTTTTTATGGCACCTGGGTTATTCAACCATTTCATCCTAGTCGGAGATTTTCTTATCCCTACATTCGTGACTGCCCAGGGAAGCGGGCTGCTCAAGCTTCCTTCCCTACACTCCTTCTAAGTCAAGACTCACTGTCCGGCTCTCAGGTTCTCTTCAGGATCGGTGAGAGAGGGGACTTAAAGGTCCTTGCCTCCTCACTTTCTCACCCTGGTGGACTCTCCAACAAGGCCCCTTGCATTGGTAGCACATCTGCTACCGCACACAGCACGTACCCTGCTGCTACCAAATCTCTTTCCAGTCATATTGCTGATGTACGTCGGAAGGCTGCCCTATCCACTCTTGTGAGATGTAAGCACGTTGTCATCGCTTATGAGGGCCGCCGCAAGGCTACCTCCCAAGCTCCTTTACTACCTCGAACCTCTATACCTGGAGGCTCAGCACACAAAGGAGAAGATCCTGAGGTCTCCACCCCACCCAAGGCACACACCTAAAGGTTCATGGTCCATCCGCTCGAGCCACACCTCTGAGCAACCTTCACACTACCTCGAGCTAGCGTTCAAGGCCATGTCTTCTTGGGCTAAACCTCGCGTGCCCCATGCATTCCACAGCTCGGGGCAGTGCCAGTTCTATGTTAGCTCGAGCACCAGGTCAATTGCTTCGTCCTTCCTCTCACCACACCCAACTTCACCAAGTGAGAGATAGGTTCCTACCCCGTCCCTCACAGACACAAGCTTGGGCTGACTCCCAAGTCACCCTGACAGCTAACCCTAAAGGTGCACAAGCACCAACTTTACAGGTTCCTCCTTATTCTTGACTCAGGCGAAGTCATGAGCCATCTCCTTCTTATGCTGCTCTCCCTTCACCGTGCAAGCACCTCGAGACCTAGTACTCAAAGCTTTTTCCTAAGAGTACCATCTTGAGCCAGCCTCAGGTCAGTCGTGCATCCGTGCCTCACAAAGGGACTCGGAGTAGTGGCCTGATGTCTTACAGACGCCTCCAACCCCCAAAACAGAAGCCCAAGTTGCCTTATGTCCTTGGGCCCCACTTCCTACTCCAATTAATCGACACAACCCTCACATGTTCAAGAAAAGTGGGGCAGTTTAAACCTCACACCCAGTTCTGGGGTGAAGTCCACAGCAGCCTCAGAATTAAGCAGACTAGAGGCCTGTAGATCCTGACCAAAGAGGTCTCCAAGGCAGCTGAGATCACTATTCTCGAAGACCTTCTATCTCGTAATCCCTTTTTCCCTCTCCAGACTCTAGAACCTAAGCAAGTCTAAGAGTATTGCTGGGTTATTACTACAAAGTATTTACAATGCAAAATCTGACAAATCTGAAAATGAAGATATCACGAATTTGGGACCTTAAACTAATGAAAAGGAAATGGTAAAGAAAGTGGGATAAATATAATTCAAATCTGAGGCCAGATCTGCCCAAAAACTGGAAGATCAACTCTCAGATCTATGGCAAAGCCATCATGATCCAAGACATTACAAAATCATATTTTTAAGTTAACCAATAGATCAAAATAAAATGAAAACAATAAAAGAAAACGAGATAAAATGAAAGAAAATGATACTGAATCGAGCCAAATGGCCCGGGACTCCCGAGCCTTCTGGGGTTCTCCTGTATCAGAACCGGTCCTCTTTTGTCTCTCTGATTCGAATATTAGCCAGCAAGTCTCTACAGTATAGGGTGGTTGTGTGTTATAGATGGTTTCAGGTGTCTTAGATCTAGGCTCTCTCAGGTTAAGGGTTGAAGTTCAAGGAGGCTGGGGGTTTCCTGAAGCCATCGCTAAGGTTTCTCATCTTTATGAGTTTTCTATCTCTATCCTAGTGTTTTTCTCTCTACCCAGGGTCTTTCCCTCCCTCTCCATCTCTCCCATCAAATGACCACAGAAAGAGGCCCTATAGCGGTCAAAACTCGTTAGGAGAGATAATCATGCGTAACAAACAAATCCCCTTTCAAAAATTCAAATTTTGAGAGTCACGGATTTGGGCGACACGCCCTATTTCGCCTGGACGGCACCCTCTGGTCGCCTAAGGCTTGGAGGCAAGCCCCATGTCGCACACACCAATTTTGGTCCAAATTGATATTTTTCACTTCTGGTGTGTTCCTCAGCCTCTAGTGAAGCTCTCAGATAAATTATGGGTCGAAAGAGACTTTTTTACTATTCTTAATGATTTGTTTGGTAAAACAGGGCAATTGTATGATGACTTGGGCGATATGCCCTGTGTTGCTTGGGCGGCACGCCCCATGTTGCCCAAAACAAAACTTGTCCAAAGTGATGTTTTTCAATTTTGGTGTCTTCCTCAGCCTCTTATGAAGCTCTCAGAGAAAATTTGGGTCAAAACAGAGTCTTTTACTATTTTTAATGAATGTTTTGGTAAAATAGGGCGTTTAAAGAAATCTGGGTCAAAACAAGGTTTCTATAGGGTTCCGGGCAAGCAAACTGGTTCTGGGTCACAAGGTAGGTTGTTTGAACTATGGATTTGGATTTACTAGATTAAGTGTGATCCTAAGGTTCCAGGAAACCATATAATTTTCCATATTTAAAATGGGGGGTCTACAGTTGCCCCTCTTTGGCACTCCATGTCCTTCTAGGGATAAAGAAGTAGACACTCTAGCGTTCCCTATCCTTCGAGGGGCAGGTGAACATCAAAGATTTCTTCCTAAGGTCACGTGGTCAGAGGGCACACCAACTATCCCTCTAAGTCATTGCGCTCATCGAGCTCACCCACCTAGGGCATTTTTCCTCCTAGGGTTTTAGCGTGAGATGTCGACGAGTTACACAAGCTTGAAACTCAAGTTAGATTTTCTGGCCATACCACTTAACTTCAGGGGTTTTGTTGCTCAAAACATTTTAACCCCAACATCTTCTTTGATCTCCTTAGGTTCTTAAGGTTGTCTATATGTTTAAGAAAAGAGAGGATAATGCAGACATTGAAAATTTGTTCCTAATGTCTCGTGGTCAGAGCGCATACCAACTATCCCTCCAAATTATTGCGCTCATTGAGCTCACCCACCTAGGGCATTTTTCCTCATGAGGTTTTCGACGTGATATGTTAGTGAGTTACACAAGCTTGTAACTCAAGTTTGATTTTCTCGCCATGTCACTTAACTTCAGATTCAAATCTACAAACCTACATTTTCTTGGATTTCCTCAGGACTTTCTATAGGAAAAGGCTTTCTATAGAAAGAGACTTGTCTGGCCGAATCCGAAGAGAGAGATGAGGCAGCAATGCGGTAATTGCAGCAACGCGATGATCATCATATACGGGTGTCCAAGCTCCTTCATTTTATAAAAGTCATTTTAGAAATTTTGAAAGTAGGGAGAGCTTTGAAATAGAACCAGGAGCTGGGACAGGCTACGATTTTAACAAAGAAATTAAAGTTTTTGAAAACACAAACATATAGTGAAAATTTTGAAAAGAGGAAGATAATTTTGAAAAACAAGGTTGGTTAGTTGTTTTAGCTCGTGCAATCATAGAGCCCTCTAAGCAGTTTAACGTCATGCAATAATGGACGATGTAGTCGGCAGTTATACTCATACGACTGTGGAGTTTTTATTGTTATTTTGATTTTTACTGCCCCTGTTGGGGGTTTTTTTTCTTTTAAGGTAGGTCTTATAGTTTAACCACTTGTGACCCCTTTGGTGGACCCTATGTGAGCGTTTCAGGTCCTTGCTTTAATCTTCGGGACGAGTAATCATCACGTATTCTTTATCTTCCAACTTCAGCTCTTGTATTGCAATTCAAGGAGAGTTCTCTGGAGCTTCGAGTGAAACAGAGTCTTGAAAATACAAGATATTTCCTTTAGGTGTTCAGAATCTCTTTGGATTTTCGATTTTGTTCCACCACCACCCACCTTTCGAAGTTTCAAACAATCTAGGTCCTTAACAATGTTTCATCAGGCTAATGCTTATTGATTTTCTTTTAACACCACTTTGACTTAGGGGAAGGAAGAGAATATTTTTAGAGAGAAAAGACTTTGGAGATTAGAAGGAAGGAGAGAACTTCTTCTTTTTTCGTCGCCCTGAGGCCCCTTTAGAGTGTTCAGCCTGGTAGCCTTTTTTCCAATGCTCAGGGTTCCTTTCAGATTTTCAACCCAGCGGATTTATTTATTTATTTTTCATCGTTCTGAGGTCCCTTTCTGGTTATCAGCCCGATAGCCTTTTTTCCAACGCTTGGGGTTCCTTTCGGATTTTCACCCAAGAGGATATTTTTTTTTTTTCTTTTTGAAGAAGAAGATAATACTGACATAGGAAGAGGAGGAGGAGGAAGAAGAGTCAAAGGTGCCTTTTTTTTTTTTTTAACACTTCGCCTTAAGAACGTGCAAAAATTTGATCAACTTTCCCTCCTTCAAGTGGCAGGGAGGTTCTAATATCGGCCTTCCTCTGATTTCCCTCAACCCAGATTGGCATCCATAATCTCTTTGAAAATGGTTATTGAATCACTGTTGAACTTTTCCTTTAAACTTCTCCACTTGAACCTTGATTTTGGGACTAAAAATCACAGTCAGTTTCCAAATCCCTTAGCCTTCTGTATGGATAGATAAGCTCATCAGGGTTTTCCCATTAATGGAGTACTTCATGTTACACATTAGACGTCAATGCCTTTTGAAGTGTGAGGCATGAATGCCTCATTTGGTTATTTACAAAGGGTGAGTGATCACCCAACTCCTCGTCGGTAATCTTTTTCTCTTGAGCTTCGAGTGAAACAGAGTCTTGAAAATACAAGATATTTCCTTTAGATGTTCAGAATCTCTTTGGATTTTCAATTTCATTCCTCCACCACCCACCTTTTGAAGTTTCAGACAATCTAGATCCTTAACAATGTTTCATTAGGCTAATGCTTATTGATTTTCTTTTAAAATCACTTTGACTTAGAGGAAGGAAGAGAATATTTTTAGAGAGAAAAGACTTTGAAGAATAGAAGGAAGAAGAAGAGAATACTGACATAGGAAGAGGAGAAGGAGGAAGACGAGTCAAAGGTGCCCCTATTTATTTTTTTAACACTTCGCCATAAGAACGTGTAAGAATTTTATCATCTTTCCCTCCTTCAAGTAGCAGGGAGGTTCTAATATCGGCCTTCCTCTGATTTCCTTCAACCCATATTGGCATCCATAATCTCTTTGAAAATGGTTATTGAATCACTGTTGAACTTTTCCTATAAACTTCTCCACTTGAACCTTGATTTTGGGACTAAAAATCCCAATCAGTTTCCAAATCCCTTAGCCTTCTGTATGGATAGATAGGCTCATCAGGGCTTTCCCATTAATGGAGTACTTCATGTTACACATTAGACGTCAATGCCTTTTGAAGTGTGAGGCATGAATGCCTCATTCGGTTATTTGCAAGGGGTGAGTGATCACTTAACTCCTTTTCTGTAATCTTTTTCTCTAGAGCTTCGAGTGAAACAGAGTCTTGAAAATACAAGATATTTCCTTTAGGTGTTCAGAATCTCTTTGGATTTTTGATTTCGTTCCTCCACCACCCACCTTTCGAAGTTTCAGACAATCTTTGTCCTTAACAATGTTTCATCAGGCTTATGCTTATTGATTTTCTTATAACACCACTTTGACTTAAAGGAAGGAAGAGAATATTTTTAGAGAGAAAAGACTTTGGAGATTAGAAGGATGGAGAAAACTTCTTCTTTTTTCGTCGCCCTGAGGTCCTTTTAGAGTGTTCAGCCCGGTAGCCTTTTTTCCAATGCTCAGGGTTCTTTTCAGATTTTCAGCCCAGCGGATTTATTTATTTATTTTTCATCGCTCTGAGGTCCCTTTCTGGTTTTCTGCCCGGTAGCGTTTTTTTCAACGCTTGGGATTCCTTTCGGATTTTCAGCCAAGCGGATATTTTTTTTTTTTTTGAAGAAGAAGAAGAGAATAATGACATAGGAAGAGGAGTAGGAGGAAGAAGAGTCAAAGGTGCCCCTCTTTTTTTTTTTAACACTTCGCCTTAAGAGCGTGTAAGAATTTGATCATCTTTCCCTCCTTCAAGTGGCAGCGAGGTTCTAATATCGGCCTTCCTCAGATTTCCCTCAACCCAGATTGGCATCCATAATCTCTTCGAAAATGGTTATTGATTCACTGTTGAACTTTTCCTTTAAACTTCTCCACTTGAACCTTGATTTTGGGACTAAAAATCACAGTCAGTTTCCAAATCCCTTAGCCTTCATTATGGATAGATAGGCTCATCAGGGTTTTCCCATTAATGGAGTACTTCGTGTTACACATTAGATGTCAGTGCCTTTTGAAGTGTGAGGCATGAATGCCTCATTTGGTTATTTGCAAGGGGTGAGTGATCACCCAACTCCTTTTCGGTAATCTTTTTCATTGTAAATTTCGAATTGTTTGTCGAGGGTTAACTCCATAGTGGACTCCTTTTCAGTGCTCGAGCTTAGGTGAGACTCTCGCACCAAAGGAGTGATTGAGTTGATATTAGATAGTCTCATGGCACGTCGGGAGTCAACAAAGAAGGGTTTAATCTTACTAGTTGCCCCTATTGTATCATCGTCATTAGTGGAGTTTGCCCTTATTGAATATTTTGATGGGGTTGCCCATGTAGGGCTTTTTGTTCCGTTGAGAACTTGTTCTTCACAGGATTAATTCTCTTGATATGGTGGTGCTCGGATTATCAGAGTTGTGCTCATGTCGTTAATGACTTTGAGAGATCCTGGCTCTTGAGGAGGTAACATGGTTGGATTTTCAATATCCAATTCTTGATCCCAAATTGGCAGATAATTCAAGAAATCTTGTGAAGGTGGCTCGGGTGGACCCCTTAGAATTTCTAAAGGTTCGAGCTCTATCAACACTAGTGAAGATGTCAAATCTTTAGGAATAGTCAAATTTGGGCTCCTTGCTTCTCCATCATCTATAACTGGGTTCACCTTGAGAGGTGACTCGGTTAAATCTTCTGAGCTTAGCTCCTCATCCCATACATGTGGGTTGGCGAAGAAGTCTGGTGAAGGTGGCCCAAGTGGGCCCCTTAGAATTTCCAAAGGTTCGACGTCTTTTGATATTTGAGGTGTTCACCCCTTATTT
>NW_006494931.1:8451092-8561554 GCF_000471905.2 Amborella trichopoda | reverse complement strand
CGTCGATCTGGATCACGTCAATTTCTAACATGTCATCCTCATCATATTGATCCCATTTAGGTGGGTCGTCGAGGTTTGAGATGAAGGGCTTCCTTTTAGCACTTGCTCATTTGCCCTCTCACAAGTTATTGTCCCAGAATTAAGACTTTTCTTATCGTCATGGGCTTGGGAATCTATAGCTTCAAAACCTTGTTTGAGCTTATGCTCAAGTTCATATTGCTCTTGCGAGTTTCATTCGTTACCACATACATATGAAGTATTTATTGTATTAACTTGAAAGTACGGTTGAGGGGTTCATGTGCTCTAGTGCGACTCTTGATGATGGGGATTTCTTGTGCCACTTTTGGGAGTGTATCTTGGAGTGAAATCCCATATGCGATACCCCTTTCATCTCCCCCTTATTCGGTTATGGGCTTGGAGCTAAGGTCATCCTCACTGCTTTGATCTTGAGTATCCTTAGTCATTAACTCCTAGGTAAGGTTATGCTCGTTTTGTTCTTCATCTACTGGACTTTCCAGTTGATTTTTTGTTGTGCTCCAAGTCCTTTGTGGATGTTCTTCGAGTTTGAGCACAGCTTATGATTCTCTTGAGTTAATTAGGTTGACATTAGAATTGTTTGTCGAAGCGTCTAGAGTTTCTGGTTTTTCTATATCGTCAGCCTCTTTCTTTTTGACACTTATCGTGTCATTATCAATGAAGTCCTGAACTCTATGTCTAAAAGCTCGACATTCCTCCATGTTATGGGCATAGTTTTGATGTCAATCACACCATTGAGATGCATCACCTCTATGGAAAAGAGGAATCTTGGCTCCTGTCGATAATTCTATGAGCCTTGCCTTCAACAACTTCTTCATGACATCGATCATAAGCGCATCAATGGGAGTGAATTCCCTTAGTGTGGAAGTCTGCATTCTTCATGTAGTAGAATGAATTTTAGTCTTTTCTTGTGAATGGTTTGTAGAAGGGTTGCTTTTCTTGATCATGTTCACTTCTCCTTCTTGAGAGTTCAGCTGCGGCGTTATCTTCCTTGGCTCGCTCATATCGTGATACTCTTTCAAGCACATCATCAAATGAGTAAGGGACTGCCCCCACAATGAAGAAGGTGACATATTCTGGAGTCATATTCTCTGATGTTATGCTTACCTTCGTGACTTATGGGAGTGGAGTTTCAATGACTCGCATAGCGGCCTCTCTAAATCTGGTTATAAATAGGGAAGGACACTCACCCAACTTCTGTTTGGTGGAAGTTAACTCACCAAGGGTGATAGGTCGTGGCCTTCCTCCGCTATAACAGGAGGGAAATTGCCTGAATATGTCGTTAGGAGTTGCTTGAGGGTTATCCTTCATGAATCTTCGGTGCCACATCAAGGGTTCTTCTGATAAGCTATGCGAGAACATGACCTTAAGTTGGTGGGGTCAGTCTCGCAGTGCGAGGACCATCAATAAGTAGGCATTGATGTATGCCTCAGTATCCTCTTTCCCTAAAAATATGTTTCTGAACTATTGCATCAGAAACCCCACTGGTAGATCTTCTAGGTTTTCTAGAATTTCTTGTACAAAACCTTTAGCCGTCGTTGTAGTTGTGAGCTGGCTCAGTTGTATGGTCTGTTGAACCTGATTTTGTGGTATGTGGCTCATTTAAACTGACTGTTGGGCCCATGTAGCGAGTAGCCCCAAGGACTAAGCTTGAGGAATGTGTTGAACTTGATGTGTCAATTATCCGCTTGTAGGCTCACCCGAGTTAAATTGGGTCAGAGCATAGCCATTACTCGGAGGTTGCACAACTTTGTCATGCAAGGGGCCCTGCAGAATAGGATCTCCACTTAATTGGGATGGACGACTTAAGCTGCTTTGACGACTAGACCTTTGACCTTGAGAGGCTAGGTCTACCTAACCCTGACCTTGGTTGGATGATCTATCCCTAGGGTTAGGGTATTCTCTTGCCCCAGCACTAGACTGAAAGAGTGAAGGAATGCCATAGCTCCTATCAAGTGGAGTTTGTCCTTGAGGTAGACTTGGGCTCGAGTGATGATTAGAACTAGACCCCTGACCCGTAGTGGGTTGGATTGGCAGGCTAACAGCCCTAGGATCATCTTGGTTTGAGCCAAATATTGGACTTGCCCTATGACTTGAGCTTCTGACCTAACTTTCCTGGATTGAGTGCGCTAGATGGTGTATCCTCTATTGAGGAGGTCTTGAAAGTAAGCATGTACTTTAGGATTGTCTTTATATCGAGTTAGGTCAAAACCTTGATCTTCACTGGTGATGGATTACTTGGGTAGACTTTCTCTAGTTGTATTTGAACCCACTTGCCTACTAACTAGCTGATTGTCAAGACTGGAATGTGAAGCTACTAATTGACCATTGGGGTTCACACGGCTGAGATCGAATGACTCAAAGATTTGGGTTGGGGCCCTATTCTTATTGTGTCAACTGGATTTGAGGTTAACCCCTATGTCTTGGAGGATTGCCCCCAGCCTGACCCCTTGATTATTCAAAGTGTTATGAAACTTACGAACCTATTGGCTCATTACTTCTAAAGGGTGTCCTTATAGGTGGCTTGAACTGCTAAGTGTGGTTTAATGCATGTCGAGAGTTAGCTCACTGACACGAGTGCTATGGATTATTTGTGAGGGAGAACTATGACGGTGCCTCTCGGACTGATTAGGTTCTCTGGATCTAAACTGAGCTAGGGCCATAGGGTTGGACTTTGCTTTGCCATGATCCTAGGTCATAATTCCTAGACTTGGTGCGAACTAGACTTGATGTCTCATGGTAGAAGTAAAATGTCTCTAGGGGCAAAACCCTAACTAAGATCTAGGCTAGGACTAGACTGAATGAAACCTGTTAGACTCAATGGGTTTTGATTTGAACCCTGAACTAGGGTAAGCCTAGTCTAGCTCAAGATGTAACTCTAAGCCTAGACCTATGCTAGAACCTATACTAAGACCTAGAATAGATGGGTACGAGTCTCGGCTCAGATCAAGAGTGGGTCTGGGTTCGGACCTAGGTGTGAGCCTGCTTCGGACTTGGACTAAGCTGGGTGCAAGTGAGGGCTTGGACCAAGAGGGTTGTGATAATTAGATTGGGTGTTGACCCGGATTGGATCAAAGTTAGTTTAGGCACAAGCCCTAGGCTTGGACCAAGAGGGGGGCCTAGGTTCCAACCTGGGTGTGAACCTGGTTCAAACCTGGGCTAAGCTGAGTACATGCCTGGACTTGGACTCAGAGATTTTTGATGATCAGCCCCGGTATGGACCCGGACTGAATCAAGGATGAACTAGGAACGAACCTTCGGCTTGGACCAAGAGGGGACTTAGGTCCGAACCAAGATGGAACCTGGTTCGGACCTGGGTAAAGCTGGGTACAAGCCTTGACTTGGACCCAGAGGCTTCAGCTCAAACCAAAAGCGGGTCCGGACTGGATTCTAAGATTAGGCAACAGAAATAAGCAAGCAAGCACACGAAAACTTTTGACCTAGTATGATTATAGGTAGGCTTGGTTTGAAAGTGGGTTTCTAATTATTGAAATGCGGTTAGGCTGAAATAGGTCCCCACATAGGTCATGGCCTCCTATTAGAGGATGTTCACCAGGTCCTACTATACCTGGAGTTGCTTTGAGGCAAAGGACTATGAAGGGGTGCTCACAGTTAAAGTTATGTGAATCCCAACCACCTCGACTATCAAAGCTAGGGTCTCCTCACACTGTTAATGTGGATTTTGGGGGTTTTCAAAATATTTGTTTGTTGGTATCTCGGGCACTCTGGGTTCAGTGTGTGCTGGAGTGTGTAAAGAAACACGCAATTAAAATAAAATCAAGAACACAAAACAAGAAAATAAATACGTGGGCACTCGACATTGATTGTGCTTGGCGATTTGCGCTTCGAGGCGAAACTCGCTCGAAGCACAGTATAGATGGAGGGGTAAGGAACCCCCAAGAAGGTAAAGTCAGAACAATGAGGCTAGGCACGATCTGTGCTAAGTCGAGCACGGCCCAAGTCGAGGGTGACTCGAATGGGACAAGGTTTAGGGACGGTGCAAGCACTCCTCGATGTATATTTATTTTTTATTTTTTATTTTTTTATTTTTTTATTTTTTTATTTTTTTATTTTTTTTATATTTTTTAACCTTGATGAAATACAGCTAAACTAAGCATGGTGAAAGCAAGGAAAACATGGTTTCAGTCAAAAATAACAAACCAAAATAAAATAAAGAGTAAAAAAAAGCACAGACCTATCTGAAGCAAAATATTTTTTTTATATTTTTAAAAAATTTATATTAAGTCAAAACTTGGTCAACATGGAGCCAAAAGTCCGTAGAATGGGCTTGTAGGTTCCCAGAGTTTTTTTGGGACACTTACAGTTGAGAGACATGGGTGGTGTCGCCCGGGTGGCACCATTGGTGTCACCCTCGCAGAATGGGTGACACTGCTAGTGTCGCACAAAAAAAATATTATTTTTTATTTTTTTATCTTTTTATCTTATTAATCTTGATGAAATAAGACTACTTTAAACTTGGAAGAAGTATGAAAAATAAATTTATTTATGATGAAATAAATTAAAACAGAGTAAAGTAAAACAGTGTAGACAGAACAGTTAAATATTTTTTTGGTATTTTTAAAAATTTTATTTTGCTCTGAAATTTTGTGGACAGTCACAAGACAGTTCTAGGACCCAGCCTGCAAAATTTCAAAAAAATATGACTTGGACGACGGGGAGACACCAGAGGGCGTGTTGCCCTAGACCTAGGCGGCACAGCCCGTGTCGCCTAAGCGGCACGCGCTGTGTCCCCTAGGCGGCACGTCTCGTGTCACACAATGCAAACAGGTCGCCCAAAAAGATTATTATTTTTTATTTTTTTATTTTTTATATTTTATCTTGTTAATATTGGTGAAATAGGACTACTTTAAACTTAGAAAAAGTATGAAAAATAATTATTTATGATGAAATAAATTAAAATAGAGT
This sequence comes from Amborella trichopoda, assembly GCF_000471905.2. Next base: position 8,556,592 of record NW_006494931.1, on the reverse strand, counting down.
AAAGTAGAACAGTGTAGACATAACAGTAAAATATTTTTTTGGCATTCAAAAATTTTATTTTACTCTGAAATTTTGTGGACAGTCACAAGAAAGTCCCGGGATGATATCTGAAAATTTTCAGAGGAACTTGAAACTTTTGATTTTAGGCAACAAGGGGAGTGTCGCCCTAGATCTAGGCAGCACTGGTGGTGTCACCCAAGCGACACAGCTGGTGTCACCTAGAAAAATCAGGGTTTTAGAGCATTAAAACCATGGATCTACCGATTCTTGGGACTTTTTGTGACAGAAAACATTGAGAAACAACAAATATCGTAATTTGGAGCTTGGATCAAGCTCGAAATGCCCCATGGTGGGTGCCAAACAGTTTACAATACAAAATCTAACAGATCTAAAAATGAATATCTCTCGGATATGACACCTTAAACTAATGAAAATGAAATGATAAAGAAAGTGGGACAAATTGAATTCAGATCTGACATCAGATCTGCCCAGAAACGAGCATATCTACTCTCAGATCTATGACAGAGCCAGCATGATCCAAGACATTACAAAATAAAATTTTTATGTAAACCAACATATTAAAATAAAATGAAATCAATAAAATCAAAAGAAATAAAATGGATTAAAATGATACTGACCGGGCCGGATGGCTCGAAACTCTCGAGCCTTTTAGGGCTCCCCCGTATCAAAATCGATCCTCATTAGTCTCTCTTATCCGGATATTAACCAGCAAGTGTCTTCAGTATAGGGTGGTTGTGCCCTATAGATGATTCTAGGTGTCTTAATTTTAAGCTCTCTTAGGCTTAAGGGTTGAAGTTCTAGGAGGTTGGGGGTTTCTTGAAGGATTCCCTTCTATCCTAGGGCTTTTCTCTCTCTCTCTCCATATCTCCCGTTAAATGACCACAAAAAGAGGCCTTATAGGGGTCAAAACTCATTGAGAAAGATAAGCACGCATAACAAGCAAATCCCCGATAAAAACGTCAAATTTTGAGAGTCACGGATTTGGGCATAATGAGTCTTGTCGCCCGGGTGGCATGGGTCGTGTCGCTTGGGAGGAACGCCCCGTGTTGGACACAATAATTTTGGTCTAAATTGAGATTTTTCACTTTTGGTGTGTTACTCAGCCTCTTGTGAATCACTTAGAGAAACTTTGGATCAAAACAAATTTTTTTAATATTTTTAATGATTTTTTTGGTAAAACCAGGCAATTGTAGGATGACTTCGATGACATGCCCTGTGTTGCCTAGGTGGCATGCCCCACGTTGCCCAAATCAAAATTGTCCAAAGTGATGTTTTTCAATTTGGGTGTCTTTAGCCTCTTGTGAAGCTCTCAAATAAAATTTGGGTCAAAACGGATTTTTTTACTATTTTTAATTAAGTTTTTGGTAAAACAAGGCATTTACAAAAATCTGGGTCAAAATAGGGTTTCTACAGAGTTTCGGGCAGGCAGACTGGTTATAGGTAGCAAGGTAGGTTGTGTGAACTATGGATTTGGGTTTACTAGGCTAAGTGTGATCCTAAGGGCTCAGGAAACCATAGAATTTGCTAGATTTAAATTGGGGTGTCTACACCAAGCAGCCACAGTCTCAAGACCGGCGAGAATCGGTCCTCACAAGATCGACTTACAAGGCTCGAGTCCAGTATGGGCATGCTAAGCCTCTGCAGACTGACTTGTCACATACGACTCGCCAACCTCCGGAGTCCACTGCTCCACCTGGCTCTAACCCTCTAGAAGAAATGGTCAGTGTCATGTTGGGCCCAAGAGGAAAGGATGAACAGGTTCGAGGTAATGGTGCAGTCCATCCTCGAAAAGATGGAACACCTAGAAGCCTCCAGGTCCCTTTCTTCTCACCATGAGACAGATTCCTCGTTCCCAGGCAAACTCCCCCACTGGTCTCCCAAGACAGCTCTGCCTCACGAGGGGTTTTCCATACCGATATAGATGCCATGGTCGCCCATAGCCTCAAGAAAAAGATCCCAGGTATGCAAGAGGCGCCACTCTACCAGAAGTCGTACCCTTCGTACATTGACCTGGTGTCGTTTCCCCGAAACTATCAAAAAAGGAAACTCCCCTTGTTTGATGGTACTACATAGCATACTGCCCACTTCTAAGCTACGTGTCTAGAGACGACGACTGACGGGTGACTCCTCCTCTGTCAGTTTGTCGAGACTCTCGAAGAGCCAGTGGTATGCCTGGCTGCCTCCAAACTCGGTGCACACCTGGCAGGAAATGGAGCAGTTGTTTTATCAACGCTTCTACGAATTCCAAAGAAACGTAGAGACTATCAAGCTCCTTACTCTGACTCAAGACTCTGGTGAGCCGGTTGACAAGTTCATCGCTTGATGGAGAGAGCTGGCAACCTTTCATGCCACCCCCATGACAAAAAAAGAAGTTGTCCAGACCTGTATATGGAGCATGCTTCCTGAGATCGCTCTACATGTCGAGGCCTCCAATCCGCCCTCCATGTCAGAGCTCATCTCTAAAGCAGTTCGTATAGAGGGTCCGTCCAAGCACCATGGCGGATCTCGTCATTAATCCTCTGGTTCGAATTCTAGCTCCAACAGTCGGGGCAACCAGCAAAAGGCAGTGATCAGGGCGACTGACACCAAGAATTTCGTCCCTCAAACCCTAGACCTCTCTAAGGCACAAACGCCTCAGGCGGGGGTAAACATCAGTCCTACAATAAGGTCCCGCCTTCTAAAAATGCTAGTCGAAGTGACTTCTGCATCCAGCACTAGAGTAAGGTTTATCCCTTCGATAAGGAGTGGACTTCTACACTGGTTCGACTGCTCTTAGAACAGAACATGATCCAGCTGCCGGAGGTCAACACCCAGAGCTGGCTGGGCAGGAGACGAATGAGAGGTACTACACCTATCACAGGAAAGTAGGCCATCCCACTCATGACAGCTATAAGCTCAACAACACTATCGAAGCCCTTGTTAACAAGGGTCAGATAAAACTCGAAGAGTTAAAGAGAGCGTCAAGGGCAACTGAGGCCTCCCACATAGTCACGATCAATGAGGATGAGGGGGCACCCGCTATTCTTCTTGCACTATTCTCCGTAATGCTCGAGGAGGGACACATCACGCAGAAGCGGACAAGGCAGCCTAAGTTCCTGCCTCGAGGAACTGAGAACCTCTGGTGCTCGTATCACCTCATACGAGGCCATCACGTGAGCGAATGTACTAGCATCCACGAACTCTTGGCAAAGAAGATGCAGCAATGCCAGGAAGCTCATGGTAACCCAGAAGGGTGCCCTCAAGACCCTCTTCCGTCAGTGTAAGAGAAGCCCCGACACAAGCCCCGGGAAGCACTGAGCCAGACCCTCTTCGAGCCCTCTTCGAGGCAATGCCCCAACAGGGTCTCATCAGTCTCAAGCCCACTAAGCAGTCTAAACGCCTTGCTCAGGGTACAGAAGACCTCTGGTGCCCATATCACCAAGTATGGCGCCACGAGCTGAAAGAATGCTCTAGGTTCGAAGGTATAGTCACTCGAAAGGTACAAGAACATCATCTGCACCGTTCTCCTTGAGCACTTCCAAGTCATCGCTCCCGTCTAAGAGGAGACCCCGCTGCAGGTCCCTTATGAGCATACACTAGACCCTTTAGAGCCCTCGACTTCTCAGCCCTGAGAAGTCTCCCATGGGCGAAGTAGGTTCAAATCCCTGAAGTGTGAGATAGTCCACTAGGCTAGGACTACTCACCAACCCGATGAGGCCGATCAGACGCTTCCTCAGGGGTCCAGAAGGAGACGATGAGCACCTAGGTTAGTCTGTCGAAGGAATCCCATCCCTCCGCCACCGGTCAGGAAGAATTCCTTAGGCCCCTTCCTCCACTGCCGACCTTGCAAGACTTCATTCCGGGCACAGCTCGCCTTATCCTTTAGTCCAATCAGGCAGACGTCCCTAAGTCACCAACAGCTCGGGATCCCTCCAATATGGGTGACAACACTAAAAGCACCCCACAATGTTCAAAGTCGAGGAAAGACCTAAAATACCCCCTGTAGTCGTCCAAAATGTGTGACGATGCTAAAAGCACTCCTCAACAGTCAGATCCGAGGCAAGACTTAAAATACCCCTTGCACACGTCCAATTCTGACGATGACGTAAAAAGCTACCCGAGACATTCTAACTCTTCTTCTCCTCCCTCCTCTTCTATTTCTTCCACATGCATAGCTCGACAGTGCCCAGACATCGACGATCTAAACAGAGAGCTTGGAGGCACCAGTCTCAGCAGATCGCAGCAAAAGCGCCTCAGAGAGATGCTGGCCCAGGCGGCTGGATTCTCGACAGTCGTCGACGCCTTGGCAACCCAAGCTAAAACCAAGCCATCATCAAGCTCCTCTTCTAAAGAAGCCTCCTATGTGGTGCAGATTTTGAAAGGACCACCCAACACGGGGCAAATGAACCTGAGATCAAGGAAGAAGCTACAGCCCACGCCTCAGAAACTCAAGGTCCTCAAGTTTCCCGATCCGTCACTTTTCCCTAAACCTCAACCTCGAACCTCTACATCCCTAATACAAATCCCCATTACTTCTCCAACAACTCAGAACGCATCGGCTGAACAACAAAGTCAGCCAGTGCCACAAACCAAAACTCAACTAAAGCATGTTCATAAACCTACCCTACTCCCTTAACCTCAGTGGGTGCTTGGAAATCTCCTTTTCCGAAGACAACCTTCAGTTGGGAGGCAAATTCCACAACCGCCCCTTCTTTGTGAATGGTGAGCTGCACGCCTACCCTATCTACTGGATCATGCTGGATGGAGGGTCAGCAGTCAACCTGATCCCAAGAAGGATTCTCACCCGACTGAGATTAAGATCCGATGGCCTCACTCCCACCCACATCACTGTGCAAGGGTTCAATCAATCAGGAGAGAAGCCAGCTGGTATGGTGCGCCTTCGTCTCAAGATCAGTGACGTCAACGATTATGCTTAGTTCCATGTAATCGACACCGATACCTCTTACAACGTCCAACTTGGCCACCCTTGGCTTCACGATCAGGGGGTGGTTCCTTCCATGCTCCATCAATGCTTCAAGTACAGCCGAGATGGAAGACAGCACACGGTCTATGCTGATAAAAGGCCATTTCCCGTAGCTGAGACTCACTATGCTGACGCCAAGTACTATTTCTTAGATCTTCCAATGCCAAAGAAGTCAAAGGATGATGATTGGAAGCCTGTGAGAGAGATAGGACACTCATCCCATGATGACGTTGAAGACCTACGGTGAATGATCACGGACATCTTCAAAAAAGAGGAAAGACATGGCAAGATCCTCCCTTTGACCCCGATCTACCCGAGAATACCTTGCCACCTCTCCGAGGTCATGGTGTCCTCTCCCTAAGACGAAGCCTCCCTCTCTACATCAGAACAAAATGGCAAGCTAAAAGCAACATCTGAAACTGAGGAAGCCCTAGACGTAGACCTTTCAGCACCAAGGGTCACCTATACGTCAGACCAACAAAAGGTTCTACATGTGCCCATTGCTTATCTAGAGGCAAAATTGGCACACCGGCCATCAAGGAAGGTACTCCAAATTCCATTCTCCTTGAACAAAGAGATCATTAGCAGCCACAAGAGGGTCCTACACCTCTCATAAGCTCCCGAAAATATACAGACAGACAAAGACCAGTCTTCTGGCTCCTAAGAGCACGACACCATGGTTGAGCTGAGAAGCGAGGTTCGTAGCGTCCAAAATCAGTTGGACGTTATGCACGTCGCTTCAAAGCATTTAAAGGGGTTCGTCTATTAGACTCAAACCTATGACGAACTCAAAAATAGTGCACCTCGAATCGAAGCCAAGGCTCCCCCAGACTAGAGCATTTACAGTAAACAAGCTCACCAAATCATGAGAACCACGAATTACGAGCCCCTGTCCAATCAAACGCTAAAGGGTAAAGAAGCAACCGCTCCCCCATTCGAGGTCATTGAAGCCATAGCAGGTTGCCATAAGACGAAGCAAGGAGTGGGCTTTTCTTTTTCTTCTCAAGCTATGAAAGGGCAGAAGCAATAAAATAGAAAAAAGAAGAAGAAGGAAAGTAAGAGACATGCATTGCATTAAAGAAAAAAAGAACTATTTCATTAATCAAAAGTGTCTTTTCTTTACAATAAAGAGAAAATATAAAGAAGATGTTGTAAAAAATGGTCAATGATCTCATTGACCCTCCCCTTGCACTCATCAGCCGAGGCTCTCGCTCGCTTGATGCCCACTCTCAATTCAGCCACCAGCTCATCCTCATGCTCCACTAGGGCTAGCTGCTTGCCTAATGAATACTCAAGGTCCAGTTCCTTATCTTCAGCAAGAATGAGCTTCTGAGAGATGGTAGCTTCCATCTTCCCTACTTGGACCTCTACCAGCTCCCGGTTTTGTGATAGGGAAGCCTCCAATGACTCTAGCTACGAGTCCTCTAGATGTGATGCGACCTTTTCCACCTACAGAGCCTTCATTCTCCATCCCTCCAGCTCATTGGCAACTCTTTCAAAGTAAGGGAGAACTTTGGGTGCACTCCCTAAGGCGATCCCCCTCAATTGTGGGATGATTGTTCCAAGCTCTTCAAGAGATGACTCATTCAACTTTTGGAGGCCCATTCGAAGCATCTCCAAAATGACGCCTAGTAGCCCAATAAAATTGGGCCTGGGCAGTACAACAGGGGAGACCATAGCAGGAGGAGCCCCAGCCGCAACCAAGGTCTCAAGCTCCTTAGATTTTGGGGCAGCCATAAGTTGCTCTGGTACCTCAACAATGACTCTCTCTTTCAGATCTCCTGCCATGACCGTGTCGAGCTCGACCCTTTCAGGCTAATATGTCATAGCTTCACCCTTTGTAAGCTCCACAGCCTCAGTCGAGGCAAGGCTGGTCTTCTTGCCTGGAGCTACTACCTCAGGCTCAAGCTGCACCACGACAACCTCCTCTCCTGTGGTAGCGGTTTCTCCTTGTGCCCTTTCTTCTCGAACTGCCAACTCCACCTCGACAGGGTCGATACTTTCTCCCCCGCCTTCTTCGCCCTTGTCTTCAACGGCGACCACTGCAGCTACAGGCTCTTCCATGGGGCCTGCCTCCTTTATAGTTACGGATGCCGCCTTTGAACACTCCAAGCCTAATCCCTGAGGGTGTCCTACCTCTACTTCCCTTATAGCTACATCACCTAGGGGAGCAACTTTATGATGCTCGAGTGGTCCCTCTTTAGTCCCTTGGGCACTAGCCTCTTCTATGACCACAAGCTCTATCGAGGCTTCCCTTTCCTCGGTAGGCACAACAACATCCAGAGCTCCAGAAGCCCTCTCTGCCTTAACTGCCTCATCAAGGCCAGCCTCATCAGCCCCGTTCACCTCCATCGAGACTGGGCCCTCCCCTTTAACAACAGACTTCACTTCCTAGTCCGAAGCAATTTCGATCAGGTCAGTAAGATCTGAGGCACCAGCTTGAGCCTCTGAAGGGCCAAAAGAGGTTCAAGTGAAGGAGAAAGTGAATCCTCAAGAGCAGAGGATGATACAGAGGCACTAAGAGACACGTATGATTCCGAAGAGGCAGTTGGCGAAGAGCCATCTGCCGGTTCTCGAACCACTTAACTCTTAGACTGCTTACGCCTTGAAACCCAACGAGCATGTGCACGAGGGACGGTCGGGGCAGCTCGCTTCCTCTTCTTCTCTGCTTAAGAGGGAGCAGCAGTTTTAGGAGCGCCTTTTCGAGAAGAGCCGGTGGCTAGTTTGCTGTGAGAGCCGCTCCCTATCAACTCATTCAAATCTTGGACTGGACGCCCTTCGTGTCCTGGGACCTTGCGACCTTCCATCCACTTAAAAATAATAGAGAGGTTGTCAAAAATGCTCTCTGTCTTCGTCTCCATATTGAGTAACCATGGCAACGACTTGTCCACGGTAGTCTGGTGAGGCCGCCCGATCATGCGCTAGTCATGGAGGAAACCTAGGGTAAATATTTCACCTGGGGGAGGGATCATTGCCATTTTTCGTTGCCTTGTATCTTAGCTCCAGCGACCACTCTCCCCTTTCCAAGGGTGGTCCACATCCCAATACCCCTTGTTCGTGATTCTCCACCAGAGCTCGTGGGCCTCAATTGCCTGTACCGTCCTGCCAAAATTTGGGAGCACATACCTATTGACCTTGGTGGCATCCAAGCATGTGGCCCAAGCAGTGCAAATGTGCCTCGAAAGCCAAGTCTCTCGGAGGATCCCCAATTAGTCTTTCTTCTAGCTAGCAGCCTTGATATGTCGTTTCTCGAAGAATACAAAGAATGGACAGCCTTGATCTAGCCCATGTTGTCGAGCAAGCCGATGAGGAAAGTATCCCTCACGCTCCGCGCTCTGGACAGTGCGATAGGCAAGAACTCCTCCTCTGATGCTCAGCATAAACATCAGTTGTTTCGGCCTGGTGAAGTCACCGTCCAAGTGGTGGCCCAACTCGTCGACAAATGCACGTTCTGTGAGGCCTCCAACCTGGAACGCCACCCAAGTCATGTGGAGGTGATCATTGTATAATAAGTTGCGAGCATGACCTGGGGTATGGAAGATTGCCTTCTGCTCGGCAATCTTCAGTAAAAATGGGCACACAATTTCCTCCAACTCTCTGGTTTTGAGTTATGTGTCCGAAAAATAAAACCCAAGCCAGCCATAGACATAATGGACTGGGAAAGGAGTCTTGAAATCCCCTGTGAAGGCCTCGCCATCTACTATGTCATTCCCTCCCTCATCCCCTTGATACTATTTTTCCCTAGAAATGGCTCCCAAGCCATGATAAATACTGCACAGAATAGGTTGTGCGAGTGCGTACTCCTTCCCCTACGCCATGTCGTAGGCCACATAGAATGTGCGGGACGAATGATGTCTGCCCCTCCTGACAGGGCAAATTTACATAAGAAGAGCACCAAGTAAGCCGTCAGGAAGATATACTCATTCTCCTTCTGCAGCTCGAAAACTGGTGGGGTTTCCTTCTCCCCTTTTCTCGACGATGGACCAGCTTCATCTGTAAAGTCACCATAGAAAAATGTTACCCATTTGGCGAAGGTGACTCGCCCACTTTTGGCTCATCATAGAGTTGTTGGTAGATCCCGAACAATGCCCAAAGCCCAGCCGGTGGGGCTTCTCTGCCTACCTTTTCCCCTAAAAAAAATGACTGAGTTCGGGGGAATATACTCGTCATACATAACTTCAAGGAGCGGCAGCCCACCAATGAAGTGCAGGTCCATCAACGATATCCCTGCCTCCCCATGACCAAGTAGTCATGTGTTGCTAACATGGCTTCAAGTTTCCAAGAACACTTTGACTGTGTTTGAGCAACGGTCATAGTAGTCCGTCGAGCATCGGAGGGCGGCCGACAAGGAAGCCCATCTCAATGTATTTTGGAAGCACCTCAGCACTTTTATGGTCCATGAGGTGAACCCCTTCAAGTACTGGTGTTCCCCTTGTACCCACAGGCCAGCAGAAGATCATTTCATGCCCGTGGTTTGTACCATCCACTTGCCTAGAGTTAGCAAGTTCCCGTTAGAAGCTATGTTTCGGTGCAGGCAGTGTAGGAGGCCCACCCCTTCCTCTACACTCACATTGGCATCATTATCTTCCCTTGTCACCAGCCAGACAGGGTCACTAACAAGGTGACGCCCAACGGCCACCTTGGTTCACATAAGCTTTCAGTGAGCCAGATCAGCTCACCTCTCACTAAGCTTTCACCGGTGAATTCATTGATTCCGAGCTCCCCTGCTCGCTGGAGGTTCTTCACATCTGGAATGACACCCGAAGGCTGGGCTATTAGAGCGAAGGTTTCACTACCAAAAGACGCTAAAAGGCCAAGTAAAACTGCGCTCACGAGGGTGTATCGCCGACTGTCCACACAAGGCATAGTGTTGGCAAGCTATCGCCGTCTCGCAGCCAAGGGCAGGACTATTGTCGTCTGCTCTCTAAGATGGTATTACTGTGTGCAGAAGGCAGGTCTTTCGCAGCCTCATGACTAAGGGAATATCATCATCTCACGGCTAAGGAGTTATCATCATCTGCCTATTGAGATGGTATCGCCGTGTGCAGAAGGCAGGGTAATCGCCATCTTGCGACCAAGGTCTATCGTCATCTGCTGAAGTAAAGCACTTGATGCCACCTACGCTTCAGTTGTTCGCACGTGTCGCGGCATACCACGTCCCTTGAAATCTGGGCACACCACCTGACAATCGCATCGTGGCCTATCTCCGCACGTGCAGAGGGAAACCGTCAGCCTCCTTGCGACCCTTCTCCTCCCAACGTTACGGCCCCCCAACCCTTAAGGTTCTCATCAGAAACTCCCTCTGCTCACAAGAAACCACCTCTGACCCTGTTCTTTCCCCTGGCCAACAGCTGGGAAAATCAAAAAATCACCGAAATCCGTAAAATGTCTCCATGTGGCCCGGCGGATCTCCCCTCTCCCTGTTTTTGCACTTCAGCAGCTTGCCACGAACTCACCAAAATTCCACTGAGTTTCTGGTGAGCCCACTGATGCTCCTTCTTCTTCTTCCTTTAACCAGAAGATCATCAGCTTCCCTGATTTCTCTGCAACTCCCCTTCAGCACGGGACTATCGAGAAAGCTCCACAACTCTGACAAAACACCACTACGATTCCTACAGCTTCACTAGAAAAGTCTCGGTGAAGTTCTAACATCTCTTGCTTGAGAAGCCTTGGCACTCCCCCAAAACACTCACGAGCACGTTGCGATGGCCCACAACCTGCTCATGCTTGCCAGAAAACCCTTGAAGGCCTGTCTGCTGCAAATTTCGGTCGGGAAGCTTTAGCCGGGAAACTCTTGGAAGGAAGCTTCGGCTCTCTCTCTCTCTACTAAAAAATCTCTTCAACTGTTTTACCCTTCGATAAAACAGTAAAATGAGGTTTTCCGCCTTTTATACTCAGCAGTTCCACAAACTACTCCTCACAAGTTCGAAAAGAATTTGCGGTCCCCATCTTCAGATGGCAATAGGATCGGGGCGAGGCGGGTCAAGCCCGAGGCCCGAAAGGGTTATTGTCATGAGCTACGTAAGATGCTATTGCCACACACCTTCGTCAAGGGCCATCGTTGTGCGCTTCACTCAGAGGCAATCACCATATGCTGCGTAAGATGCTATCACCATGCGCCTTCATCAAAGGCCATCGTCGTGCGCGTCGTGCGCTATGTAAGAAGCTATCACCGCGCCCTTCGTCAAAGAAGTCGTCGTCGTGCCCTTCGTCAAAGAAGCCATTGCCATGCCCTTCGTCAAGGACGTCGTTGTCAGGCGCCTCGTCAGAAGGTTATCGCCGTGCACCCCAACAAGGGGCCTAATGCCATGCATGTAGCATCTAGTCCTAATGTTGTGTGTGCCATCCAACACTTAGTGCTGTGATCACGCCACGACACTCCCATCTAGACCATTATCCTGCAGCCTCAAGAAGTTCATTCCCTGCACCACAGTCTCACTCCTCAGGGAGTCCAGTTTCCGTTGACAGCTCTGTTCCCCATGGAGTTGCAATCCTTCACCAACTATGGTCTGCACTGCAAGACCTTAAATTGCACAGCCATGGTCCACACTACATGACCTTAAACTGCACAGCCGTGGTCTGCACTGCATGACCTTAAACTGCACACCAGGGTTTTTAAAATCGGCGAGTCACAACAGACTCGCTCGAGTTGACACGGGAATCGGGCACCCTGTGTCGATTCTTTTGCAAAACCGGGAATCGCCTGATCCTAGAGGAGAATCAGCGATTTTGAATAGTGAATCGCCCCTATTACATCATAAATCGCTATTCTAACCGCTTAGTGACGTCACAGGGGCCACTTAGTGATGTCATAGGGCGAGTCCTTACCTAAGGACATTTTGATAATTTTTTTCAAAAATATCATTTTTGGTTACCCTTTCTCTCCATCGTGCTGGCATTAAGGCTTTCGTAAAAGTATTTATATCTTATTGACTTTCTCTAATTCTTCGATGTGGGACTTGGGCTAAGCGATATTATATTGAAAAATTATACAATATAAGTAATTATTGTACAAAACTCTTCAGCAGCACGCGAAGGGTTGTCGTGGTTAGTAGCAGAGGTTTTATACATGACGTCCTAAGTTCGAATCCCAGTTGGGACGCTATTGTTCACTTTTTGTCTTCATAAAAAACTTTTAAAAAATAATATCATAAAAATTTTAAAAAATATAATATCATAAAAAAAAAAAAGGAAGATAGGTTTTTACTTTGTCTTAAAAAAAAACTAAAATTTGTCTTCATAAAAAAAAAAAGATAGGTTTTTACTTTTGTCTTAAAAAAAAACTAAAATGAAGAAAAATAATATGATAAAAGAAATAAAAAAAGTAAAAAGTAATACAACAAGCAAAAAAAAAAGGTACTATAACATCTTCTTTTTTTTCTTGTAAAAAAAAAAAAATAATGCAACAAATATCATATTTTCTTGTAAAAAAAAATATAACAAGTATTTCTTGTCAAAAAAATTAAAAGATATTTCTTAATACAACAAATGTTTTTTAATACAAACTAGGAATAACTTATCTAATTATTATTTTTATTTTTATTTTTATAATATGGTAAGCTTTAACATAAATTTTGGAACATTAATTTTACGAAATGATTCATACCCATTTGAAATATTTCTCTGTGTCTAACAATCTCTTCCATTAAATTTATTCTAGATTTCAAAAAAATTATATATTTAAAAATTTGAAGTGTTATTTCGAAAATTGATGTGCATTCGAATAAACATCAATTCAAATAATTTATACATTGATAATCAAATATTTTATTTATTTATTTGTATTATAAATCTTGTAATGTATTATTTTTCTTACAGTTGTCAATAATACATTTTAAATTAAATGATATTACAAAATATTTTAAATTTTCTATTATTTATATAATAAAATATAAACCAACAATTTTCATTGCAATATATAATATTATAGTTTGATAGGTTGTAATAATTTTGGATTATAGTTTGCTAGGTTGTAATAATTTGGTTTTTTTTTTTTTAGTAGATTAGGTTTTTCCGCCAATTCGAGATTTTTGTGGCCATTTTTTATCGATTTAATCCATTATTTATTGTAGTCTATGTATGATTATATACTTTGTCTATGGTAATTCTATGTTTTTTGTTTTATGTGATGCAAATTTAGTGGTTAACATAAGTTCATATAAGAAAAGAACATCTTAATTATTCACAAATTGATTAAAAATGAAAGTTAATAATGTAATACCTATATTTCTTATTGGATTCTTGAAAAATAACATTTATAATGAATTTTCATAATTTTTTTGGATTTTTTTTAAGGCTTAATAGGACCGATTCAGCTGATTCCCGATTCGGATCGTCTATTCACCGATCCGAATGGGTTTTTGAGGTGCCCGATCCGAGGCACCGATCCATTTTTTAAACCACTGCTGCACATCCGTGGTCTGCAGTGCATGACCTTAAATTGCACAGCCATGGTTAGCACTGCATGACCTTAAACTGCATAGCCATGGTCCGCACTGTATGACCTTAAACTGCACAGCCATGGTTAGCACTGCGTGACCTTAAACTGTATAGCCATGGTCCGCACTGTATGACCTTAAACTGCACAACCATGGTTCGTACTGCATGACCTTAAACTTCACAGCCATGGTCCGCACTGCATGACCTTAAACTATACAGCCATAGTCTGTGCTGCATGACCTTAAACTGCACAGCCATGGTCTCGATGCATGGCCCTAAACTGCATGGTCCAAACTATACGCCCTTAAATTGTAGAGAAGGTCTAGTTGCACGACCTTAAACTGCATGGTCCTAGCTGCATGACTTTAAATTGTTTAGCCATGGTCCGAGCTACAAGACCTTAAATCTTTAACGCACGTCCTTATAGTAAAATGATAAATTGCATGACAAATAGTCCACACGCATGACTTAAAACTGTGAAATGGACGCACACCTTCGCCAGGTGTATTCCATCAACATCCCTAGTGGAGTTAGGCGTATGCAAAAGAAAAATGGAATCTTGCTTACCCCTTTAATCCCTTGTGGGTCTGTTTTACACCAACACCTCAATAGGAGTCGCAACCTATTGCGACCCACTACCCCCAATGGGATTGCATTTGTACTCTGGCATGTCATTCTCAGCAGAGTTACATGCACATCATTACTCACCATCCCCAGGGAGTCACACTTACTGTCTTAATCCCCCGTGACGTCTGCTTCCGCTCGCCACTCCTTGTAGGGCCACCATCTTCATCTAAATCTCTTTGCTAGTGTTTAGCCTCAATTATCTTTATCCCTCAGGGAGTCAGATTGCTATCCACATACCTATTCCTCATGGAGCTTCACCTACATGGCGATCCACACAAGGGTGGGTGCTGATGACCCTAAACTGCTCCAAACTATACGACCTTAAACTGTAGCACTGTAGTGGCGGTCTAGTTGCACGACCTTAAACTGCCTAGTTCTAGCTCCATGACTTTAAACTGAATAGCCATGGTCCAAACTATATGATCTTAAACTGTAATGGTAGTCTAGTTGCATGACCTTAAACTGCCTAGTCCTAGCTCCATGACTTTAAACTGCATAGTCATGGTCCTAACTATACCTTAAACTATAGCGGAGGTCTAGTTGCACGACCTTAAATTGCCTGGTCCTAGTTGTATGATTTTAAACTGCATAACCACGGTCTAAGCTATATGACCTTAAACTATAGTGCATGTTTTGACCGCATGATGTTAAACTGCTTTGCACAGGTCCTGGAGGCACGACCTTAAACTTGCCCCCACATATGCGCACAACCCCTTTACATGCATTTTCACGCACAATTTCCCAAACCAACCCATTCGTGTGCGTGCACCACCTTCATTAACTCTCCATGAGTCCACATATGCGCACATGCCCTTTATGTGCATCTTCACGCACGGCTTCCCTAACCGACCCGTTCGTGTGCGCACACCATCCATCATTACTCAGTGAATCTCACCCATGCTCACAAAACGGTGAGCCATCGCGCCACCCATAGTCGTTGTCAGCTAGTGGGTCACCACTCTTCACCCACCATTCATCCTTCATAGGATAGCCTCATACTATCTCCCCAAAGTGAGTCAAAACCATCACCATATTCACTACATGGTCTCTACAGACTGCCATTTGTCACCACTACAGTCCAGCTGTGTGACCCTAAACTATAGTACACGTCCTAGCCCGCATGATGTTAAAAGGCTTTGCACAGGTCTCGTAGGTACAACCTTAAACATGCCTTGACAAAAAAACGGGCATGGTGTACATCTGGACAAGGGAGCACCATGAGTAAAAATAACGGACGGGCATGATCACAAAACCATGAGTAAGAAAGTTCTATGAAAACAAGAACCCAGGCACAAAGAGAGTTCTATGAAAACAAGAACCCAGGCACAGTGAAAGCCCCAAAGGCACCGTGAGAAAAAACGGATGAAAAGGGTGGACATGGCCACCAGGTCATAGGTAAAAGAGCCCAAAAATGAAGCAAGTTGGTGAAAACCTTCTTTACAGCACCACTTCCCTTGTTCGAGCAAAAACCCACAAAGGGAACTTGGACCGACAAAACAAGTTGCGCAGGACCACAACCTCAACCGACACACAATTGCAAAATAATCATTATCCTGGATGGCGCGGTCTACTTAAAATCCTCGACAGCTAGCATTCAATCACAACGCAAAGTGGCTCATCCGGGAGTGAGAGCCTCATAAGATCTCCCATGTTTCACCTCTAAAAACAACAAGAGTCCTTAGGGTGAGGACAATAACCAAAAGATCACTCCAAAATGCTAAAGACCATCACAAAGGCAAGAAACTGACGAAGCCAGGGCCTAACCTGCCAGAGACTTCAGGGTTATTCCTCTCCATGAGATCGCCTCGCCTAAAACCTTCCCTAGCCGACAGTCCCAGACCTTTTGAACTCGACAGGATGGGGCCTACGAGGCTGCCTCACCAAAATTCCCTCTAACCGACAGGCTTGGAATTTTGGGTTAAGTCAGAAGCCCCTGACTGGACCCCCGCTAGACAGGACCTACAGAGATACCCTGATCATCAAAAGCAAACCTAGTGTAGCAGCGAACAATGCAAAGGTTCATAACACTCGGCCTCTAAGTAGGCCTGATTCTGGCCAATAGGCCCCTACCAAATCCTCAAGCTATCAGAATCATGAATAGTCCCTCCAGGGTGAGGGCTTTGACAGGATCCCTCAAATGTCTCTTCTTCCCCTACAAGTTTCCACGGGTGGACCCGTACATTGCATCCAAACGTCCGAGCATTCTAGTTGCAGCATTGTGTGAATCTCCTCAGCGTTCACGTAGTCTTGTGGCTAGCTAGGGGAAGTTTCTTGAATGATTGTACTTCTCGATTCTCTCAAAGCACAACATTTGGTGGGTCATGTTGTTGGAAGATATTTTTCATCTTCATAAGAACTCTCAGAAGCCTCCAGCCAAGTTTTGTTGCAATCCGACATGTCTAAGGCAGTGCAGATTGAGAAACAGTTTTAGCATAATCAACCTTTAGCACCCTGAAATGGACCCTATAACCAGAGCTATATTTTCAGTGCCTCAATTTGCTATGGGACCACTGCCATTGGATCCGACATGGTTGAAGGGTCAAATTTCAGCTTAAACGGATATCCCTGAAAGAAGTTATAAGCAAAAGAGAGAAACAGGGGGAGCCACACGTTATTCTAGTGCGACCACCCTGCAACTACGCTCCATTAAAGGCACAATCATGAATAGTGACTTGCGATGCTTATATCTCCCTCGTCAGAGATCGGATCATGTTTAAACTTATTGGAGCATGTTCGTCTCATTGAGAGGAGCGTTTCGATATGTGGCACACCCAGCAACAACTCCCGAGCACGTAGAAAAGCTAGAGAGAAGTTGCTGGTCCATGAAAAAACTGCAAGAAAATCAGCAGCGTCGTGTCTCGTTCGAGCAGCCAAATCACGTCGCTCGAGAGCCCGATCAACGTAAAACTAATTCCATCACGTACGTAAGGTCTCGGGCTATCTCCAACTCAAACCCTGTACATGATGAACAATCGGATTTTGCACACGAACCTAATGAAGTGACTGTAAATTCCATCGCCAAAATTCCAGATTCCGACCAAAATTCAAAAGTTGCAAAATCTTCGTCTAGGCAAGGAATAGAGCTGTGTTTGTTGTCCCGCGATCGTGACGGCTTGATCAGTGTGATCCAGTGAAGAAATCACAGAAAAACAACAAGGAACGAGCACACTGTCAATCCAAAGTTTCAAGATTCATTCAAATTTCAAGTCACATGATCATACCTTAAAAACACGATCCATAGCTCGAAGTTGGTATCAAATCGATCGCCATGCTGATCCCTACAAGAAAACCATCATCCCTCGATCAACCAGGCATCGAAACGACTTCGGATCATCCATGAAAAATCATGCACGTTCTAAGGCAACACAAGGACTGTTTTGAAATTCAACTACATGTTATGAAGGGGCAAATTTATCATTTTGCACCCTATTTTCTAATTTATTTTAATTCATTTTAATCATTATTTCCACCAATTAGGGTTACTTTTGATCATCCACCCATGTTTGGGCACAATTCTATATATATTGTACCATCATTGTACGCAAAACGGCTTGAACTCTACACAAAAGAGAGAGTTTTTATGTCACGACCCCGCCCCCAACCACCCTACCTTACGTGGCGACGGGTGATCGAACGTGGGTTCGTGATTCAATGTAACGTTTATCACTCAGTTAGGAGTGGACTCAACGCCTTTATATTCAGAAATCGAGCAAACCATGGAAGAGAGCTAAAGCGACAAGCTTAACTAACAGAAGAGTAAGAAAAAACTCCACACACTAAAATTCATAATATAAAAATCTTCCAAAATATTACATTTAGTTCGGGGCATCTAGGCCCAATATTACACATATCCACCAAGAACAAAACAAAACCAGGGCCAAACAGCCCAGACATAAACAAGGTCTAAGCACCTTCTTCAAGAACACTAGCTTGGTCTTCCAGCCACCAAACACGAACTTCCAACCATGTACCTTCCTCTATCAATCTACAAGGAGAGGAGAAATAATGGGAAGAGCTATACAGCCCAGTAAGCAGGTTTAGTGGTATTTGTGGTGGTTCTATTCATATGTGACAACAGTACAGTTTATCAATATAAAGTCATAATTTATCATAAATGCATATCAAGTCAAGATAACGAATATGGACATTTCATTTAAACGACAGTCATTACTAAATCAGTATGATCAAAGCCTTCAATTAGTGAAATCATAAATCATTCCATTTATAATGCTAAACATTCCTTATAAAGAAATTCAATCATTACCCTCACACTCCCTAAATCACCTACTCCCGCAGTAGAGGCCCTATCCATCAGGCTAAGCCAATCCCATTGCTTAAGACCTCTACCATCACATAGGAGGGAGGGTAATGACAAGTGGGGTATCCACTGCATAATACCCTCAACACACTCACACAGTCCCCAGCGAGCATTGGAGTTTCGTTAGGCCCTTACCTTGCAAGGCATCAATCACATATCATTTCATAAATCTAGGGTGTGACCCTTTATCCTATCCCTTAACTCGTTCCTATCATTATGCAAGTTAGGAGATATGTCAGCATCTCTTTCCTTACTACCGATGAGTGTCCCATCACATAGTAGGCAATATCATAGTAGCATCCACTACCGATGAGTGTCCCACCGCGTAGTGGCCAATATCAATATAAATAGTGGTCATTCATCACATCATCATAACAGTATCCACTAACGGTGAGTGTCCCACCGCGTAGTGGTCAATAATAATATAAGCAGTGGCCATTCATTGACTCATAACAAATGAATCATATTTCGTCATGACGTCATAGCATTTAGCAAAAGACATGCATTTCATAAGCTATTACTGGGCATTTATGCGTAAGCTTTCTCAGTAGCATTTGACATTCATTGTTAATTCATTTATCATGCTCGGGGCCCCTTTTTCTCACAAAGTACAGTTTACACGGCATCATTCACATGGAATTCTCATGGAATTTATCATATGGCATTCACATTTATAATATATCAAGATAACTTAGCATCGCATGGTCATAAAATGATCTAGTGACAAGTAACAGTGACATGCCCCTCTTTGCGAGGGCGTAGCTCTCGATGTAGGGGGAGTTTCAAGATGCGTCAAACATGAAACCTTGAGCTAATACACATTTCTTTACAAAAACAGTGATTTGAAGAAATTTGGATGCCATTTGATGGGTCAATAGCTCAGTACAAAATGAGCCTTAGTTGCTGGAAATTTCCCTGCAAAAGTGGGCAGTGACGTGTTCGCGCATTTCGGGTCATAGCTCAATATCCGTGGGGAGTTTCAAACATCTCAAAACATGCAACTTTAAGTACATTCATAAATATTTCCAATGGAGGTAATTTCAAGATTTTTTGGTACCATTAGCTATGTCAAAAGCATTGCCCAAAGAGGGCCACAGTTCTAGACATAGCAACAATTGTGAACAGTGTCATGCCTCGACATTTAAGGCCATATCTCTTTATCCATGAAAAATATTATCATGAAAAAAATAGTTAACTTGGAGTATATACACATGTCTTTCATTTGGGACTAATTTGGTCCTATTTGGTGTCCATTTGGTGACCGAACATATAGATGCAAAAACATTCATAATTCTAGAAATTCACATTTTCAAGTTAATATACTTTTTAAGAACACTTAATATTTCCTAACCAGGCTACACTTTGGGCATGGAACCTTATTCGTGATGTGTCTCACAGTGAGCAATTTCATGAGTTTCCATAAATAAAAAGATCAAACATGTGATAGACACAGTCATGGCATTGAGAAGCACAAATTGAAACTTCAACCTCATGTTAACCCATTCATTCTTCACATTTTCCTTTATATCAGCTAATCCATTTCAACATTTTTACAACACTCATGGATGCATAAAGCTAAACCCACTTACTTTGACTTCTCACGGTATCACAAATCCTTACTCATGGCCTTCACGGCTTTCTTTGGCTTCACCAGTGTGTTGTCTTGAAAGGGGCAGCAGTGAACTTCAAGAGAGAGGGAAAAGTTGAGAAAAAAATGGGAGAGACCCGTGTTGCCCAAGGCTTAAAAGGAGAGGGTGGATGGAAAACATTGTGGCTGATGCAATCACTCATTGTTCTGACATGTACGGGGGCGCTCTGACATGTACAAAGGCTATATGTTTGACTAAGACACTCCTGGCACTGCATTATCAAACATCCAACTGACGCTTCTCCTTCAACCGGCACTGCTCCAAACCGGCGCACTACTCTCTTCTTATCCAACTGACGCTGCTCCAATCGGCGCTACTCGCTTCTTATCCCATCAGCGCTGCTCCAACCGGTGCTACTCTCTTCTTATCCCACCGGCACTGCTCCAACCGACACTACTCTACCCGGTGCTGCTCCAACCGACGCTACTCTCTTCTTATCCCACCGGCACTGCTCCAACCGGCGATACTCCACCCGGCGCTACTCTCTTCTTATCCCACCAGCGCTACTCTCTTCTTATCCCACAGGCACTGCTCCAACCCGTGCTACTCCACCTGGCACTGCTCCAACCGGCGCTGCTCCACCCGGCGCTGCTCCTTAAACACGCACAGCAATGCCTAAGATAGCAATACTCCATACGCCTTTCGTGCGCGGCGAAAATCCTTATGCCTTCTCTCTCAACATTACATCTCTCTTCTCGTGCAGATACTGGCTTGGAAGAAAATTGTGGCCCTTACATTTTACTTAATAGAGTTTCTCTTTCTTCTCATTGTTGGACAACATTGGGAGAGACAAAGGAGAGAGAAACTATTGGACTGGTACCGCTAGGCTCAAGAAAAAAAAGAAGATTGCAGGTCAAGGGACGCAATTCTGAACCAGCTAAAGCAGTTGGGGGGCTTTCTGTCATGATCTAAGAGGGCACCCACCTAGTCAGCTCAAGTAAGTCACGGACCTAGATGAGGTTGGACCCCACCTCACACCTAAAATTCCTCTCTCAATAGTTAGATTCCTGCCCTTGTTCTTAAACAAGGTTCCCGAGAGAGCGATCTCAAGTCCCGGGTTTTTTGCACCCGAGACATTGTCATTCGATCACCTAGATTTGGGGAGGCGAGATCAAGGAACCTAACCAAACATGTTTATAATTGAAGTACTGATCTGATGACCAATATATAGACTACTGCACTACCACTGATTATGTTCAAATAAATTGTTTATTTATCTTGGATAGACTTGCTACCAATGCATAACACTAGATCTTCTTACTGAGCTTCAAAGCTCATTCCACTATATTTTCTCTCTGTAGATTGAAAGTGACATGTTACAAGTTGGAGGTGTGAGCTATAACTGAGGACTGAGGCGACCACTTTTTGGAGAAACTGTAGAATCTTGTAGGTGTTGGGCTCTCAGCCCTGCTTAGATTCATTCTTGCCAATCCTGTAATTGTGGTCCTTGGAGCCTTGAACTTTATTGCACCATTTTTTGTGATATAATACAATGTAATATCTTCCTTGTGAATGGGCTCGTTAAGTTTAAATATTTGGGATTATTTGAGTGATTACTTCAGTGGCTTGCTTGATTTCCAAATTAAGGCGTTATATCTACTCCTATCTGAGTGATGAACATCGCGTTGGGATTACAAATCCGTGCCCGGTCATCTTCCATATAGAAGGTTAGACATCCGGGAGAGGGATCGTGACAGTTATGCTATCAGAGCAGCGGGGATAGGATGGTTAGGAGAGTCTTTAGAATAGATCTGGGGTAGTCAAGTGACTGGGTGCTCCTGTGATTACGTTGAAGATGCTGAGAGCTCATTCCCATATCGCGAGTTCCAGCAATGAGAACACCGAAGCATTCGGTGAGTTCTATAGGACTTTGGGAGCCATGGCCTAGATGATGAAAGAGTCGATGCCAGTTCAGCCCACCCGTACCCCGGAACAGAACAATAGTATCTTGATTGAGAGGTCTAGAAGGCTAGCGCCTCCAACCTTTATGGGGAAAGGAGTAGAGAAGGCTAAAAGATGGAAGAGGTAGATAGAGAAGATTCTAGGAGTATTGCACAGCTCGGATGAGAAAAAGTTAGACTCGGGACATTCATGCTAGAAGGAGAAGCCGAACACTGGTGGGATTCGGTTAAGCAGACCTGGAGGGAGTTAAGAATCGAACCCAATTGGGAGAACTTTCCGATAGCCTTTGATGAAGGATACTTTTCAGACTCAGTCAGGGAGAGGAAAGAAGTAGAATTTATTGAGCTCCAGTAAGGGAACATGACTATGGAGCAATATGCCACTAGGTTCGCAAAACTCTCGAGGTACGCACCCCACATTATTAATACAGAGGCACTGAAGGTGGCCAAGTTTGAGAGGGGCCTACCGTTGGATATAAGGGGTAGAGTGATTTGGCCAACCTAAAGTCATACGCCCCGATGGTAGACTTCGCCCTGAAAATTGAAAGAGATTGCGAGGACCACCGATCGAGGAAAGAAGGGAGAATGAAGGTTGCGTCGTCGGGAGGTTCGGGAAGGCGCAACGACACGTTCCTAGAAAAGAAGGGAAGGCACAACGACACCGATCTTGGCAGAAGATATTCGCACAACTATTTATCTTATTAATATTATACCTTTTGCTGCTTTGTCTGGATGTTCCCCTTTTGAGCAATTGTTTGTCCAACCCCTAGTCTATTCTATTCTTCGTGATTTTGGCTACACTTGCTTTGCTCTGTTGTCAGCATATGATCGGGATAAATTGTTAGCCAAAGTAGTTAAATGTTGTTTCTTGGGTTATCCTGACCGCCAAAAGGGATATAGATATTATGACTCCATGACTAAGAAACTTTTAGTATCCCAACATGTTATATTTTCTGAGCATATTCATTTTCATTCCATTCCAATTGTTGTTGACTCCTCTTCCACTTCTTTTCTTGTCCCTTTCTCTGATGATGTTTCTGATGTGTCTAGAACCTAGTCCATACCTCTGACATATGGGTCGGTTGTAGACCACTCAACTACTGCTGATGAACCACTTCAGACACATACACTTGCAGCTCATGTACAACCACCTTTTGTCCGCCGTAGTAACAGTGTATCTGTTTTACCTACTCGTTTTATTAATTATGAAACCTTTTTACCAAACTATCAAGCCTTTCTTGCTTATGTTCATTATTACTCTGAGCTGCAAACTTATGAGGAAGCAACCACACAACATGAGTGGCAATATGCCATGATGGAAGAATTGACCGCCCTTGATAGAATGTATGCTTCCCTCTTCCTAAAGATAAAAGTGTTACCGGTTGCCGGTGGGTGTACAAAATTAAAACTAAAGTTGATGGCAGTATAGAGTGCTATAAGGCACGACTTGTGGCTAAAGATTATAATCAACAATTTGGGATTTATTTTGTTGAAGCATTTTCTCCTGTTGCTCACATGACTACAATGCACACTTTGATTTATGTGCCTACTGTTTGCTAATGGCCATTATATCAACTCGATGTCAAAAATACATTTTTTTTAATGGTGTCTTACAAAAGACGTGTATATGAAGTTACCACCTGGGTTGACAATAGAGTCTGTCGACTATGGCACGCACTCTATGAGCTTAAACAAGCTCCTCATGCTTAGTTTGAAAATTTTAGTTCTATTGTTCTCTCCGCAGGTTTTCGACAAAGCTATCATGAGCCTGCCATGTTTTTCTCAGTCATGCCTAGAGGATGTACAATCCTCGTAATCTATTTTGATAATATAATTATATCTGATGATGATGAAGTCACCATTCATCTGATCAAGCAACAACTTAGTCAGCTTTTCGAGATGAAAGATTTGGGATTCGTAAATTATTTTTTAGGCCTAGAGGTTTCTTATTTTTCCCCTGGGTATTTGCTTTCTCAACTTAAGTATGCCCTCCGATATTAGTTCTCGAGCTCATCTGGCTGATGATACAAAGCATGTTGATACACCTATTGAATTGAATGTCAAACTTCATTCTATAGATGGTGAACTCCTTCCTGATTCTACATTTTACAGATAGCATGTTGGAAGCTTGATTTATCTTTATCTCTCGGTCGGACGTTGCTTATGTTGCTCATCTTTTCAGTCAATTATTGAGTGCCCATCATTTTTTACACTTGGCAGTTGTTTTACGTATTTTCTTTATATTCGAGACATACTTGATCATACTCTGTTGTTCTCTTCATATTCTACTCTTGAGCTTCGTGCATACACTGATTTCTATTTTGCGAGGCCACTACTGATTAGAAGTCTACTATAAATTTTTGTAATTTCTTGGTAACTCCCTTATTTCTTGGAAGAATAAGAAGTGAAAATGTATTGCTTAGTCTACAACTGAAGCCGAGTACTGAGCCATGGCTCAAACAACGATGGAGATTGTCTGGCTTTGCTGGTTATTAGTGGCTTGGGTGTGAAACCTTCTGGTTCTACTCATTTATATTGTAATAACAAAAGTGCCATTTATATTGCTAAGAATCCAGAATTACACCAAGCATATTGAGGTAGATTGTCATTTTATTCAACATGAATATTTAACAATGACGATCTCTCTGCTGTATATCTCATCTTCTGCACAACTTGCTGATTTCTTTAAGAAGTCCTATAATGCTCCTTGTTTTTCAAGCCTTGTTTCCAAATTCTCAATGATTCGCTTCTGACCATCACGAGTTTGAGGGGGAGTGTGAAATTATATATACTTTCTTTATAGATAGGATAATATTTCCTTTCTTTTTTTGTATATTATACAGGTCATGTAATTTTCTTTCCTCTTTTGTATATTCTCTTTGTATACATATAGGAGATTTTCTCCCATAAGTTCAATTCAAAAAAACATATATTTCTCACATGAATTTTAAGGAATATGTAATCTTTAATGTGGAGATCGTGAATTAAAAATGATAATTTTATGAAGAAAATATGTAAATCATTGATCTTAAGTCTTTTTTAGAGGGACCATACATATGCAAATCTAGAAATTCGTCTCTAAACGCATACAATACTTTTTGAATAAAAAGGAACCCACATTTTTTGAATGCTAGACCTATTGTTGGATTATTCGGACCACAAAATAAAGTGGAAAAGGTTTTTTTTGGAAATTAATCAAAAGGCAATTCACTTTTTTAACAATTTGACATTCTACTTTTTTTTTTGTCAATTATTCCAACTAAACTAAATAAAAAGATATGGGTGAAATATTAAAGGAAAAAGTTTATATAGAGCCAAGGCTCTAAACAATCAAAATAGAGCCCACCCCAAAAATTTTACTAGTAGAGGTTGTTTTGATGCTCAAATATCCTCAAATTGATCATCTTGACCTCAAGATGCATGGACATGAGAAAAAAATAGATTTCAAGTTTTGGAAATAGTGCATCTTGTAATACATTTTTGGACCGTCAATTTTCAAAATTTTCAAGTTTTCATATATCTGCTTGCTCTACACTATTTTTTAATCTTTAAACTTTATAATTGGAGATAAAAATATATTCTAAAGCTATCACAAAGATTTCAAGTACTCAAACCACATTTCTCAACACTATTTGAAGGTGCGGTTTACTTTGATTGTTTAGAGCCTTGGCTCTATACAAACCGCACACAATATTAAATAGTTGATCTATCATATTTATCAAAAAGTGAACTAAAGCCAATTCTGTTAGGATAAAGCGTTTGGTGAGTAGGCCGCCCTGCTTATTGATGTGCATCCCTCTATTGTGATTTTGGAATTTTTTTCTCGAAAAAAATAAAAATTTCATTTTTTGTATATTTATTTTCCCCCAAAAGATATTCTGCTCCCTCAAAAGTATATTGTTTATTTACTCGTTGGTGTAAAATCCCACCTAGGATTTGTTTTTGGACCCCAATTTTTGGGGATATAATCTCTTTAACAATAAATTGATATCAATAAGAAAAATCCTAATTTTATCCTCTAAGCACTTTAAAAAAATGATGTCTCAAGACTAAATAGGAACCATCCAATTTTTACAGGGTGAGATCCAAGCATTAAAAAACTCCAATTTCATTTTTTTAAAAAATATCATTTAATGGTTATTTGGTAGTTACCAAAAGTTTAAATTAAAAACAACCTCCCAAGTAGTTCATCTGACGGAGGGACTAGAAGCAAACAATGCTCTTGAGGGAACATATACATGCTCTTGTTTTCCACCATCCATTTTGATATACAGTAAAACCACTTTTCTTACCTTCATCTCTAAGATGGATGTCTAATGCTTTCACATGAACAGGAGATGCACATATTTTAGTGAGTTAGCCCAGTCACATAAAACGTGTCTTTCTGCTGACCCGGTTTCCATGCAGCCAAGCTCGCATATGTAAAAATGTAAGCCTCTTAATAAATCTATTTTTGGGATAGATTTTAAGACTTAATTTTTAAAGTGATGCAATCTCTAACATGGACATCATGAATATGAAAAAATAAATAAACTTTTAAAACTAGAAATGATAATTCTAATAAGGAAACATTTGGACCGTTAGTTCCTATTGTTTTTAGATGAAATACCTACTTGCATCAATCTTTAAGATGGATGCCTTACACTTTCTAGACCGCATATGCAGAAATGCGGTCCAACTCGCATAAAACAATTTTCCTTCGGTCCATCATCACCCCTTGGCTTTGGCAACCTACCCCAAATCATGTAGGAAGAAGAAACATATTCGGCTCCCTTTACCCTCTTCGTTTTTACTTATCTTTCTACGGATATGTACAATTAGGCTGGTTTTCCATTGGGTAGGGTTTTACTAGATTTCCATCTCTGGTCCTCCTCAATCACAGATGCTACCTCTTCTTACCACCATATTCATACTCTATCCCTCACACTGACCAGCAAGCCAACCCCATTCGAATTTGGGAGATCCAAAGGTTGCCCCATCTCTTTCTCTCTCTCTTTCACACACACATTTTCAACTGATTATTTTCCCGTACTGTGAAATAAACCAGAACGAAATTTTCAAGGAGTTTCTTTTCGTCGCCCCTAGGGTTTCTATGGTAGTATATGCTCCCGTGTAGATTGCCAAACATGCGGTTTCATTCTTGGACTTTGCTTTCGAGGCCAATTTAGGTTTTCCCAATCCGATTAAAGAAGTTCCTTGTATCTGTTCATGGATTTGATGATTGCTGTTTGATTCATTGATTGTTGCAGGTCTGTATTTGGTGTTATTGGACTGTTTTTTGATGGTTGATTGATTGTGGGATCGTCTAGTGCTTCTGCTAATCATTTGATGGCTCGGACATTCTCGCGGTCTCCTTCTTATGTGAGGAGGCACTCTCCTTCTCCAGTTAGCCGCAGGCATAGCAGGAGGAGCAGAAGGGATCGAAGCCGATCTCCTTATTCGTATAACCATAGCAGGTGATACCCATACCCTCATTATTACTCGTTGTATTTCTTTTCATTTTTTCCTTTTTTCCCCTCTCTGTGTCCATTGAGTTTTTTTTTTATTATTGTTATTATCAATTGGGAAACTGATGAATCAAATCAAATTGATGTTTTTGTTTCTCGGTGTTACTTCTTCCACTTCCTATCAGTTCCTTTATCTTAGTTTATTTTTTTCTTGTTTCTTTATGAACTCACTGTAATCATCATTTTCAAATGGAATCAATATGTTTGTCATGGATTTTTTTTTTAAAAAAAGAAGCCATAGTGGTTATGGTTTTATGTCGATCACGTAATCCTTATTTACTCTCTTATGCGATTTTCTTTTTTTGTGTAACAGTTGGTTTTTTAAGCTCTGTTAATTATTTAACCAAATAACTTTGCATTGTGCTCCTGAAGGTTAATTTGTATCTACATTCACATTCTTGTATAGAAATGTCCTGTCAAGAGCTTCTTGTGGCCTGTTCTTTGACAGCATGCTCAGCTTAAATTTACTCGAGGATCGCCACCATTTGATACGTCTTTTCTATGTTAGTCACTCCTTTGTCAAACATGGGGTGTGCACCAGGATCCCTATAGATGTGTGTTTTGGGAATTTCTCTTTCTACTAGTGGGCTCCTTTTGATGGCAATGAATAAACCGCTTCAAATACTGGGGGAAAGGATATTCAACCGTCATACTATCCTGTTGTTCAACTATATCCTTGACAGCTTCATTTGGTTTAAGTCTAAAGGTTGGGTTGGGGGACAATAAGAGTGAAAAGATGGTTATGTAATCTTCCTTTAAGAAAAAACAGAAAGATGTAGACCCTTCTTTCAGTAAAATTGACTAAAGAAGCAAGATAGCGGGTGAGGTGCTGCTGTTACTTTCAATGGGATGATTGATGTCGAGGTTTGAGACTTCACTCGAGCTTGCAAAGGTTAGGTAACAACCAACTGGAACTAACTATGCCCAAAGTCTTCTATCTTTGAGGTAGTATAGTTAGTCATGTAGAGGGCACCGTATGTGATGCCCTACTGTATTCTTACAGAGAATTGTATACCTGAATTTCTTTTATCTATTTCTGAATTTAATTTCTCCTTTGGTTTCTTACACAGGTGAGAAAGATCATGGGATTTACTCTATGATATACTTTATGAGGGTATTTTGCTTAATTTCCTTCTCTGTTTGTTGCTTTCAATTTGCTCAATTTGGCTTTCTTAAACAGGCGAAAAAGCACTTCTCTATCCCCACGGCGACGCAAAAGTCGTTCACCAACACCTAGACGTCGAAGAAGCCGTACACCAACACCAAGGTGGCACAAGAGACACAGAAGTAGGAGTGTTACTCTGTCTCCTATTCGCCAGTCTCGAAGTACAAGCCTTGGGTCCACAGAGAGGAAGAACGGCATTGAGAAACTGCGAAAGGAGGAAGAGGATAAGAAAAGGTATAATCCTATATTGGCAACCTAATATGAACATAATGCCTTATTCTTATGGGTCGAGAACGTTAACTTGTATTTCAGAA
This sequence comes from Amborella trichopoda, assembly GCF_000471905.2. Next base: position 8,527,688 of record NW_006494931.1, on the reverse strand, counting down.
AATGAACTTCACAAATGTAAGACATGAAGTATACTGCCTTATTAGATTGACTAACTGTGTTTTTCATTGCTGATACTGGGGTTCACCTCTGGACACGGGTTTGTAACTCTTGTTAACATATGCCTTGCTTACGGAGCTGATATTTCATTTAGGATGCTCCATTTGTCAGGATGTTAACCATAAACCTGATAAAGTGTGCTGGTACTTTATTTGATGGATTGCAGAAGGTCTACTCTGACTCCTTAAATTATGTTTGTGATAATTATCTTTTTTTTGTTTCTCTTACGCAAATGAAATATTGTTCCTGTGCTACTGCTTTTGCCATGTCTCTTCTTTGCTGTGAAAGATAGGAACAGAAATATGTTCTTTTGAAACTTAGGAGATAATCAAATGCATTCTTCAGTGATCTTCACCTTATAATACTTCATCCTATACAAGGGACTTCATTCTAGGCTTCTAGCGATCCTGGGAGTTTCCCACAGCTTGGTGTCTGTTGTTAATATTACAAATTGTACTACCAAAATAAGGTGTGGGAACAGCTTTTCTGATTCAGGCAGACTTGTAGTGTGCTTGGTCTTTGGCTAACTTACCTTTATCTATTGGTTGTAAGAATTTCTTTGGAAATTACAAAGGAAAGTCATAGTTTGCTATTTATTAAGGACAAAAACTAACATTTTATTAAAGGAAAAAGTTTATATAGAGCCAAGGCTCTAAACAATCAAGTTAGAGCCTACCTCAAAAATTGCACTAGAAGAGGTTCTTTTGATGCCCAAATATCCTCAAATCGATCATCTCGACATCAAGATGCATGGGCATAAGAAAAAAATGGATTTCAAGTTTTGAAAATAGTGCATCTTGTAACGCATTTTTGGACCGTCAATTGTCAAGATTTTCAAGTTTTCATAGATCTGCTTGATCTACACTATTTTTGAAGCTTTAAATTTTATAATTAAAGATGAAAATATATTTTAAGGCTATCACAAAGATTTCTAGTAGTGAAACTACATTTCTCGACACTATTTGAATGTGTGTTTTGCTTTGATTGTTTAGAGCCTCAGCTCTATACAAACCGCGCCCTTTATTAAATAATGGAATCAAGTAGATTATTAGTCGTGTTCCACATTAAGTCCTATTCTAACAACTCAACCCCAGCCTTTAATACTGTTGCATGCTTTGGTGTCTTGAGTCCTGCCCATAGTCACTCTCCATTTATGAGGGATATCCTGCCTGCTTATATCAATGGCGACCAAATTGATCCCTACTCCATGTGTTTGAAGAAGGCATTTGTATCTTCTTTGAAAATGTCACCTGGCATTTTCTTTTGCTCATTGTGGGATTCTTTCTTTTGATTGATTTTGTGTGACTTTGATCTTCAAAGCGATACTTTATTGGTCATGGGATATGTTTAGTGTGCACTTGTTTTACATTGTCTCAATTTGGTACTGTCCCTTGGACACATGTTACCCATGGGAAGTGTTGTGCACGTTCATGATGACTTTGTCAATGCTTCTTTTGGTGTTCTTGGTTAAGTCTTTTGCCATACCGTGAGCAGTATTTTGAGAATTTTGACTGGTAAAATTGGAATAAAGAAAGAAGGTTAACATGCACCAGTTCATGACGACATGTTGAGAAATGGTTCGTATTTGAAGTAATTCTAAGAAACTAGTGGCAGGTATCAATGTTCGAAAAGTCAGTCGCCTAGGCGCACTTTTTTAAAAAACGCCAAGGCGTGGTCAAGGCGGACAACATTAAGCCAAAAACATTAGGTGCCCAAGGCGCCCTCCAAGGCGGTGTAAAAGGCGGGCACTTTGCCGCTGCCTTGAATATATGATAATTAATTCGTAATTATAATTGATTAATTAGTAATTATTAATTCGTAATAATTAATTTATTGGTAATTATTGATTATTAATTTATCAAAAAATGTTTTTGCATGCGATAGTAATTATTAATTTATTGGTAAACCAAAAAAATAATATTAATTTATTAATTTATCGAAAATATTAATTTATTAATTTATCGAAAAATATTAATTTATTAATTTATTCGTAATTATTAATTTATCAAAAATATTTTTTGCATGTAACAATAATTATTAATTGATTGGTAAACCAAAAATTAATATTAATTCTTAATTTTTAGTTTATCGAAAATGCTTTTTGCATGTGATGGTAATTATTAATTTATTGGTAAATCAAAAAAATATTATTAATTTTATAATTATTAATTTATCTGAAATGCTTTTTGCATGTGACAGTAGCCATGTAACAATATTTATTAATTTATTGGTAAACCAAAAAAATAGTATTAATTCGTAATTATTAATTTATCGAAAATGCTTTTTGTATGTGACAATAATTATTAATTTATTGGTAAACAAAAAAAATAGTATTAATTCATAATTATTAATTTAGCGAAAATAATTTTTGCATGTAACAATAATTATTAATTTATTGGTAAATGGTAAATAAAAAAAGAGTATTAATTCGTAATTATTAGTTTATAAAAAATGCTTTTTGCATGTAACAATAATTATTAATTTATTCGTAATCCAAAACGTGGCATTAATTTGTGATTATTAGTTTATCGAAAATACATTTTGCATGTGATAGTAATTATTAATTTATTGGTAAATAAAAAAATAGTATTAATTCGTAATGATTAATTTATCGAAAATGATTTTTGCATGTGACAATAATTATTAATTTATTGGTAAATCAAATGATATTATTGATTCGTAATTATTAATTTATCGAAATGCTTTTTGCATGTAACAATAGTTATTAATTTATTGGCAAATCAAAAGATCTTATTAATTCGTAATTATTTATTTATCAAAAATGTTTTTTTGCATGTGATAGTAATTAATTTATTGATTAACCATAAAAATAGTATTAATTTGTAATTATTATTATAGAATATATACCAATGTTTAAAAAGCCGGCTGCCCGATTGCCTAGGCGTTCTTAAGGCAGTACTTGTTAGGCACCAGAATGAGGCGCTCGAATAGGCGGTTAGGCGGCCAGTTAGGCGGTCAAAAAGGCGGTAAAAGGTGCTTGCCTAGGCGGCCTTTAGGGCTATGGCGGGAAAACATTCTTAGGTGGCGGCAAAAAAGTCATTTTACCCCCTTAAAAGGGGGGATAAGGGTTTCGGGGGTCATTCTTGCCCCCAAAAACAAATTCAGGGAACTTTAGAGTGAGAAACAACTTGAAAAAAACTAGATTTTAAGATTTTTGGAGAGATCGAAATTTTTTTCGAAATCCTCGAATGGTCACGATATTAAAGGATAATCAATCCCAATCTTTTTGAGGCTTATAGGGGTTGTAAAAGAGGAGATTTGGGATCCTAAACATTTCGGTTTGGCCCGAAATCGAGTCCACTTCAAGAATGTTGGTATATTTTGATAGTTTTCATTAGGTGGATTGCATGCCAGACAACGACGTCGCGTTCATAGTGATGATGAAACTCAAGCTTATAATTGACTTCATCATATTTGTGGGCTGAAGAAGACTTTTTGTAGTTTGTGGGCTTTGTTGGTCGGATATGAGTTCATATGACTTTTTGCTAATGACTTTTGAAACTTTTGTCTCTTGTGAGTGACTTGTGATTTGCGAGATTGAAATGACATCTTGAGTTCATTTTATCTTTTAATGTTTATTTTGAGTTATAATTAATTATATTTACAGTCTAAAGTTGTAAATGTTTAGGTTTGATCTATGTTTCCTGCATCTTAACAATTTATTACATACAAAACTTACTTATTAAATAATAAAACAGACTATTTTATATATCATAAAATGGGGGGAGGTATGGGGTCCAAATTTTTTTTAAAAAAAATCGCCAGTTTTTTTTGGGGTATGGGCGCCCCCCTCAAACTTATTGAACATTGATATATACAATAAAATGGGGGGGAAGTATGGGGATCCAACATTCCAAAAAAAGACAACACATGCTGCCTTTGGGTCTGAGAACCTGCCTAGTGGTCCAAACCTCACCGCCAAGGCGTTTTGTGTCCGCCAAAGTTCATGTTGGTCTATTTGTGGGTCATTTTGGAAATAAGGTTGATGTCATGGTGGTAGCACCACTTGAGCCTTAGCTATTAGTCTAGGTTTCCATTCTCACTGATGTATTCGAAAACCACGAACTATTTCTAAAAATGGGTAGGGGCCTGTATTCTCCATTGATCTAACCCCAAAAAAAAAAAAAAAAAAAAGGGTTGAGTTTGAAAAGTGTGGATAATGTAGTAAATTTTGATATTTCTTTTTATTTTGTCCAAAAATATCCCAGCACAGTAATCATGACATACTTCTTTTTTCTTTAATTATATTTTGTTAATGAAGGCTTTCAGTGCTTCTTGCTTCGCTTAGAGGTTAGTATAGGTCGAGCTAGCCTTACTGACTAGTATAAATGACATTTGTATTAAGGATACAGTTTTGGTGAGTTTTCTGACTCACTTATTCATATTCGTCCCCCTCCAAGATTCACATTAAATATTGATTTTAGATCCAAATATTAGTGATCCATAACCATGAACATGAGGATCATGAATATGTAAAAATAGATAAATAAATTTTTTAAAATTTTAAAAAGATAATTTTTCGAATTCTTTTTACAACTTCTATTTTGGAAATTTAGTTGGGTCTTCTCTATGGCCTGGCCTCTCATCTTAAAGATGGTTTTTGGATGACTCATCAAACACTTTTTCTTGTATTAATAGTAATAGAGAAATGTATAAAATTTTGTGGACAAAATCCTTGACAAAACATGGGCATGCAATACCAAAAACGAAGCTTTGTACATTAAAGGTTTTACATACGGAAAACATTTATATAAGGTTGCAACCTTAAAATGTAGAATTAAAGATGCACCTCAAAAATCCATTGGAAAAGGTTGTTTGAATGTTGAAAACCTTCTAATTGATCATCTCGATGTCGAGATGTATGAATATGAAAAAAAAAAAATTCTAGTCCCAGAAATAGTGCATCTTGCAACACATTATCTAGACTGCCCATTTTCAAGGTTTTCATATGTTTATAAATTTACTTAATTTTAACCATTTTTGGAGTTTAATGTTTTATAATTAGATATGAAAATAGATTTTCAGATAATCCTAAAAACATTTTAGAGAAAAATTACATGTTATGATAAAATTGGGAGGTGTGCCTTAATTTGATTGTTTAAGGTTGCAACATTATACAAACCATACCCTTTACATATTGTATTATTGTTCAAGAAAATGAAAGATATCAGGAAGCAGACACACAGATGGTAAATGTTTTTACTGGCTGCCCCACCTTTGGTGAGGGCATCGGCCACAGGGTTCGTCTTTCACCAGGTATGGTGGTTGGAAAGGAGCTTAATGGTAAGCACCACCGTTTGATCGAAGAGTTGTTCCAAAGACATGACATTCTTCTCATTGATACCTTTTGTGCCCTGAACGTTTCAGGGTTCTGATTTCTTTTTTTTTCCATTTTATTTTGTTTTTTTTATGTTTTGGTAGTTTGAGCACATTGCCTGTGTCTACCTTCTTCAGCGTGAGGAATTTAAGCTATTCATGTTTAGTTTTAAATTAAATACCTGCAGCAGCTCTGTTGACGTTCTTCTCCACAGGCTTTTCTGAAGGAAGCTACTTCTATAGTTCAACTTGTTATATTTGATGATCCATTTGGTACCTGGTTTATCTACTGTTCACCAGTTTGAAAACTCATTTGTTTCGATCAGGAATCTGTTAGAGAGGTATGCCTTAAAAGCATATGCTTGTTTCTAGAATTTTTGATGGGTGGAAAGGTTAGTTACTCTTTATGATAAATAAAGCTTGTCTTAATGCTTGTTACTTATGGGTGGCTCTCAAATCATATATACTTCACCGTTAGCTATCGGAATTTTGCGATTTTTCCTATTTAAGATTTCATTTTTCTCTTCTTCAGGCACCAACGCGAGGCAGAATTAAAGCTATTAGAAGAGGAAACTGCCAGGAGAATGGAAGAGGCCATACGGAGAAAAGTTGAGGAAAGCTTGAACTCTGAGGAGATAAAACTTGAAATACATAGGCGAATCGAGGAAGGTCGAAAGAAATTACTCGAGGAGGTAGCTGTTCAGCTTGAGAAGGAAAAGGAAGCTGCTCTCAATGAGGCAAGGCAGAAGGAGGTAGTACTTTTTAACTAGGAGTATCACAAGTCAATTTTAAGAGGGACAACTGTGGCCATATTCACCTATGGCCGTGGAGCTGCTACACCTATCTTAAACAAAAAATAGAAAAAAGCAGGGGCTTCTAACATTGGAAAAGGCAATAGGGGTCTAGGCCGACTAGTTGGGCCCAATTGTAGTATGTTTTCTAACAATTCATATTCTAAAGTTGCAAAAAATTCACAAATTATAGAAACAACATGATAAACACAACCAAACTATACCGATCTATATTCTAAATTTGTAAAAAGTCATAATAAATAAATAAAATAATAACGAATGAGACAGTTAGCGATAGAATTTGGTTTATTTTAGTTGTAGGTTCAAGTTATTGAACTTTGGATTTCAAATCCTGATTCAAAGTTGAAGTAAAAAGGTAAAAAACTTAAAAACACACCCAAACTATACAAATCCCTATACTAAAGGTTAAAAACTTCACAAGTAACATAAATATAATGAACAAAAAATTAGAGAGACAATTACGTTTGATTTGGTTTTAGTTTTAATGAATTTGGGCTTCAAATCCTAATCCAAATTTGTAAACAAACTTAAAACACATCAAAGCCCTTCTATTCTGCATTCTAAAGATGAAATAAATCACAAATAACATAAACAAAAAGCAAAAAAAAAAAACATATGTATGAAATCTTATGAGAAATATTCAAAGGAAAAAGATTATATTAGTGCGAGGCTCTAAACATTCAAATTATGGCGCACCTAAATAATTTCACTAGAAGAGGTTGTTTTGATGCCCAAATATCTTCAAATTGATCATCTTGACCTCAAGATGCATGAACATGAGAACAAATGGATTTCAAGTTTTGGAAATAGTGCATCTTGAAATGCATTTTTGGATCATCAATTTTCAAGATTTTCATGGATCTGCTCGATCAACACTATTTTTGAAGCTTTAAATTTTATAATTAGAGATGAAAATATATTTTCAAGCTATCACAAAGATTTCAAGTATTGAAACCAAGAAAAATTTGGGGGCAAAAAGACTTAAAATGCCTCTTACCGAGGGGCATTTTGCCCCTTTGTAATTTTTCTTGGGTGCTGTCCACCTAGGCGGGTGCCTGGGCTCCTAGGCACCCTCCTTTATGCATGCTCCCGCACCTGCTCAACTATGCCTGGGCGATGTGCCCAGGGCCTCTGACCGCCTAGGCCGTTGGGCGGGTCAATTTTCCAACAATGGGCGCTTCTGTTCCTATGAGGGGTGATTTCTCAGTGCATTCACAATGGAAGCAAAAAGCCTTTTTGTAGTTAAGAATTTTTAATGCAGATGGGGCTGATATCTGTAGGTATAGGTGCTGCAGCAAATGTTGTAGAAAGTGGGGCACGTGCACAAAGAGGCCATTATAGGCTACACAATCCTGACAGGCCCTAAATAAATTTTCCTATTGCAAGTTTACCTGGTGCAATGATAATTTTCGTATTAGAAGTTTACTCTGTAGTGGTAATGTGCACCAAAATTTACTAGATCTGAAGGGGTTTCTATTGTTTTATTTGTTTATATGTTATTTTTGGTCTCTCCTGTGTATTACTATTTCGTGACCTAAAAAGCAGTTTCGAGATAAAAGAAAAGCCAGCTTTCCCTATAAACAATACTCCTTTCACATGAAATCAGTCTTGATGATTCGGGAATTTGAATGTGTTTGTCAAAATGTTAATTGTGAGCTTTCCTTGAATCTTCTTGTTTTTTTTGTTTTTACAGGCAGGTTTTCTGTGATTAATTTTTTCTTGGTTCTCCATTTTGCTTGTTTTGCACTTGTCAGTGAAGTGGGGTTTTCGGTAACGTTTTTTTTTTTTTTTATTGTTCAGTCTGGTTTTCTGTGATTAATTTTTACTTGGTTCTCCATTTTGCTTGTGTCGTATTTGTCTGTGAAGTGGGGTTTGCTGGACATGTAAAGTCATATTTTTGAGCTTCTTATGAAGCCATAGAGGATCTCTAATTATTACAACAATAGGCTCTTGTCTGTGTTGAGATGTTTCCAATTTTGTTTATTCTACACATTCCACTGTTATTCCAGCATATTTTTCCTTTCCATCCCGAAGTACGCATCTAATCTCCAAAGCATTTTATTATTTGCAGGAACAAGCAAGGAAGGAGAGGGAAGAACTGGATAGGATGCTGGAAGAAAACAGGAGAAGAGTAGAAGAATCTCAGAAGAGAGAAGCTTTAGAGCAGCAGAGGAAAGAGGAAGAGCGCTACAGGGAGCTGGAGCAGATCCAAAGGCAGAAGGAAGAGGCTATGAGAAGAAAGAAATTGGAGGAAGAGGAAGAGAGGGCTAATCAGATGAAGTTACTGGGAAAAAACAAAACTCGCCCTAAGCTTTCCTTTGCCCTAGGCTCCAAGTGATCCTGGTGCATCACCCAGTGGTTGTAAGTGTCACCAATGTTGCATGTTTTTTACCCTTGGTTAAAGATACCACCAACTACCTGTGCGGGAATGAATTCTCAGGAGCTCCTCTTGTTGGAAAATTCCATTGGTGGTGTCATGAAATTTAGTTACACAATTGTATGGAGCTCCTGTTGGAAAATTTTATTGGTGAAATCAAGAAATTAAGTTATATAGTGCTGTCTGCTCTTTCTCACCATTCTTAATTTCTTATAACTTAAGTTATATGGTACTGTCTGCTCTTTCCCTCTGAATGAGAATACCTCAAATGCTGCGTAGCTTGGGCACCCTTGGATGTATGACAAAGGAGTCCTTCCCTCAACACTGCACCGATATTTTAAGTACGGCTAAAATGGAAAATAGCATACAATATTCATGAGCAGATTCCCATTATCGCAGATCCAGCGTTTGAACTTCCATAGGATGCAACACTGTGGAATGCAACCACTTCTGGCACTGTGCCCAGAGGTCCTTGAAGCTATGGCCAGCTATGGCCATAGCCGTGTAGTTGGGGCCTTGTTTTTGTGGGGATGGGGAAAACTCTCTCGGATAACCACAAGGGCCTATGCGCTTTTAGCGTGCATGTGTGCTCTTTAGTGCCGGTAGAAACCAACAATGAGAGATTTTAATCGACAAAGAAGCGTTTTGACGTCTATCTTATCGTTTGGGATTTGGGGATATGCATTGGTAATCGCCTTTTTAGAACAATTATGAAGCTCTCTGGCTGTCTAGCAGCGTAGTTTGGATGCGAATGAAAACACTCTTTAATGGCATAATTGAGTGGGTGGTTGGCAAAGCTATGATGAAGAAAGAAGGGTGATGGAAGCTTCTTACAACTTGGGTGTTATGAAGCTCGGCGATTAGAACAGTCAAAGAGTCAGAACTCTATGGAGTGCTAACTCAGGATGACCCCATCCGAATGAGCGAGGGCAAGAGCATAAATATCTTTCGCAACTCAATTTGACCGTACGGAATTGAGATTCAAGTGAGTTAAAACTCTTAAAACAACTCTAAATGGCACCGAGTCAAATGCTAAGTAATAGAAGAAGCTACCAATGCAAGGGGATGGAATTAGGCGAGGTTTCGGGTTATGGGTACGTGCAGCTAGAAGTGGGGTTGATAATGCATGAGAATGGGGTATGCTTAGAGTGTGCGCATGCTTGAATGGTTAGTGAACACAAGATAGGAGAGAAAATGTGGAAACAAGTAAAGAAAGTTGGGCCCGCTCTGCTTTGGGCCTAATTTCAAATAAGAGAAGAGGAAGAACAAGAGAGCAAGGAGGAGAATGGTCAGGCCCACCTCTAGGCGCAGGCCCGAGTTCAACAGCAAGTAATAGGGGGCACAGAAAGGGAGGCAATTGAAAGAGGGCCTAAGCCGGCTTTCAGGCACAGCCCTGTGCTTGAGTTGGGTAAGAGGAAGAGGAACAAAGAAGAGAGCAAGGAAGAGAGTTAGGCCCGCACTCAGGTGCTGCCTTGGGCTTAGAGGCGAGAGGGAGATGGGAAAACGAAAAGGACCCGCACTTAGGGGCGGCCCGGGCTTTACAACGCGTGAGAGGGGGCAACGACAGGGAAGAGATGTGAGGGCAAAGAGCCGGGGCCGCTGTCTGGTGCAGCCCTAGGTGAAGAGCAAGAGAAGGGAGAAGGGTTGATGAAGAAGTAAGAAGAGAAAGACGGGCAGCGGTCAGGTGCGGCCTTGGGTACCTGCAACAGGAGGAAAAGAAGAGAGGCAAGGGCTAGCAAAGAAACGAGAAGGGAGAAATGGGGCCGCTAGTAGATGCGGCCCTGAACTATGTGTGCAATCTGGGTGAGGAGAAGAGAGACAAAGAGAGAGAGGTAGGTGCAGCCGTAGGCTTTCACGTGAAACAAGAGGATGGGAAAAAAGGGGAGCCAAGAGGGGGAGTGTGAGCAGAGCCGGGGGCCGCTGCTAGGTGCAACCATGTGCTTCGCGCCGAGAATAGAGGGGTAGAGATAGAAACAAGAAAGAAAGGGAAGGGAGGAAGGAGAGACAGTGGACTAGGGGGTGTCCTAACCTAGGTGCACCTCTATGGGTCCTCATGCATGCACATGAGAGAGAGAAAGGCTAAGTTTGGGTCTAGGTTAGGGTGTGAGAATGTGTGGACTAGGGACTAGGGTGTGGTATATGGTGTAGGGTGTAGTGTATGGTCTAGGGTCTATGGTGTGTTTTATGGTCTAGAGTTTATAGCCTAAGGGTATTTTCTCACTCTACCTAAAGTTTCTCTCTCCTCTCAACTTGATCAAGAACTTAGAAGCAAGGAAAAATAATAAGCTAAAACTCACTCTTCAATACTCAAGTTTCATTCAAAATAATCAAGCCTTTTTACAAACGACTTAAGCTCACTTATATAGAGAAACTACAACATAAATGTGGAATGCTCAAAACTAAGCCAAATTGTAGAAAATTACTTATTAAATGAATTAAAATAAAATCCCGTTTTTGAATCAAACGACCAAAATACCCTTTAGTTCTTTTGAGAAAATGACAAAACCATCCCTCCATGAGGGGCCTCTTGCCATTGCTAGATTTTGGGAGCTTTTCGGATGTTTGCGATGGTAATTTAGGTGATCAATCATTGTAGAAACGATGCTTGATTTATCACAAACATTTTGATGCTCTTTGATCATCTTGAAATGGATTTTTCATGAAAAAACAAAAAATTCGGCCAAGTCCATAAACTTCGACTACCAATCCGGTGTGATTTATGATGTTCCAAGTTGTTATTTTAGTCACAAATTGAAGAGGACATTGCCACGATCATTTTGCACTAAATTTCGTCCGATTTGGTTTCCACATAAATATATTTCAAATTTGGGAAGTTGTCGGAAATAGGGATTTTGGCGACAAAAAAATATTGCCTTTTTCAACCTTAAAATTGGCACTATGCAGCCTCCAATTGTGTGCAAAACTATATCAGATTGTAGCCCTTTCCGACGCAGTCGTAACGGACCTATATTTGCAACGATCCGACGCCAAGATCTCGAGTTATGACTTCATGAAGTTTGAGACGTCTTCTTGTATAAAATCTGATTTTTAAGCTTTTAAGCTCATCTTCTCTCCAGAAATTCTCTCGTTTCGAGCCATGTCATGATGTTTGCCATATGACAAAACGACTGGGTTGTCGATACCTAGCTTGTGTCCAAATTTGAGCTTGTTTTAACTCAAAATGAGCATGTTATGAGCATTTGAAAATCATCCCGAAATAGGAAAACATATGGAAACTAGTTTACCGAGGTAGCACTGCAATAGTGTAAAACCCACCTTTTTATAGTAAGTTGGGCCTATAATTGTCCTGAAAGGTTCGATTGAGACTGAAATTGGTCATTGGAGTTTTTCGACGTTTCAGATCTAATGGCGCAGGTCTGGTACTATTTTGAGACCCTAAAACTAGGGATGTAGTTATAGGGTCATTTTTCAACATGATTGGATTTGGATTTGAGAATTGACTTTCGACCTGATCATATCAAAACTTATCATAATATAACAAAACTTTGTGAGCGTCCTTTGAGCATCCCAAACTACCTATTTAATGCCTTTTGAAGCCGTTTCAGTACTCTTTCAGAGGTTGCCCAGTTTTAGGCTTATTTTGCAGTATTTCCATAGTTTGGCGATGTCTTGGGTATCGGTAAGACCAGGTTGCTACTGACTATCTTCTTATTCATACCGAGGATACAAATACATAAAAAATGACGTATAATATTATGATCATGGAGGTGGTTTAAGAGATGCCATCATCCGCACGTACGAGGTTTTATGGGCTGATGATAAAGTCGGAACTCTTGACAAAAGTGTATTTGAAAGGAGTCCTCCAAGGAGAGGCAAACTTGTTGAGGCATAAAGCCCTTCTGCCAACCTAACCTTGCTAGTAAAAGTCAAGGTGTAACATAGAAGGACAGTACCACCAAACCTTAGTAACGTACGTACAGGTCCCAAGTGCATAATATGACGTGCAAAGTATATTATAACCCTAACACAAATGCATGACTGGGAATGGAAGGGTGGCGGTTGAAGAAATAGGCCAAAATTATAATTCGACTTGGCTACCAACCCAAGATGTACAAAAAACAATACGTCTTGTGGAGGCGAAGTCTGATTGTAAGCGCGGGCTCTTACATCTACCGAAGTTTGTAAAGAGATCTCTCATGAAGAGGAAGAAGAAGTCCTTGTCTCAAAAGCAGAGTCTGCCCCTTGGAAACTCAATGAGGGTGGTCAAGCTACCGTAGATGGTTTTATCGAGATTGACTTGGGAGAAGAAGGCGATCCATGGATTTTTTTTTTTTTTTTTTATGTCAAAAAAAGATACATGGCCCACCTTTATTATTTCCTCATTATTGGGTAGGAAAAGGACAAAAAAAGTCATCTTTCTTCAAAGAAATAGCCATGTGTGTGCCACGGACATATCAAGAAACATTGTTTGAAAATTTGGTGGGTTGGCGGCCTGCGGACCTTTTTGTACCGACTGGCTTAGGTGGGCTTGTTGAGTATATGTGGCCATTAAAGGCCTTATGAGTGCTTATAATTAAACATTTGATAGAATGAAACTTGAACTCAGTGGGAGTATGGTTCTGTGTGAACCATACTAAGCAAATGATATTTGCTGAAACCAGATTGAACTTGACGTGTTAGGCTAGTCGGTTAGGAAAAACCTAGATTACCTGGGCGTAGAGATTAAACCGATTAAAGTTATGATAGGTCATCTCTTGATGAGGTCGGAGTATGCCCGAATGAGTGAGCTGAGGGATTGTGTGATCCTTGTGTGTAATGGTGACCCTTAAAGTCGGGGGCCAAAGCTTCATCCCAGTACCGTCACAGACTGTGCACATATGATAGCCGTATCAGGAAAGTGAACCACCTTTCAGGGTGAAACATGTGCATCTGCGAGAGATTATCCCTATTCTCGAAGGGAACCTGAAATCCACAGACTAGGTCTTGTCTATTGGCTGACTTTGGTGGCCCAATAATGAGCCCCTGCAATGGACTATCGATCTTGGGAATCGCTTGGTCAGTTTGAGGAGGTAAGTGTGGACCGTGGTCCGCAGTAGAAGGTGGAGTGCTCCAGCGTCTTATTATTCCTAGACTATATGGATCCAATTCCCATCAAAAGTATTTAATTATAATCGTTTTGATGTTGTTTGAATTTTGAAATTGTTGTTTGAATTTTTCTGAATCTCTAGGTTTTTTATTTGTATAATTTGAATTCATAAAAAAAGAGATATTAAATTTTCATTATTTTAAATATTAAAATAGAATTAATAATTATTTTTTATTTTTAAAAATCAAAATTTTATTTCTAATATTTTATTATTGCATGGGGGCCATTAATATACATGGGCCATTGGTGGGGCCCATGAGAGCCCACCTAGGGTGGCACGTCTCACCCCCTTCTACTTTCTATTTTGTGTGCTCAAGCAAGTTGGCTTGACGCTTAAAAAATTGTGTTTTAGAAATGTTTAATTTTATGGAGATTTTGAAATCAAACATGGAAGGAAATTAAAGACTTGTGCATGAAATTGGAATGTACAACATTATAATTGATTATTATCATAATTAATTTATTAATGAAAAATTAATTTAAAAAATGGGCGATAAAGGTTCCAGTATATTCCATAAGATCTTGATGGCTAATTTATCGAATGGGTGGCTCACATCTCCCACTCCACAAGTCACCCAAGATCAATGATGCAAATTCAATCTCACTAAGGTGGCCAACCATATGGAAACCCTGAGAAACCCTAGCCTCATTGAAACACTATAAATAGGGAGTCTCTTTACCTTTTTTACGAACATACATCTCTCTCTTCTCTCTCCCATATCTCTCTTAGAGGGGCACACCCCACATAGAAGTCTCTCTCTCTCATCTCTTAGGGGGCACACCCCAAGTAGTCTCTCTCTCTCTCTCCTCTTGTGAAGTGGCACATTCCACCTAGCCTAGCCTTGGTGCTCATCTTCTCTCTCTCTCCCATCTTCTATCTCTCTCATGGCTTAGAGGTTAAGGGTTTAGTGTAGAGAATCACATCTCTCTCATTTAGGTACTTAAGGGGTTAAGAGCTTAGTTTGAGATCTAACCTTGTGATAAGAGTTCTTTTTTCATTGGAGGTTTGACCCTTATGCTTTCCCATCTTGGAGATTGAGGTTGACCATTAATCTCGGATCATTAGAGGTGCTGACTCGGTGTGGGATGTATTATGCCCAGTTGAGGTAATCTTCGACATCCTATTTCTTGTGTTTTTCCTTATTAATTGCTTTTATCTTTTGTTATTCCCAAGTTTAGTGTTGTGGTTTTGATTGATTAATGAAAGAGTGGTTTTAATAACATCCAGTTTTAGATCCAAGTTTTATTTTCTTTATTTCTTTCAAGTCAATTTATTGTAATGAGACTATTTGTAAGTGGTTTAACCGGAAAAGAAAAAGAAAAAGAAAAGAAAAAGAATAAAAAAAAAATGAATACATACACCAAGCTAGATCATATAAGCAACTTTTATTAGTATCATAGCCTATATTCCTTGTTACCATTATGAGTCTTTTTTTTATTTATTTGTATCTAGTATAAGCTTGGGAATAAGATATGGTTGCCCACACCGTCATCTCAGAAATCCTAAAAGCCGAAAGGAATGATGAGACTAACTATACCTTATAGAGGGAGACCATACCCACCTAACCCAAGAATTCTGAAGAGTATTTCGGGCAATAACCGACGCCCGATTTGTACCTATTGTAGGAGAAGCAACCACACTTCCGCGGAATGGTACCAGAACAAGAATGTATGTTTGAAATGCGGCAATCCTGGCCACTGGGCGAAGGACTGCCAATGATGAAGACCGAGGATCGCCCAGAGACCCAAGTATGAGTGTTCACACTCACTGAACAAGAGGCTAAGGCATCCACCTCGGTGATCAGAGGTATGCTCTCAATTTCTGATATTAATGCTAAAGTCTTAATTGACCCTGGATCGTCTCATTCATTTGTTGCACCCCATTTTTCTCGGCACATGAATGCTACACCTGCATGTCTCAATTACACTTTAGTAGTATGTACCTATGGAAACTGATAAAGTATATAAACAATGTAAGATTACAATTGATGGGTGTGACCTACCAGTAGACTTGATCCACCTAGATATTCAAGACTTTGATGTAATTCTAGGCATGGATTGGTTGTTTATACACCATGCCACCGTCGATTGCCATGAAAAGACGATAACATTTAAACGTCTGGATCAAGCAGAAGTTCACCTTGAGGGCATAGGGGATACTTGTCCTCTGCACTTTATCTTTACCCTCCGGGCCTCTTGCCTCTTGGCTAAGAGATGTGTACGATATTTGGCATATGCAGTAGAGAATTGGGATGTTCAGACCCAGTTAGAAGAGATACCCATAGTTAAAGAATACCCTAAGGTGTTCCCAAAAGAATTGCCATCCCTACCTCCAAAACGAGAAATTGAGTTCGAGATAGAGGTAGTACCTGACACCGCTCCCATTTCTAAAGCCCCTTATAGAATGGTCCCAGCAGAATTGAAAGAGTTAAAAGAGCAGTTGCAGGAATTATTGGATAAGGGATTTATCCGACCTAGTGTGTCGCCCTAGGTTGCATCGGTCCTGTTTGTGAAGAAAAAGGATGGGTCCTGGAGATTATGTATTGACTATAGGCAGTTGAACCAAGTGAAGGTGAAAAATACGTACCCTCTTCCTAATATTGATGACCTCTTTGACCAACTCCAAGGAGCCCAAGTGTTTTTGAAGATTGACCTTAGATCGGGTTATCAGCAATTGCGGGTCAAGGAGGGAGACATCCCAAAGGCTGCTTTCAGAACTCAATATGGTCACTATGAGTTTCTTATGATATCGTTCCTAGATGACTTTGTAGTGGTGTTTATCGATGATATCTTGATATATTCAAATAAGCTAGAACTGCATGAATAGCATCTAAGGATGGTCTTGCAAACTTTGAAGTCGGAAAGATTGTATGCTAAGTTGAGCAAGAGCGAGTTTTGGCTCCCCAGTGTGGCCTTCCTTGGACACATTATTACTAAGGATGGGATCACGGTCTTCCTCTCTAAGATCGAAGCCGTACTTAAGTGGGAAAGGCTAACAAATGTGGCTGAGGTTCGTAGGTTCCTGAGACTGATAGGGTACTATAGGTGCTTTGTAGAAGGATTCTCAAAGATAACGCTCCCCCTAACTCGGCTGACCCAGAAGAATGCAAAATTTATATGATCAGAGGAGTGCGAGAGGAGTTTCTAGGAATTTAAGAAGAGACTAGTCACAACCCCAATATTAGCCTTGCCCGAAGAAAATGAAGACTTTGTGGTTTATACCGATGCATCCCATAAAGGGCTCGGATGTGTACTTATGTAGAGAGGTCAAGTTATTGCTTACTCCTCCAGATAGCTAAAGCCGCATGAACAAAACTATCCCACTCATGACTTGGAGCTCGTGGCAGTAGTATTTGCGTTAAAAATATGGAGGCACTACCTCTATGGGGCCCAGTTTAACGTGTTCACGGACCACAAGAGTCTCAAGTATCTGTTTTCCCAGAAAGAGCTAAACATGAGGCAAAGAAGATGGATGAACATATTGAATGATTATGCCTATACAATTGATTACCAACCGGGCAAGACTAATGTAGTAGCCAACACATTAAGTCGAAAAGTTATGGTCTCCGTGGCACATTTGATGGTTCGAGAAATGAAGCTGTTAGAAGATGTGGTGTAGAGGCACCCATCTCAACCCCGTAATGAGGGGGAAGGAATGCTGTTATGTTTGAGAATGGAACCCCAAATCCTTCAACAAATTCGTGCGGCCCAAAAAGGAGATCCTCAGTTGACAAAAATCCTTGAAGAAATAAAAATGGAAGGAAAAGCATATTTCTTTATAAGTGATGACTTGTTAAGGTTTAGAGGCCGAGTGTGTGTTCCTAAGGATGAGAAGATAAAAAGGGCTGTCCTAGAGGAAGCACACCACTCCCGCTACATGGTACACCCAAGGAGTACAAAGATGTACCAAGATTTGAAAAAGACCTTCTGGTGGAACAACATGAAGCAAGATGTGGCACAATTTATTGCTAAGTGTTTGACATGCAAGCAAGTGGATACCCCACTTGTCATTACCCTCTCTCCTATGTGATGGTAGATGTCTTAAGATATAGGATTGGCTTAGCCTGATGGATAGGGCTTGTACTGCGAGAGTTGGTGATTTAGGGAGTGCGTGGGTAATGATTGAATTTCTTTATAAGGAATGTTTAGCATTATAATGATGGAATGATTTATGATTTCATTAATTGAAGGATCTGATCGCATTGATTTAGTGATGAGTGCCATTTAAATGAAATATTCATATTCGTTGTCTTGACTTGATATGCATTTATGTTTAATTATGACTTTATATTAATAAACTGTATTATTGTCACATATGGATAGAACCACCACAGATGCATAGCACTAGACCTGCTTATTGGAATGTATTGCTCATCCCATTATTTCTCCTCTCCTTATAGATTGATAGTGGCAGGTACAGTGCTGGAAGTTCATGATTGGCGGCTTGAAGAGAAAGCTAGGGTTCTTGAAGAAGGTGCTTAGACCTTGATTATGTTTGGGCTTTTTTACCGTGGTTTTGTTTTGTTCTTGGTGGATAAGTGTAATATTGTGCCTAGATGCCCCAAACTGAATGTAATATTTTGGAAGATTTTTTTATTATGAATTTTGGTCTGCAGAGTTTTTCCTTACTCTTCTACTAGTTAAGCTTGTCACTTTAGCTCTCTTCCATGGTTTGCTCGATTTCCGAATGAAAAGGCATTGAGTCCACTCCTACCTGAGTGAAAAACAGTACATTGAATCACGAACTCACTCTCGATCACCTGTCGCCGCGTAAGGTACGGTGGTCAGGGGTGTGACAATGGGAAATTCAATTTGATGGTTGTTGGCATTAAAATCTCCTCTGGTGACCTATACCTGACCCGTATTCGTTCCTTGCACCGCCGAAGTACAGCTTCCAAATTGAGTGCTCAATTATGAAGAGGTTCTCATCAGGGAGATTCGTGTTAACGGGAGTGTTATATGGCAGTGCGTGTTTAGCTAAGTGGTCAGCAATGGTTTGTCCTTTGATCGATTTTTGAGTGACATATTCGATCTCGAACTCGCTCAATAACATTCTTCACTTTGCCAAACATCCGTTAAGGACTGGTCTTCCCAATAGGTACTTGAGTGGGTCAATTTTTGAGATGAGATTGACTGAATGAGATAAGATATAGTGTCTTAACTTCTGCATGGCCCACACAAGCCTCAAACCATGCTTCTCCACATCCGTGTATCTTGTCTCGTAGTCCACCATAGTTTTGCTGATGTAGTATATCGTTTGTTCTTTTTCATGGTCATCATATTGTCTTAACATTGCCCCCATGGTCTCATCTTTCACAGATATGTATAGGAATAGGGGTTTGTCTGGACTGGGTGGACTAAGGATGGGAGGTTTGGTACTCCTTGATTTGATTGAACGCTTCTTAGCATTCATTATCCCATATCGATGGGGTATCCTTCTTAAAAAGCCTATTGAACGACGCACACTTGTAAGCCAGTTATGAAATTAAATGCCTTATGGCTAGCATGCGACCTTGAAGCCCACAAATTTCTTTGATGTTTTACGGAAGGGGCATTTCAGTGATGGCTCGTATTTTTGATGAGTCCACCTCAATGCCCCTTTGGCTCACTATAAGCCTTGTAATTTGTCGGATTCAACTCCAAAGGCACATTTCTATGGATTGAGTTTGAGTTGATGTTTTCAGAGTCTTTTGAAAATGGTTCTCAGGTTGGTGAGATGATCAGACCTGGCCTTCAACTTGACCAGAATGTCATCGACATAGTCTTCCATGATGGTATGCATTAAATCATGGAAGTTGTTAGTCATTGCCTGTTGATAAGTTGCCCCTACATTTTTTAGACCAAAGGGCATGACACAGTAGCAGTAGGTTCCCCATTGCGTTATGAATGACATTTTGGTCTGGTTTTCTCCTGCCATGAGGATTTGGTTGTAACCCAAAAGGCCATTCATGAATGACAACATCTCGTGCCCTACAGTTTTGTCGACTAAGGCATCTATATTTGGTAACGGGAAATTGTCCTTGGGGCATGCCTTGTTGAGGTCTCGGTAATCGACACAAACTCGGATCCTCTTGTCTTTCTTAGGTACGAACACTATGTTGGCTAACCATTCTGAGTAATCGACGGGGGTAATGAACTTTTTCTTGAGCAGTTTATCAATTTCTTCCTTAATTTTGAGCTCAAGGTGGGTCTTTTGACGTCGGAGTTTCTGCCTTATAGGCTTTCCCCCTTCATCAAATATTAGGTGATGTTGCAACAATGTGGGATCTAACCTTGGCATATCATCGTATGACCAGGTGAAGACATCGTGATATTCCTTGAGAAAGAAAATCATATTTTCCTACTCCTCAGGAGATGGGGAGGTTCCAATCTTGGTTAACCTTGGGTCCTTCTTAGTTCTTAAGTTTACCTCAATTGTCTCTTCGATGATAGCCATTGGGTTACCATCGAACTTCTTCTTGAATTGCTCAACATGAGAAGTGAGTTCCTCAGGTTGAGGGATTTCTTCTGACTCTTGGCTCTCTTGATCTTCGTCTTGGTTGTCCAATTCATCGTCTTGGGTATTATGCACCGTTATTGGGCTACCTTGAGTGTTCACCGTTTTCTAAAACTCTTTTTCCTTTTTATCATTCTTATTGTGTTTTGAATTTTCAACGGTTTTTGAAATAACAAAAGAGGTGTCCCTTATGGGACTCGCGAGAAATATGTTGGGCATCAAATGCACTAGATGGGTACCCTGCATCAATCTAATTTTTGGCATCGAGACTTGAAGGTGTTGCTGGTATGCTACCAGTGATTCTTGAGATAGGGGAGTGATTGACCAATTCTATCCTTGGGTTTGAATAGGCAGATGAGCATGCTTGGCTGTGTTAGAGCTAATTGTGCATACCTTCAAATCTAGGTCAGTAAAAAGGTCTTCAATCCTTAGTTCTTGTGTGTGCTGAGGTGTGAAAGAGGAATTCCCGAACGTTGGGGAATCAAGGATCACCTTTGGCCTTTTTGAAGGATGGGCATCAAGAGGATCGAGGCCTTGAATTCCTCTAGATACAAAGCCCAGATGGCATGAAGGCTTCATCCGGCTTTGCAATACGGTGAGAGAACACCTGAGCCCTCTTCGATCCCCATTTTCAGTTTTGGCTTGGGGTGATTCAAAAATTGCCTCACTTATGCCTTGCTCTTGAGTCTCCAAGCCTTGGCCTAGTTGGAAGCCTTGGGAGAAGAGCAAGTGCCAAGCCTCGGGGGATCTGAAAATTGTATCGATGTTGACATTAGATAATGTCATCCATCAATGCGAAAGTTTGCAAGATTTGGGCAACAGGGTCGCTGGCCTCTTGGCGTAAGGTGGCACAATCAGCTTGCTTGAAGGAATCGAGTGGGATTTCTCCAAGCTCGACCTCTATGGCTAGCTTCCCATTATCTATACTAGGATTGAGAAAAGAAGGGGGTTTAGCACATATCTTCGTGATGCCATTTTTAGTCAGAAATTTGAGGAATTGATGGAGTCTAGAGTCGACCATGAGGTTTTCATGCAGTCATGGTCTTCTTAGCAACATGTTCAATGAAGGGTTTATGTCCAAGACATAAATATTTATCATTTGGAAGATAGGGTTGATCTTGAGTGTGAGAGGCAGTATTCCTTCAGGTTGTCTCTTGGTCCCATCATTTGCAGCGATAGTTAGTTGACATGGATCGAAGTCATCCGGACTTTTGCCTATCTGCTTCACTGTTTTCATAAGGCATATGCTTAAGGAAGCCCCATTTTCAACAAGCACTCTCCGTATCTCAGATCCTTGCATGAAAATGGTGATGTGCAAAGGTTAGACATGAAAGCGGTTGAAGCTAGGTGGGATGTCGTCGTCCGTGAACATGATTGGCGTTGGTGCCATCAGTTGGTTGATCATTCTGCACAACTCATCCGGCTGTGCGTTTCTTGAGATGCATGTTTTGGTGAGGACATTTTCAATCTGAGCTCTGTGTGCTGGTGAATTGGCAAGCGGCTCTTAGATGGAGATTTGGCCTGGATCTTCTTGAGATGAGCTGGAAGATCATAGGTGGTAGCGGATCCTTGAATTTCTTTATTCGGCTCGTGATCTATGACACCTATTGGTTGTCTGACTTTTAAGGTGTTTCCCATTCTTTCAACGAGAGAATCGGCCATCAATTGAATGGGTTTCAACACTCGGCCTCTTCGAGTTAAGGACTCAACCTCACCAGCCTGAAGCTCGACAGGGTCAGCCCTAGTGAGAGTAATGGGAGATTTCGGGGTATTGGCCCCTTGTTTGGGAGATGACGCATTTTCATTGATTCTGATCATATCGATTTTTAGTGTATCATCTTCACCATATTGGTCCCATTTGGGAAGGTTATCGAGCTTCAGAGATGGACGGTTTCCTTTTAGAAGGCTTAAAAGATCTTCTTTCGACTCTTGAAAGTGATGATCACAAGCAAATATGAATTGACTGAGATCATCTTATTTGTCTCCACTCTCAATCATGTGAATGACAATGTTCTCTTTTGAGTTGTCTTGAGCTCTTGGCTTTTCGGTCATTGTGACCATATTTTTAGGGAGAGGATTTGTGAAGATACCCATCTTTTGATTAGGCTCTTCGACAGGTTGATTTCTAAGTGCGACAATGATGTCCCTCTATTGATTAACCCTTGAATCACCCATTTCAAATACAAGCAGTTTTGAGTATCATGAGTATGCTTTTGATGCCATTTGCACCACTTGTTCTTATTCGTGACTTGAAATGGTGGTTCAAATGGTTGCAAGAGATAAACCATATTTCTAGGCAGGAGTAATCCCTGCACTTTTTCTAATGGGTCTTTGAGAGGGGTGAAATTATCCTCTCCCCTTTAGTTATTATTTTGAGCATTGGCTCTAAGCTGACCCCTTCGGCTTTGGTTCCGATTGTTGTGTTGAGTGGCTGAACCTTAAGTCGGTCTTAAAGCATTCCCCTTGTTATTGTTTTTGTTCTTATTTTGGGGAGTTGTTATTGGTTTATTGTTAAGCCTGATGCTGAGGGGTGTCCCTTTGGCCCTTTTATGTCGTGCCACCCACTCAATCATGGAGTCGAAAGAGTGAGGGATAAGACCTTGGCTGAAGAAGGTCCTGCATTCAAGAGTGGTAATCTCTAAGACTTTGGAGATTTTGGCTGGGTTCATAAGTGGACATTCTATGACCCACATCATCGCTTCACGAAATTAATCGATGAAATCCTCAAAGGATTCTCTTAGGTTTTGTTTCATTACACTGAGCTTGCCCAGGGAGAGAGATTTTAGTGTCGACTCGTGGTAGTGAGAGACGAATAGGTTGAACATTTCACCTGGAGTAATGTGTGGTTGAGCGGAAATTGTTCTCTAATGCCAGTTCAAGGCCTAGCCAGTCAATGTTTGCAAAAATGTGACCTTTAGCTGAGGCATGTATCGCATAGCTTAAAAAGAGAGGAGGTATGCATTGACGTGCGTATCTGGATCACTCTTCTCATGAACTACTTTCTAAATTCTAGGATGACAAATCCCAGGGGAAGGTCTTTCATGCCTCCACGGGTCTCATGAACATAGGCCTTCGGGGGCAGAATTTCATGCACGCACATTCTTGCAAGCATATCTTGCATTGTTTTTATGGTACCTTAGTGTTGGGTATTTGGCATGACAGTTGGCTCACCGGTCGGTGGGTTCCCAAGCTTAGACTGATGAGTCGAAACTTGGGGTACATGTTGGCCTGCACGGGCTTGAGATTGATGAGCCGTAGTCATCGGAGCAGTTTGATAGATTTGTGCTTGAGGGGCATACTGACCCTTAGGTGTCGTCACCGATTGCGAAAATTGCTCGGTTTGTTGGATCGGATGAACTAGAGGGATCGATTGAAGAATCGGCTGACTCAGTTGTGCTAGGTGTTGACCTATACCACTAAGTTGGTTTGGGATCGACCCGTAAGCTGAGGCATGAACAATGTAACCTAGGTCAACTAGACTTTTAAGGGTAGCTTGGATGCCTATCTCACCCAACGGTCCATCTAGATTGACACCTCTGCTTCGTACAATGTTCAGGACATCACGAGCTGTACTATGGTGGCTCGAGGTTGAGCTAGATCCCCTAGACTTAGGTGGGTCTTGGTTTTGCGATTGTTGTGCCTCGAGGTTATTTCGGTTCGAGTTGTGGTAATTGGCATTTGATACTGCATGGACATCTTCCCTCACTCGACTCCTACTTTGGATAAAAGACTTTGTAGGACGACATCCGGTCGGACCCCATGCTATTCATAGTTTTTCGGGGGGAGCCGATTTTTCGGACCACACACGGATGTCAGGATTAGGAGTCGACCCTTGAGACTTTGCCTCTAATTGAAGACCTGGGCATTGGATAATAGATTGACCTGAGTTCCATCGATAATCTCAAGGGATCGCGACATACTGGTCCCTAGGTTTGGGAAGGTTAAGCTTAGAGTTGGCTATGGAGCGATCATCATAGTCGCCTTGAGTCTGACATGGTGATTGCTTCTGACTTGGTTCTAGAATCTAGACTTAAGACGAGATCTAGACTCGATGGCTTAGGGCAGACCTAGCCTGATTCTAGGGGCAAAACCTTAACTGAGACCTAGGCTAAGACTAAACTCGAATCAAGACTTGCTAGACTCAATGGGTTTTAGTTTAGACCTTGAACTAGGGTAAGCCTAGTCTAGCTCTAGAGGCAACTCTAAGCTTAGACCTATGCTAGAACCTAGACTGAGATTTAGACTAGATTGGTAGGAGTCTCGGCTCGTACCAAGAGTGGGTCTGGTTTGGACCTTGGTGTGAGCCTAGTCTAGACCTGGACTGAGCTGGGTGCAAGCTTGGGCTTGAACCCAGAGGGTTTTGATGATCAGATCAAGTATGGACCCCGACTAGATCAAGGTCGGTTTAGGCACGAGCCCTTGGCTTGGACCAAAAGGGGCCCTAGGTTCGGACCTAGGTGTGAACCTGGGCTAGCTAGATATAAACCTGAACTTCGACCCAGAGAGTTTTGATGATTAGGGTAGGTACGGACCTGGACTGGATCAAGGATGAACTAGGAAAGACCATTCGGATCAGACCGAGAGGGGGGCTTAAGTTCGGACAAGGTGAAACCTGGTTCGGACCTTGGCTAAGCTGGGTACAAGCTTGAACTTGGGCTCAGAGAATTTTGATGATCAGACTAGGCATGGACCCAGACTGTATCAAAGGTGAACTAGGAACGAGCCTTTGGTTTGGATCGAGAGGGGGCCTAAGTTCGAACCAAGGTGAAACCTGGTTCGGACCTTGGCTAAGCTGGGTACAAGCCTGGACTTGAACCCAAAGAATTTTGATGATTAGACCAGGTATGGATCCAGATTGGATCAAAGATGAACTAGGAACGAGCCTTCGTCTTAGACCGAGACAGGGCCTAAGTTCGGACCAAGGTGAAACCTGGTTTGGACCTAGGCTAAGCTAGGTACAAGCCTAGACTTGGACCGAGAGCGTTCAGCTAGGACCAAAACTTTTAACCTAGATTATAGGTAGGCTTGGTTTGAGATTGGGTTCCTAACTATTGAAATGCAGCTAAGCTGATATAAGTCCCCACATAGGTCCTGGCCTCTTATTATAGGATTTCCACCAGGTCCTACTATACATGGACTTGCTTCGAGGAAACGGATTATGGAGGGGTGCTCACAGTTAAAGTTACGCGAATCCCATCCACCTCGACTCTCAAAACTAGGTTCCCCTCACGACGCTAATGTGAATTTTAGGGGTTTTTGAAATATTTGTTTGTTGGTTTCTCAGGCAATCCCGGTCTGGTGTGTGCTGGAGTGTGTAAAGAAGCACACAATCAAAAATAATTGTCAAGCACACAATGCAATGAAGAAATAAAGTGAGCGCTTGGCACTAGTTGTGCCTAGCGATGTGCACTTCGAGGTGAAGCTTGCTCGAAACACATATAGATGGAGGGGTAGGCAACCCCTAAGAAGGCATAGTTAAATGAGACAAAGCACAGTCCGTGCTAACTCGAGCGTGGCTCAAGTCGAGGGTGATTTGAATGGGACATGGTTTAGGGAGGGCAAGTAACCCTCAATGTGTGTGTATATATATATATATATATATATATATATATATATTGTTAAGTTTTTAACTTTGATGACACACAGTAAAACTAAGTATGGTGAAAGCAAGGAAAACAAACTAAAATAAAATCAGAAAGCCATGAACATAACAGACCTCTCTGAGGCAAATTTTTTTTTTTTTTTTTTAAATTTTATTTTAAGTTCAAAATTAGTGAATAGGAAGCGAAAACCTCTAGAAGAGGTCCGTGGGGTCCCAAGAAGGTTTTGGGACCACTGCAACTGGGCGACACTGGTGTCGCCCGAGTGGTACTACTGGTGTCGCCCTTACATGTTGGGCGACACTGCTGGGTCGCCCAAAAAAGGTATTTTTTTTTAATTTTTTTAAGTTTTTATATTTTCATTTTGTTCAATTTGATGAAATAAGGTTACCATAAACTTTTAGAAGCATGGAAAATAATATTTCTGATGAAATAAATTAAAATAAAGAGAAACAGAAAAGCGTAGATAGAACAGACTAGTATTGAGAAAAATATTTTTTTTGTATTTTTAAAAACGTTTTTTAGATCTGAAATTTTTTGAGCAATTACAAGAGAGTCTCTGGAATAGAACTACAAAGTCTAAAAAATTTATGAGACTTCTGGTGTTGAGTGGCAGGGAGCTGGGTCGCCCAGAACAAACATGGTTTCGCAGCACCGAAACCATGGGTCCTGGTCACAACTGATTTTTGGAACTTTTTGTGACTGAAATCAGTGAAAAATCGTACCGAAAACTCATAGTTTGGTGCTTGGATCAAGCTTTAAATGCCCCATGGTGGGCGTCAAACTGTTTACGATGAAAATTGAAAAGATTTTTTGACAAAGATCTCTCGATTCTTGACACCTTAAACTGATAAAAATAATGTGGTAGAGAAAGTGGGACAAATCGAATTCAGATTTGAGGCCAGATCTGCTCGGAAACGAGCAGATCCGCTCTCAGATCTATGACATAGCTAGCATGATCCGAGACATTAAAACACGATTTCAAAGCAAAAAAAAATCATAATAAAATCAAAACAATAGGAAAAAGAAGAAAGAAAAGGGATGACAACAATATCAAACAGGGTCGGATGGCCCTGAACTCCCAAGCCTTAAAGGGCTCGCTCGTATCAGAACCAGCGTCCTCTTTACCTCTAGCAGATCTCTGATTGAAAAGGGTTGTTGTGCCCTAAGGATGGTTTAGAACTAGGGTTGTTGTGCCTTGGAAAGGTTTCTCAGGCTTAGGGTTAGGGTTTTCAGATTAGGGTTAAGGTAAGCTCACCAAGTTTTTCTTCCTAATACCTTCATCAAATGGCCACGAAAAAGGGTTTATAAAGGCCAAGGATCTGTTGGGAAGGGCATCTTACCATAACCAACAAATCCTCCAGCTAAAAATACCATTTTTGGGGATCCGTATTTGGGCGACACGCTTAATGTCATGCCAAACAAACATGGTAAAAATATCACAAAAAAGGCAAGAAATCGACCCTAGAAAGAAATTTCTAATTTGGGTCAAAAATGGCTAGGTGACACTAATGGTGTCGCCCAAGTCTGGCGGGCTGCACTCATGTCGCCCAGTCTAGGCTGGGTGACACTCCTAGTGTTGTCCAAATTAAAATTTTATAATTCAGGTATGTTCCTTAGCCTCTTGTGAAGCTCTCAGAGAAAATTTGGATCAAAAAGGATTTTTCTATTATTTTTAATTATATTTTTTAGTAAAATAGGGCGTATGCAGGATTCTGGGTCAAAATAGGGTATCTGTAGGGTTCTGAGTAGGCAGAATGGTTCTGGGTCACAGGCTGTGTGAACTATGGATTTGGGTTACTAGGATAATGTGGTCCTAAGGGTTCAGGAAACCACATAATTTGCCAGATTAAATTTGGGTGTCTACAAATATATAGTTCATGACAAAAAATAATAATGAGATAGAATGTCCAAAAGAAAGGAAAATAATTCATAAAGCTCTAAATCACTACAACAGCTCGTCTAGCTTTTCAACTTTCTCTTCTACTTGCTTCTCAGCGACCTCCATATAAGCCCTCATCTGTGTAAGACCCTGGTGAACTGCAATTTCTTTTCCAACAATCAATTCCACCTGATGTAGTTCGATCTCAAGCTCAGGAAATGTAAGATCAACTCTCTCAAAAAAATGGAATGAATGAGCATACACTCGGCGGAGTTCCCTCTTTTGTGCGGTCAAGAGGACTTCAGTCTTCTGGATAAAGTCCAAAATGATGCCTTTACGAGTATCCACTTGAAAATGCTACTTACAAAGTTGCCTCTCTTTCCCTTGGACAGCAGTTAAGTCTTGCTTGGCCTCCGCTGCCATCTTTTTGAACTTGATGATTGCCTACTCTCCTTCATCCGAGAGGGAATATGTGGGCAAGTCATTTCCGGTTAGATGCTATGGCCTGACATCTTGGTGTTATAGGGTATTTTTAATGCACTTGTATCCCCGGCGAGAATAAGAAAGGAGCCAATCGCAACCTGGTCCGATGTGTACCAAAGACACATGCGGATCACATAAGCACTGTAAAAATAAGCCTAATTTTAGTTCAAGGGGTACTCGGAACCTCTAGGGATGCAATGAAGAGGTGGAGGGATCTGGGGATCTGTGTCTACTCTTCCCCCTCATTGGAACAAGATTTACAGTCTTTACCCCAAACTTTTGCCTACCAAACCTTCATTTACCTTAGCTTAGGGATCCAAGTCGTCTCCCCCTAAGGCTTCTTTCGCTCAGGCAGTGTCCTCCCCACCGCCTCCACCTCCCCTTGATTCCTCTGATCCCTCCAACACCCCTATTCCACCGCCCTCTGCTCTTGGACCTGGTTCCCCTTGCCTACCTTTAATCCTCTACATCCCGGTAGACATTTCTAACCCTCTCAAAACTAAACTTCAAGCCTCTCTAATGGGAAGCTTTCATCATAGGAGGGATGACATCAAGGGTGTAGAGAAATGGGCCAAACGGTTATGGGGTGAGCATCATCTTGGTTGCCACTGTACGTCGAATGGAGGATTTCTCTTCCGTTTCCCTTCTGTGGAGAGTGCCCATCGAGTCCCCCATGAGCATTCATCCACCAATTAAAATGGGGCAACCATTAAGCTTCAAAAATGGTTCCTGATGGACAGTTCCTTCACAAAGAAGAGGGTCTGGGTTACAATTGCAAACATCCGCTCCATGCATGGTCCCCTTCTACTTTCAACAGAGTGGCAGAGCTTGTGGCATTCTGGTTGAAATTTACTAGAAATCTATTGAAGTGCTCCCACTAGGTTCTATGGGCCAGTCCAGGAGGTTCTAGACATGCATCTTGTCCCCTCGTCTAGCTGGAGCTCAAAGGTCTTTCTTCCCTCTTACCATCTCCTTGTCAATGACATCTCTGCTTTCTCCTTATTTCTTTAACCCTCTGGCCCTCCTCCACTTGAGTGGCCTACCCCCTCAGAATGGACTACAGTTTCTAGCAAATGACTCCACTCTAGGTGGAACCATAAGCCGGAAGCTTCAATTCCCACCCCCTACTAGTGATTAGGCCACCTATTGTATGGCCAAAAACTGTCACTTGTTGTTGCCTAGAGACCTCGACAGAAACAAGCTATCCCCCATGGCATGTTCAACCCTCGCCACACCGCCACCCAGCTGTCTACGGTAACAGGTGGCAACCCTCCTCCTTGTAGACCGAGCCCCCACATTCCCTCTGGCATCAAGTCTTCATCGACTTTATCCGAGGTAGGTGGATCCCTTCCCCCTCGACATGGCAAAGGTGTCATCGTTGACGCCGATCCAATTGCCCTGCCACATCCGTCAGGTCAGACAACATTAGCTAACCCCGTAGGGTACATTTCGAGCCCATTTAATGTTTGCTCCCCCCCCCCATTCACTCAACCTTCCCTGCGGCATCATCACCATCGGCTTGCCGATCCCTCTTCGACACCTGTCTCTCCTAGCCATCGATCAGTCAGCAACACTGTCATTCTCTTTTCCACCCCACCCTCCATGCCACCTAGTTCATCCTCTATAACCCTACCACCTACCCATGCTACCCTCGATCGAAGCAGAGCCAATGGTTCCCCAAAATCCCTTTGTGGACATTGTCCCCCTCCAAAGTCCTATTGCCTCGAGAACCCAACCATTGCTCATGATTCCTCATCTTCCCGTTTCCTTCTCTCCCTACCCTTCACAAATGTTCCTCCTCCCCCAGACCTCTCTGTAACCCTGTCACCCTCTCTTCGCTCTTCCACCCCTCCACCACCTCCCTCTATTCCATCTCTTCACCCCTTCGATGAAGCCCCCTGCCTGAAACTGGTTTTACTACCTCGAAGCAGTCCTCTCCTCTGTCACTACCCACAATAGACCCCTTACTTCTGGCTCTTTTTCCCCAACCTGATCATTCCTCTTCCCTGTTTATCTCTCCCCCAACCTCCTCATTTAACGATGAAACTCTCTCCCCACCACCTGCCCCACCTGTTCCTAAGCTGAACCTTATGGAGTGGTTACAATACCCCTTTAGCATAGTGACAGTGCACTCTGTGGACTGAACAGCTCCTGACCCTGAGCTTCTCTCTACTCTTCTAGCTCCTTACTTCCCTTTCACCCCTCACTTGGTTCCCATTTGCCAAGTCACGAATTTTCACCTTCCCTACCCCCTTCAACTTGGTTACCCTCAACCTTCCTTCCTGGCACAACCGGCCTTTGACTCCTTTTAACCCTACCACTATCTGACCTACAACTCATTGTTTTTCCCCAGGTCAGTTCAAGCATATACCCCCCCTCCATATCCCACCCAGGTGCCTACTTTACCATACTATCTCTCACCTTCCTTTCACCGTTTTCCTTATCACAACTATGTGAACCAATCTTCAGCTATCAACTATTCTTCTCCTCTTCGGAAGGTCTCTGAACCCCCCCTCTCCCACTTTTCAAACCACCACCTCTAAGCCCTCAATCCATGCTCCTCTTTTCCCCGCTACCCTTGATGACCAACCCCTAGATTGCTCCAACCTTAAGTCTCACCCTATCCTTGACCCCTTACCTCTGCTACCTTCTGATCTTTACCTGTCTAATCCCTTCGATATACCTACTTCACCCTCTCGGGAGGATCCTAAGGCCCCCACCCCCATTCCCTCTCTTCCTTCAGATGGCACAGAAATTCCTAAACATTCAAAGGGGTCAATAGAGAGGGGGTCAACAGAGAATTAATAAGAATGAAGGAGATATTCAGAGTTATAGGGTTCCCTCATACTGGACCTGAAGGCCCTTTCCACCAATTCCTTCTGTCGGATGCCCCAAATAGGTTGAAGGTGAGCTTTAGATGACAAAGGGAGATTCTAACCTTTTCTCTAGTGTTAACTATGATAGACTTGCTCTAGTCGGTTCCCCCTTGAATCCCGCCACTGCCTTTTCCCCCCCAGAATACTCTATTGAGGAGGTCCCCTATACTGGCTTCCTCCTCAACCACTCCTGTTTCACCATAAAAATACTCACTTAGAGCGTCTGTGGTTTGGGACAATCTATCATACGGAATGTCGTTAGGGATGTGCGTTCTATACACTGCCCCACCATTTTAGCTCTTCCCAAAACTAAATAGTCGACCTCTACTCTCCAAATCATCCATCAAGTCTGGGGTCGAAGACCTTCCCAGTGGCTGTCCCTTCCTGCGGTTGGGGCTTCAGGGGGTATCTGGGTCATTTGGAACGCCTAGGAGCATGATCTATTCTCTTCCCACCTAGGGGAGTTCTCTATTACAGTCTTACTATCCAGAATTTCTGATGGGTTCTCATCCATCTATGGCTCTAACACAGTGCCCCTCAAACCCAAGCTTTGGACAGAATTAGACTTTGTAGCCACCCTACCATATCCCACTTAGTGCCTTTGAGGGGACTTCAACATTACAAGATGGTCCTTTGAGAGAAATTCTAACTCCAACATTTCCCAAGGAATGTTGGACTTCTTGGACTTCATCTCTTCTTTTAGATATACAGCTCAACCTTTTCACTTGGTCAAATCACTCTTCTCAACTGACTCTCTCTAAATTGGATAGGTTCCTACTATCCTTGACATGGGAAGAGGAATTCCAAGGCTCTCACATCCTGAATTAAAATAAAATCTAAAATTGGGTGCAAAAGGACTGTTTTGCCCCTGCCCAACAATATATAAAATTCCAAAACAGTCCCTGCTGCTACCCTCATCTCTCTCTTTCTTATCGGGCTCAGCATGACAATCGATTTGATACCAACTTCGAGCCAGGGATCACGTTTTTGCGCCACGATTATGCGACTCGAAATTTGCACAGATCTTGAAACTTCGGATCAATAATGTACTTGTTTCTTGATGTTTTCCTTGGTTTCTTCACTGGATCACACTGAGCATGCCGTCACGATCGCGTTGCAATAAATGCAGCTCTATTTCGTATCTAAATAAAGATTTCGTCGTTTTGAGTTTTTGGCCGGAATCTAGAAATCTGGTGGCTGGAATTTAAGGCAAATTCGACGCCTCCGTGTGTAAAATCCAACTGTTCATTGTAGATGGGGTTCAGACTAGAGATAGCCTCGGACCTTACACATAATGCAATTGGTTTCAGGTCGATTGGGTATGCGAGCGCCATGATTTCCCCACCCTAGTGAGGCATGCTGTTGCTAAATTTTTTGCACTATCTTCACGAATCATCAACTTCTCTCTAGTTTTCCTCTCTGCTCGGGTATCGTCACGGGGTGTGCCACACGTCAAAACGTTCGTCATAATAAGACGAACATGCTCAAAAAATTTGAGAGATCTGACTCTAGACGAATGAGATATGGACCCCGAAAGTCACTGCTCGAGGCTGCAAAAACAATCACCTTTAATGGTCATTTTGGGCAGGGAGGGTGCACGGAAATAGTGTGCGGCCGACCCCTTTTTGGTCTTTTACCCATAACTTTGTCCTGGAGTGCTCGATTAAGCCAAAACTTGACCCATGGGGATTTTCTACCGTGTCGGATCCAATGGCGATGGTCTCTCAGATGTTTAACATATCGAAAATGTAGTTCTAATTACAGGGTCCGTTTCAGGGTTGCTAGAGGCTGATGTTTTCAAAATTGTTTCTTTGTTTGCACTACTTTAGACAAGTCGTATTGCGATGAAACTTGGTAGATGGCCTTTTGGAGTTCTTAGGAAGATTCTGACCCTTTATGGGGTAATTATGAGATTGTTGGGAATTTCACTGTATGTCGAGGTTTTATTGACCTACTTCATCTTTTATTCCGCATTAGGGACCAAGGTGTTGAAAAATGTCTTCGAATAGTGAGTATCTGGATTTCTCTTCCCGTTGAACTTGTTTCTAAATTCTGGGATGACAAATCCCAGGGGAAGGTCTTCTATGCCGGCAAGGGTCTCATGAACATAGGCCTTCAGGGGTAGAATTTCATGCATGCCCATTCTTACAAGCTTATCCCGCATTGCTTATATGGTGCCTTCATGTTGGGTATTTGGCATGATAGTAGGCCCACTGGTTGGATCGTTCCAAAGCATAGACTGATGAGTCGAGACTTGGGGTACATGTTGGCCTGCATGGGCCTGAGACTGTTGAGCCGCAGTCACCAAGGTGGTTTGATACATTTGTGCCTGAGGGGCGTACTGACCCATAAGTGTCGCCACCAGTTGCAGAAATTACACGGTTTGTTGGACTGGATAAACTAGAGGGACCGATTGAAGAATCGACTGACTCGGTTGTGCTAGGGATTGACCTATACCACTAGGTTGGTTTGGGATCGACCTGTAGACTGGGGCATGAATAGTGTAACCTACATCAACTAGACTTTTAAGAGTAGCTTGGACAGACTTCTCACCTAAGGGTCGGTCTAGATTGACACCTCTACTACGTATAGTGTTCAAGACATCGTGAGTTGTACCATGGTGGCTCAAGGCTGGGTTAGATCCTCTAGATCTAGGTGGGTCTTGGTTTTGAGGATGTTGTGCCTCACGGTTTTCTCGGTTCGAGTTGTGGGAATTGGCTTCCAACACGGCCTAAACTTCTTCCCTCACTCGACTTCTACTTTGGTTGCCTAAAAGTGGACCCCTTGACTATTCAAAGTTTTTCGAGCGGAGCCGAATTTTCTGGCCACAAAGATTTCAGGATTAGGAGTGGACCCTTGGTATTCTGCCTCGAATTGAAGATCTAGGAGTTGGATAATGGATTGACCTGAGTTTTGTCGATAATCCCAAGGGATCGCAGCATACTGGCTTCTAGGTTTGGGCAGGTTAGGCTTTGAGTCGGCCGTGGAGCGATCATCATAGTCTCCTTGAGTGACTGACATGGCGATTGCTTTTGGCGGGGTTCTAAAATCTAGACTTACGTAAGATCTACACTCGACGACTGAGGGCAAACCTAGACTGAGTCTAGGGGCAAAACCTTAACTGACCTAGGCTAAGACTAGACTCGAATCTAGACTCAATGGGTTTTGGTTCAGACCTTGAACTAGGGTAAGCCTAGTCTAGCTCTAGAGGCAACTCTATGGTTAGACCTATGCTAGAACCTAGACTAAGATCTAGACTAGATAGGTACGAGTCTTGGCTTGAACTAAGAGTGGGTCTAGGTTCGGACCAGGGTATGAGCCTGGTTCGAACCTGGATTGAGCTGGGTGCAAGCCTAGGCTTGGACTTAGAGGGTTGTGATAATAAGACCGGGTGTGGACTCAACTGGATCAAGGTTGGTTTAGGCACGAGCCCCTGGCTTGAACCAAAAGGGGTCTAGGTTCGGACCTAAGTGTGAACTTGGGCTAAGATGGGTATAAGACTGAACTTGGACCCAGAGAGTTTTTATGGTCATACCAGGTGTAGACCTAGATTGGATCAAAGATGAGCTAGGAACAAGCCTTCGGCTCGAATCGAGAGGGGGCTTAAGATCAGACCAAGGTGAAACCTGGTTCGGACCTGGGCTAAGCTAGGTACAAGCTTGGACATAGACCCAGAGAATTTTGATGATCAGATCAGGTATGGACCCCCCTAGATCAAGGATGAATTAGGAATGAGCCTTTGGCTTGGACTGAGAGGGGGCCTACGTTCAGACCAAGGCAAAACCTGGTTCGGACCTGGGCTAAGCTAGGTACAAGCCTGGACTTGGACTCAGAGAATTTTGATGAGGACCCGGACTGGATCAAAGATGAACTAGGAACGAGCCTTCGGCTCAGATTGAGAGGGCTCCTAAGTTCTGACCAAGGTGAAACCTGGTTCGGACTTGGGCTAAGCGGGGTACAAGTCTGGACATGGACCCAGAGGGTTTAGCTCGAACCAAAAGCAAGTCCAGACTGAGACCTAAGATTAGCCAACAGAAATAAGCAAGCACAACACACGAAAACTTTTGACCTAAATTATATGTAAGGTTGACTTGAGAGTGGGTTCCTAACTATTAAAATGTAGCTAGGCTGATATAGGTCCCCACATAGGTCTTGGCCTCCACCAGGTCCTACTATACGTGGAGTTTCTTTAAGGCAAAGGACTACGGAGGGGCGCTCACAGTTAAAGTTACGTGAATCCCAACCGCATCGACTCTCAAAGCTAGATTCCCCTCACGCCGTTAATGCGGATTTTGAGGGTTTTCAAAATATTTGTTTGTTGGTTTCATGAGCATTCTCATTCTGGTGTGTGCTGGAGTGTGTAAAGAAGCACGCAATCAAAATAACTGTCAAGCACACAATGCAATGAAGAAATAAAGCAAGCGCTTGACACTAGTCATGCCTGGCGATGCTCGCTTCGAGGCGAAGCTCGCTCGAAGCACAATATAGATGGAGGGGTAGGTAACCCCTAAGAAGGTACAATCAAGATAGTGAGACCAAGCACAGTTTGTGCTAAGTCAAGCTCAGCCTGAGTCGAGGGTGACTCGAATGGGACACGGTTCAGGGAGGGTGCAAGGAACCCTCAATGTATTTACTTTTTTATTTTTATCTTTTTAATTTTGATGAAAAAAAATTAAACTAATCATGGTGAAAGCAGGGAAAACATGATTTCAATCAAAATTAACAAACTAAATTAAAATCGGAAAGCCAGAAACATAACACACCTATCTGAAGCAAGATATTTTTTTTATTTTTTAAAAATTTTATTTTAAGCCAAAAATTGGTGAACAGGAAGCTAAAAGCTTCTGGAAGAAGTTTGTGGGGTCCCAAGAATTTTCTGGGACCATTGCAACTAGGTGACATTGGTGGTGTTGCTCGGGCGACACTACTGGTGTTGCCCTTGCATGCTTAAAGAATTATTTTTTTTTTTTATTATTTTTTTCCTAATGAAATAAGGTTACAATAAACTTACAGAAGTAGGGAAAATAATATTTATGATGAAATACATTAAAATAAAATAAAACAGAAAAGCGCAAATAGAACAGACTAATATTGACAAAAATTATTTTTTTTGTATTTTTAAAATGTTATTTTGATTTGAAATTTTTTGAGCAGTCACAAGAGATTCCCTAGAAAAATATTACAAAGTTTCAGAAGATTCTGAGACTTCTAAATTTGGGCGACTGAGGGCGTGTCGGTCGCCCTAGACTTGGGCGGCACTAGTGGTGTCTCCCAGGACAGATAGGGTTTCGCAACACCTGGTCACCGCTAAGTTTTTAGACTTTTTGTTGACTGAAATAGTAAAAAATAGTACCAAAACCTCGTGTTTTGATGCTTGGATAAAGCTCGAAATGCCCCATAGTGGGCGCCAAACTGTTTATGATGAAAATCGGACAGATCTTCTGACGAAGATCTCTCAGATCTTCTGACGAAGATCTCTCAGATCTTGACACCATAAACTGATGAAAATAATGTGGTAGAGAAAGTGGGATAAATTGAAGTCAGATCTGAGGCCAGATCTACTCAGAAATGAGCAGATCCGCTCTCAGATCTGTGGCAGAGCCAGCATGAATCAAAACAAGAATTCAAAGCAGCAAGCAAATCAAAATGAAATAAAACAGTAAAAAGAAGAAGAAAAGAGTAAGAGAACAATACCAAACCCGGTTGGATGACCCAAGATTCCTGAGCCTTCTAGGGCTCGCCCATGTCAAAATCGACGTCCTATTTTGCCTCTCTGATTCAGATGTTGCCCAGACAATCTATGGTTGAAAAGGGTTGTTGTGCCTTAAGGATGATTGAAAATGGTCAGGGTTTCTTAGGATTAGGGTTGTTGTGCCTTAAAGATCAAAAGTTTTTCAGGCTTAGGATTAGGGTTTTCATATTAGGGTTTCATAAACTCACCAGGTTTTTCTCTCAAGACCTTCCAAAGAGGCAAGAAATTGATGCCTTAGGGAAATTTCTAAGCTGGGTCAAAAGGGCCTAGGCGACACCAATGGTGTCACCCGGGCGACACTAATCTTGTCGCGCAAGTCTGGGCGACACCACTCATGTCTCCCAGTCTAGGTTGGGCGACCAAAAATGGTCTAAATTAAAAAATTTCTCTTCAAGTGTGTTCCTCAACCTCTTGTGAAGCTCTCAGAGAAACTTTGGGTCAAAAAGGTTTTTTCTATTATTTTTAATGATTTTTTTTGTAAAATAGAGCTTCTCCGGGATTCTGGGTCAAAACAGGGTATCTACAAGATTCTTGGTAGGCGGAATGGTTCTAGGTCATAGGGTAGGCTGTGTGAACTATGGTTTTGGGTTTACTAAGATAGTGTAGTCCTAAAGGTTTAGAAAACCACATAATTTTCCAAATTACAATGGGGTGTCTACACACCAAAAGCCAATTTCCTCTCTTTTGATAGAAAAAAACTCCAAACAACAAGATTTTTTGTGATTTCCTATATCAAAATGTTTTTCATGAAGCAACAAAGTGCTCAAACCAATTTTATGCGGGTCGAACTGGTTGTGAAAGAAGACTTTTAGAAACCAATGGTCACCAATTCGAGGCTATATCTATTGGATCTTCAAGGATTTGTAAATCTTTTTTTTTTTTTTTTCCTAGGGTTACATCATGGAAAACGTTTATATAAGGTTGAGGCTCTAGACAATCAAACTAATGCGCACCTCAAAAATTTATTAGAAAAGGTTGTTTCAATTTTGAAAAACCCTCAAATTCAATCATCTCAACCTTGAGATACGTGCACGTAAAAAAAAAAGGACTTCAATTCTTGGAAATAGTGTACCTTGTAATGCATTATCTAGACCGTCATATTTTAAGATTTTCAAGTGTTCATAGATCTACTTGATCTACAATATGTTTGGAATTTTAGATTTTATAATCAAAGGTAAAAATAAATTTCCAGGCCGTCATAAAGATCTACAGTACTAAAACGATATCTTTCGACACTATTTTAAGGGGTGCCTTACTTTGATTTGGCCTCAGCCTTATACAAAACCATCCTTATATGAATATTGCCTTTTTTATCTCTCCTCGAGCTTATTTTTCTTTTGTTCTTGTAGTTTTTCCAAGTTTATGTTTGGATTTGTGTCCTGTATTCAAGAGCATGGTTTTTATTTGGGTTTAATAACATTTTGTTACAATTACGCATTGATCCTTATCCCCAATTCCTCTTGAGAAAAACAAAGAGATGGCTCAGCTGCATTACCACCAACACCATCCTCCAACTCGAGCACCTCCTTGGGGTTATCAAGAATGATAATGGCATCCTTAGGGTTAGGTTTCTCATCCAGTTGCTCATATGCAAAAGGTTTGAAGCTCTGGTCATGTTGCGAGTGGCCATCCTTCGGGGTCCTCCCCCTACATGGTGCGAAAATGCCAAAGAAAGAGCATGAAAGTAAGTTCATTTTTCACATGGACTTAAAAGAAAGCATGAGGCCTCACCAAGGCTAACAAAAATTTGGCAACATCTCCTTTGTAAAACAGAGATCTGTCAAAATAAGGTGATGGCTAGTCCAAGTCTTCCCGGGCGATTCAAGAGGTCACAAGACAGTGAATCACGCCCAACATTGAATATGCCCTTGAAGAGCCCCCTTTTCTAGCATTCAAAGTGAAAAAGATGCATTTTAAGTACAAATTCTAAATGCAAAAATATGCATTAAGGTGCATTAAGATGCAAAGAGACTCACTAAGATGCAAAGAAATGCATTTTTAGTACAAAAAGATGCATGAGAGGATAAAAAGATGCATTAAAATACATGAAAGTGCAAAAATATGCAAGACCTGGAGAACATGGAAAAGCAACCAGACAGAAATGGTTTGAAGTCGAATAAAGGGCCGCGGAGTCATTCCCTCCCCGGTCCCACGAAGATCTCTACGTACTTGTATAGTCCTGGACGATTAAAGATATACTAGCCATGATAAAAAATGATAGAAAAGCATGAACAAAATAATTAAAATGCTAGACAAAAGAAAAAAAGAGCAATGGGCTAGCTTTTACTGCTCTTAGGCGCTTGAGATGAGCTCGCCGTGACTTTCAAAGCCCCAAAGGCCCTCTTCAAAGCATCTATGGACCCAATTTCTCTCTCAAGCGAGCTCCTACCCACTCTCTCTTTTAAAAGTTGAAAATAAGAGTGAATGGCAAAAAATGGAGCCCCTCTCCCCTTTTTATACTGGAGTAGAAGGTAAAAATGGGGAATTTCCCATAACTCCCTCCAACTGCTCAAAGACCAAAAGGTCCACTCAAGAGAAAGGTTATTTTTTAAAAAACAAGGGCTCTCAAGTAAAAAGACAAGGGCAGAATGACCACCATATCCTTGGCAATGGCCTATGCAGAAAATTTTACCTTGGGTTAAAATCATAATAATGGCTTTTTGAAGACCCAAACGGCATCAGAATGCTACAAAACTAAGCCCAATGCAAAGAGGAGGCTCGGCGTAATTGGAAATGGTCTATGCAAGGGCTAAAAAATGCCCCTAGAGGTGGGGCGCCAAAGTCAGAAAGAGGGGGATGGACCCCCCCTTTATATCTCTCTCGTCTCCCCCATATGCCAGCTGCCAGTATCCCTCTCTTTCTCTTTTCTCTCTCGATCCAGGTGGCATAGCTGCATGGTTCCCTCATTCTCTCCATTCTATTTTATCTCACTAGGACTCCTCCCTCTCAACTATCTCTCATCTTCTCCCATAAACCCTCACAAGTCAGACGGCTTGGGCGCTTGGCTCCTTGTACTCTCCCATTCTCTCTCCTATCAAGCTTTCAAATCCTTCTAAAGCCCCTCACGCTCTCAAACACACACCCTTTGAAAACCCGTTTCTAAAGCTTCTAACCTTCAAAACTCCCAACCCTCTTACCTCACACCCTCATATGTTCACCTAGATACCCCTCTTAAACTCATAAAGAGTCACTAGACCTAAACACCTCATTCACCAATGGGTCATTCCAAACGTGACCACCATGAGATCGACACTTTCGCATGACTACACCAACTCCCTAGACGAATCTTGCCCTTCATGACTACCATAATCATCATCTCAGACTCACTAAACTATGAGAGTCCTGATCACCCATCTCATCCTCACTGCCCAGATGAGCCACAACCCTCACTGGTACGTCATTCCCCCAGTGAGGCCTCCAACTATTCATTTCATCAATGTGGGCTGCAATTGTCACGATTTCACCAATCACTATCCCCAGTTGAGATGCAATCTTAGTAAGTCTACCACTCCCCCAAAAGTGTTGCACCACACACTATCCCCAGTGGGTCTTCATCTCACCTCTCTCATAAAACAAACCATACAACAACCCCAGTTGACTCGCGCCTTCATCTCATCTCAGGCAGCAATTTGACCCTTCTATGGTCGCTCCCACTTGATCATCACACTTGAGTAAACACTTTTTGCTACCTATTGAGCATCATTCAAAACCATGAGAATATATATATATATATATATATAAAGCAGACATAGCCACAAATCCATGGGTAAAAATATCGAAAAAAAAAAGAAAAAAAACCGGGCATAGTGAAAACTCGAAAGGGCGCCATGAGTAAAATGGAAATAAAGACAGACGTGACCTTGAAGTCACGGGTAAAAAAATCTATTTAAAAAAGAAAGTTGGTGAAAACCGTTATGTGATGCCACTTCCTCCCAGTCCAAGTAAAAACCCAAAAGGGTGCTTAGACAAATAAGCATGTTGATGCAGCAACCGCCTTCACAAGCGGCTTTGACCTACCCTCATGCAAAAGCTTGACAGTTCAGGAAATTGTGCCCCCTCAAAGGGGTACCATACTGCCAAAACCAAAAATAGTGAGAGCAAAAACTCATTAGTTTGGGAACCAATGCCCCTCAAAGAGTATCCTACTAGTGGGGCTAAAAGAAAGGGTCCAGGAAAATCTTCAACAATACAGGTCAACCCTCAAAGCACTCATGTCTTTCAAAAATATCACAAAGATGGTAAATCGGATCGACCACACGCCCAAAGGATTTTTTCTCCATGAAGTCAAAGCGCAATCACTCAGACAAATCGAGATCAGTGTTGTCAAAAGGCTATTGATTGTTAAGCAAGACCACCACCCCCTAACACTATAGGTAACCATCTTATTAAGGTTCTCAACTGCTGATGGTTTAGAATTTCAGGATGGCCAATAAAAAGCCTTTGGCTAAGCCCAGTAGATTAGAGTTTCAATCCTCAAAGAGACCGCCTTATTAAGGGTCCCAGTTGTCAATGGTTTAGAAACTCAGGATGGACAACAAAGTACCCCTGACTAAGCCTGATAGATTGGGGTATCAAGCCTGAAGAGGCACCACTCATGTCAAAGCAAATCCAACCATGGTGCAGTAGCTCATATGCCCCATTAAGGGCCCTTGACTATCAAACCAATATCTACTGAAGTGGGAAAAATGCTATGTGAAGGCCCCTACCAGTAGACTGAAATCGTGATGGATTGGGAAGGAAGCCTGAAGCAAGGGTCCCAACTACTAGACATATCCAAATTCTGATAGACTATGAAGAACGCCCTTAAGCAAGGCCCTCAACTACTAGACATATCTAGATTCTGATAGACTATGAAGAACACCCTTAAGCAAGGCCCCCAGTTGTTGGAACCAAAACTACCACAGGTCACCCCTAAAGAAAGGCAGCCATGGCCTATTCTCTTCTAAAGGGCACCAACTCCCAAAGTAGAAGCCCTATCCATCGGGCTAAGCTAATCTCATTGCTTAGGAACTCTATTATATCTCAGGACAGAGGGTAATGATAAGTGGGTGAATCCATTTCGTAATGCCCTCATACTCACACACACGGTCCCCAACACACATTGGGGTTTTCCATAGGCACTTACCTTGCGAGGCATCAGTCACTGGTCTCCTCTCATGAATTTTGAGGCGTGCGACCCTCCCATTTCACTTTCCCTTAACTCCTTCCTATCATTTAACAAGTTAGGGGACATGGCCGGCATCACTTTTCTCAATATAGCAGTCCTTATTACCAATGGATGTCCCATCGCGTAGCCGGCAGTAACAGTAAAATAGTATCCACTACTGATGGGTGCCCCACCGCGTAGTGGCCATTATTGCAGCATCATAACATAACAGTCACCACTACCAACGGGTGTCTCATTGCAAAGTGGTCATTATCGCAACATTGTAACAATCTCAAGCATTAAATTCATTTATGCTAAATTAGTGCCTTACGACAAATACTTCAATTTTCATTAGGCAGAGTTTGAGTCTTACTCAGAGCTATCCAGTAGTCACATAACCCTATAATACTTGGCATAACACATCCATCATATGAGAACTATCACATCGTATTTGCATTTAGCAATCAACATTAACATTGCAGCACTTACCATGTAACATTCATCGTAGAACTATCACATTGGTATTGCACTTATCAATTTCACAGAACATATAACTTCATAGCATCATCCACATAACACTATGGAATTTAGTATCCGTCACATGAAAACTATCACTTAACAAGATCACACTGTGCCACTAGAGTTCCTTAGCGAGTGATCCAGAAAAAGGTAACATGATACGAACATAAAAATAAACTTTCAGTGGTATGTAATGGTGACATACCCCTCTTCTCGGAGGCATAACTCCCAATTTAGGGATAATTTCAAAATAGTTCAAACATACAACATCAAGCTTACACATGGATCTTTAATATGGTAGTGGTTTGAAGATGTGGGGACGAAATTTGATAGGTCAAAAGCTTGGTAGAATGTGAGTGACAGTTGCCGAAATTTCCTGCAACTGTATACAATGACATACCCTCATATTTCAAGGTATATCTCTCAACCTACAGGGAATTTCAAAATAACTTAAACATGCAAATTTGATCTCATTCATAGATCTTTGAAATGGTGGTGGTTTGAAGGCGTTTAGACACTGTTTGATATCAAAATGCACGACAGTTGCTAGAAATTATAGCAACTGTGGACAGCGACATACCCCAACATTTCAAGGCATGTCTCTTCGTCTATACAAAAATTTAACATAGTGTCAAAATAAAACTTAGAATACATACACATATCTTTCATTCAAGATCGATTTGAGCCTATTTGGACCCTGTTTAGTCATTGAAAAGCTTAATACAAAAGCCCTCACAGTTCCTGGAAATTTCCCCTTTTTCAAGTTTTAGCATGCTTTCAAATAAAACTCCTTACTTCACAAATCCTAAGTAAAATTAACTGAAAAACCTTATTCATGTTAAGCTAATTTTATAAGTGAGCTACTTCAATAGCTTCTACAACTAACAATTTCATCTATAATACTCAATCAATCATTCGATCTCATGTTAAGTCAATGACATCCCTACTCTCCATCCTATCATTCTACTC
The DNA here is from genome assembly GCF_000471905.2 of Amborella trichopoda. Next base: position 8,484,274 of record NW_006494931.1, on the reverse strand, counting down.
ATCTTCATTCTGTAAGATCTATGGCTATCAATTTTAAATGATGCATAAACACTAGATCTACTTGCTTAGTTCTCATGGTGTCTTCAAACCTCCCACTCGTGGGCCTCCTTGAGCACCAGCGCAGGCTTCTTCAAGGGCAGCAGTTCACTCTCACACTTTGCTTCATAGAGAGAGAGAAGGTATGAGGCAAGTGAGGCAAATGAGGGAAACGACATTGAAATTGAAAGGGAGAGATGTTTGAATATATTTTTCATCGCCTTGATCCCTGGTAGGAAGCAGGTCAATAAAGCCTACAAAACAGTGAAAAGTTACTAAGAGTCTCATAATGGTCCTAGAATTGCTCAAGATCATCATCAGCACTTTATAAGACCACCTGCCAATTTTCATCACGATCAGACATGTCTAAGGCAGTGAACATAAAGAAACAATTTGCGAAAAATTAGCCTCTTACACCCTGAAGCGGACCCTACAATTGGAGCTACATTTTTGGTGTCTCAAATCACTGTGGAACCACCGCTATTGGATCTGACACATTTGAAAACCCCTATGGGCTCAGTTTCAGCTTGATCAGACCCTCCAAAACAAAGATATGAGCAAAACAATGAAACAGGAGAGGCCGCATACTATTCCCGTATAGCCTTACTGCACCAAAACACCATTAATGGTTGTTTTTACAATCACGGGTAGTCACTTTCAGAGCCCATAACTCACTCGTTCCAAGTCGTATTGTACCCAAATTTGATGAGCGTATTCGTCTCAGCAAGGCGAACAATTCAATATATGGCTTGCCCCGAGACGATATCCGAGCAAAGAGAAAAGCTAGAGAGAAGTTGCCAATCCATGAAGAAGTTGCAGAAAATTCAGCAGCGACACACCTTGATCGATGAACCAAATCAAGACTCTCACACAACGGATCGAGGCAAAACCCAATCCATTGTCTTCGTAAGGTTCAGGGCTATCATTGGACCAAACCATGTACATGATGGACGGTCTGATTTCCTACACGAAGCGGACGTCGTTAGTGAAATTTTGGCAGACGGATTTTAGATTCTGGCCAAAACTCAAAAGTTGTAAAATCTTCGTTCGGGCTCCAAATTGCGTTCCGATTGTTGCCACGCGATCGTGATGACATGCTTAATGTGCTATGATGGAGAAATTGCAGAAAAACATTAAGGAAAGATTGCACTACTGATTTGAAGTTTTCAAGATTCAAAAAAATTTCAAGTCCCGTGATCATGACTCAAAAACATGATTCATGGCTCGAAGTTGGTATCAATACGATCGCCATGTTGAGCCCTACAAGAAACAATAATCTTTCGATCAAACGGGCATCAGAACAATCTCGAGTCAGCCACGGAAGATCACGCAAGTTCTCGGGCAGCCACAGGGACTGTTATGAAATTCCACACATTGTTAGGCAGGGGCAAAACAGTCCTTTTGTACCCATTTTTAGAATTTCCTATAATTCAATTAAATCTTAATTTTCAATACTTAGGTCTAATTTTGATCAATCCACCCATGTTTGGGCACAACTCTATATAAATAGGCACTACCTCATTGTAAACAGACACGCCACCATTACGAAGAACCTTGGCCTTCAGTTGATTTTTGAGAAGATTGAATAAAAATTTTGATTCCTTGCATGAGCCTGTGAGTACGTATTCGAGAGAGAGAGAGAGAGGAGAGAGAAGAAAAAGGTCGGTACCCTTCGAACATGCAACTTTCTATCTCCTCCCCTCCCTCGCTCTCTCTCTTTCTCTCTCTTTTGTCTTATCTCTCTCTTCCTCTCTTTTTTCTCTCTTCTCTCTCGCTTCTTCTTCCTCTTCGTCAACCAGTCACCAAGACCTAGTGTCAGTTGGTTTTCTCTCTATTCGTCAATCAATCGGTGAGACCTAGCATCGGTTGGTCTTCTCCCTCTTCGTCTATCAGTCGACGAGACCTAGTGCCGATTGGTATTCTCTCTTTCTCTCTATTCTCTCTCTCTTTCCCTCTCTTCTTTCTCTCTATTCTTTCTCTCTCTTCTTCCTCTTCGTCTACCCGTTGCCGAGACCTAGCACAGGTTAGTTTTCTCTCTATTCGTCTATCAGTCGACGAGATCTAGCGTCGGTTGGTCTTCTCCCTCTTTGTCTATCAGTCGGTGAGACCAAACACTAGTTGGTTTTCTCTCTTGGTCTATCAGTCGGCGAGACCTAGCGTCGGTTGGTCTCCTCTCTCTTCGTCTACCCGTCGGTGAGACTCAGTGCCAGTTAGTTTTCTCTCTCTTCTTCTTCCTCTTCATCTACCAGTCGGTGAGACCTAGCACTGGTTAGTTTTCTCTCTCTTCTTCTACCACTCGGTGAGGCCTAGCACCGGTTGTATTTTCTCTCTTTACCAGTCAGCAAGGTCTAGCGCCTGTTGGTCTTCCCCCTCTTCTTCTATCAGTCGGCGAGACCTAGAGCTAACCGGTTTTCCCTCTCTTCTTCTGACAGTTGGCGAGACCAGGCTCTAGTTAGCTCCCTTCCTCTCTTCTCATCTAACACAGCTGGTGAAGCCTAGCGCCGACTGCTTCCTCTCTCTCCCATCTTTTGAAACAGTTGGCGATGTCGAACACCGACTGCATCTCCTCTTCATTCTTCTCTCTCCTTCCGTTTATCCCCTTCTTCTCTTTAACCATTCTTATCCTGCTCTCTCGTTCGACCAAGAGGGATTGAGGTTAGCATCTCATAGCAGTCTTGTGGTCTAGCCATAATATTGCTGCGCCAGGTTCGCTTGGCCCGCTTTACTGCCATGACAGACCGACCATCGTGCCTAGCTAGTCGATATTGACAATAACGTCTAGTAGCGATCCCGTGATCTAGTCTCAATTACCGAGCCCGTTTCGCCACCACGTCATGTCAATTATACACCAGCCTAGTCACTGCCCTGACCTTCTCGCTTGGTCAAATCTTTCTCTTTTCGAATACACATGCTTGCATACATTCATAAAAGAGGAAAAGGGTGAGGCCTAACCCACCTGTCCCATAAATTTTTCCATATATGTGTGTGATTGACGAAAGTAGAAAATAAGAAGAATACGAGCCAAGGGAGGCGATTTTGAACCAATTTCATTACTGAGGGGCTTTCTTCATGATCTAAGAGGGCGTCCATGAGAGTCAGCTCGAGTAAGTCCCGAACGCACCTTTTAAATTCTTCTCTCACTGGTTGGTAACACCTGCCCCCGTTTTTTAGCGAGGTTCCCGAGAGAGTGATTTCATGGACGTCTCTGGTCTTCCTTGAAACCCAAGACGCCAGCTGCCCGATCCCCTAGGGATCCGGACGGCGAGATTGAGGCACCTAACTAGCTTGGTGACTCCACTGGGGATTTACTACCCCTTAGTCGGATCGTTCTTGTTTGGCTAGTTTCTTCTTTATTTGTTTTCATCATCTTTTCACATTCACTTATAATTGCTGGGTTTTATAACCCATTCATCAGGATCGGAGATTTGATTATCCCCTTATTTGAGAGTGAACCTAAGGAACAAGGTCCTTCGACTTCATTCCCGACCATCCTCTCGAGCAAAGACTCCTCGTCTAGCTCCCAGGTCATAACTTGGACCTGTGTGAGGAGAGACTTGAAGGTCCCTCGCTCCCCATCTCTTCGCTTTGGTGGAAATTCCACTAAGGCGCATTGCATGGGCGACACTTATATTGCCCCACACAGCATGCACTCAGCCACCGGCAAGTCACTTACCGATCATGTTTCTGAGGTATGCCGGAAGGCTTCCCAGTCCCTTTCTGCAAAAGGCAAGGGAGTTGCCATTGCTTTTGTAGGTCGCCAAAAGGCTACCCCCCACATTCCTACACCAAGGGTCTCTTTCCTTAGAAGCTCAACACAGAGAGGTGGAAACCCCACGGTCTCCACCCTTACACACAACACAAGACTCGTTGGTCACCCACTCGAGTCACACTTCGGGGCAACCCTTCTGTTACCTCAAGTCCGTGTCCAAGATCGAACGTTCCGAGGCCAGATCCTCCACACGCCGCTCATGAGCATCTCACTACTCAAGGTAACACCATTATTGCCCAACTCGAGTACACAGGAGATGACCTCCTCGTCCTCCTCCTATGCACAAACAAGTGCACCCTGTACAGGGCAGGCCTGCACTTGTTCTCTCACAGACACCTGCTCGTAGTTCTCGACCACTTAAGGTCAGCTCACCTGCATGAGCCCGGATGGACCCCCAGGTCCCTCAAGATCCATCTTTAAGGGGCACACACGTGTCGCCATCCCAGGCCTTCCCTCGTCCTCAACTCAGGCCTCCTCATGAGTCACCCTGCTCCCACTCGTTCCTTCTTCATCGAGCAAGCACCTTCAGCCTTGGTACTCGAAGGTTTTCCTCAAGACTACCATCCTGAACCAGCCCCAATACTTTGGTCATGTCTTTGGAGCTCATAAGAGAGCTCGGGGCATGGATCTCACAGACGATCGAGTCCTTCATCCTCCCCAGCCCAAGATGACTCCAGTTCTGGCCCTCATCCTTTGCCACACCTGATGGAGACAACTCGCTTCTGTGCAAGAAGAGTTGACCAACCGCGACCTAGATCGCAGTTTTAGCAAGAGGTCCATCAAAACCTCAAGGCTAATGCGATAGAGGTCTGCAAATTTTGACTAGGGACGTGACCAAGGTAGTCAAAACAACCAATTTTGACGACCCTCTTCACCTGAATCCCTTCTACCCCCTTCAGACAATGAAGCCTGAAGAAGAGCTCTATGAGCCGTGTCCTATGGTTATTGTCACAGTAGAAGACCCAGCCACTCAACAACCGCAGTCCCAAGACCGTCGTGAATCGGCCCCGCGATCACGGTACCAAGACCGTCAAGAATCGGTCCAAACGCGATCTGCGTACAAAAGTCGAGTTCAGTCTTGACCTACTGACCCCTTACTGACTGACTTATCATGACCGACCCGTCAAGCTCACAAACCTTCTATCGCCACTAATGTTGACCTCCCTAGAGAAACGATCAGCGTAATGGTCATAAGTGATCCCAGTGATGCGCAGGAGGATCGCATGAACAAGTTTGAGGATATGGTGCGTACGATGATGGAAAAGACCAATCGTATTAATGTTGCATGCCAGTCGGCTAGCCATGACGTCGATTCCCATCACTCTGATGGTATACCTCCATGGAAGCCTCCTTCATCTACCTCACAGGACAGTTTTGTCCCTCATCCGGTCTCTTGGTTTGATATTGACGTTATGGTAACCCAAAGCCCAAAGAACGGACAAATTCCAGGCATACAGGGGGCCACGCCTTATCAAAGACCGTACCCCTCCTATATTGATCAAGTCCCATTCTCCTCAAGACTATAAGAAAGGGAAGTTTCCTCTATTAAGTGGAACCACCTCCCCAAACCAGCATATCACCCACTTCCAGGCGGCATGTCAGGAAACGGCAGCTGATGGGAGACTTCTTCTCCGTCAGTTCGTCGAGACCCTTGATGGCCCGGCATTTCAATGGTATGTCTGACTTCCTCCAAACTCGGTACATACATGAGAGGAGATGGAGAAATTATTCTATCAACGCTTCTATGAGGTTGAGAAAGAGGTTCAAACCATTGAGCTTCTCACCCTGAATCAAGACCCTGATGAGCCTGTAGATTAGTTCATATCAAGATGGAGAAACTTGGCTTCCCGCCATTCTAATCCTATGCTTGAGAAGGAAGCAGTTCAAACTTACGTGCGGAATATGCGACATGAAATCGCTCTACATGTCGAGGCCTCCAATCCGACCTCCATGTCAGAGTTGATCTCTAAATCAGTTAGCATAGAAAGTTTGTCACGCCATCATGGTGCGACACGACAACTATCTACAAGTTAAGTAAGTAACCGGGGCAATGGTAGCTCTCGAAATAACGCATGGGGCAGCCAACAGAAAGGGGTAATCAACGCAGTCGTCATGGTCACTGAGTCAAAGAAAGCTTCCCCCCAAACTTTGGACCTCTCTAAAGGGCTAACCGCGGCAACAGTAACACCCCAGGCTGACAAGCAACAACCGTCATACAATCAGGTACCTCCACCAGCCAACTTTGATAAGAAGGATTATCTCTTTAGGCATAGGAATAAGGTCTATCCCTTCTAGAAGGAATGGGTTATGCGTTGTTCTAGTTATTATTGGAGCAGAATATGATCCACCGTCCAAAAATCAAGTTCCCCAAGCAATCTGACCTTGATGATCAGGCGAATTATTGTGCTTACCATCAGAGGATTAATCATCCTACGGATGGCTGCTACACGCTGAAGGACATCATTGAGGCCCTGATTCAGAAGGGTTAGATAAAGCTCGAAGACCTAAAGAAGGCCTTCGAGGCAGCTGAGGCCTCCCATGTTGTAACCATCCAGGAGGAGGATGAAGTGGCTGGAATTCTCTACACCTTCTTCATTATAGTGCTTCAAGAAGGCATAATCACACCAAAATAGGCAAGGCAACGCCTTCACCTTGTTAAGGGGACTGAAGATCGTTGGTGTCCATACTGTCAGATAAGAAGTCATTACTTGTCATAATGCACAACTTTCCTTGACATATTTGCAAAGAAGATGCGGGAGTATTAAGAAGTCTAAAATCTTCCCGTAAGCGATCCTCAAATAAATTCCTCATCGAGGCAAGAAGATCTCACAAACCAGGACCTTCCCATCCCCGCGGAACCATCAACTTCCCAACCATAGATGATCTACCATGGCCGAAGCCGGCTCAAGTCTTTGAAGCAAGAAGCAGTTTGTCAAGCTAAGACTATTCGCAAGCCCAGCAAGATGAATCACACATTACCTCAAAAACCCAGAAAAAGATAGGCATCAAGGGCTGCTCACCGAAGAAATAAGACCTCTCAACCCACAGTCGAGCAGGAATTTCTCGAGCACCTTCCTCTGTTGCCAACTTTGCTAAACTTCATCCCCGACATGATCCTTCTTCCTTCTTCGTCCTGTCAAGAAGATGCTCCCGTCTCATCTCCCACTCAGCAAACATCTGATGATGGTGATGACGTTAAAAGCACTCCCCAGCGGTCTAAGTAAGGAAAAGACCTAAAAGACCCGTCAGAAATGTTCGATGAGGGTGACGACGTTAAAGCATTCCCTAACGGTTTGAGCAAGGGAAAGACCTAAAAGATCCCCTGCACCCGTCCAATCCTGGTGACGATGTAAGACGCTGCCCAAATCTGTTTGATGAGGGGAATGACCTTAAAAGTCCCCCTTCTCCACCTTCTTCTCATTCTCTTATGTCTTCTGCAGATACAACCTTGATATGTCAAGACTTCAAGGCTCTCGACCGGGAATTCAAAGGAATCAATATAAGCAGGATGTAATGGAAGTGATTGAGAAAGACCTTGGCACAGGCAGTAAGATTCTTAATAGTTGTTGATGCCCTGGTAGCTAAAGCTAAGGCAGAGCCACCTTCATCAAAGAAGCGTAAAAAGTCAAAGCCAAAGAAGCCCCAGTGGCCCCTTGAGCCTGACTTCGAGCAGAGATTGAGAGAATCAAGAGGACAAAGCTTCTATTCTCAAGAGATTTGCCACATGATACAAGTATGTGAAGAACCGGCTCGCTTGGAACAAACACTCCAGGCATCCGTACAAATACTGTATGGTTCATACAAATACACTCTTCACATAATCATCGTTGAACCTCAATTCCCCTTTAACGTTCAAGATAAGCCTCTCCAACCTGACGTGTTCACCACGTTTGAGGTTGACCTTTACGTCACTCGATTCGAGGAAGGTGTAGAAACTATGACCCACTCTGGACCTCTATCAGAAGTAGAAATGTCAGAAACATGGGCCTCTGCAGTTGAGGTTGATCGAAAAATCTCTGATAACAACGATGAAGAATTGCAAGAGGCTCCAGAAGAATGGGAAGAAGGTGGTCAGGCCACAATTGACGAACTTGAGGAAATAAATCTTGGAGATAAAGCAGATCCTAGACCCACTTTCATTTCAACGAATATGTCTCCAGGAGAAAAAGAAGATTTCACCACCTTCTTGAAAGCAAACCGAGATGTCTTTGCTTGGCACTATCATGAGATGCCTAGGTTAGACCCTCAAGTAGCAGTTCACCATCTCGACATCGATCCAACTATCAAACTAGTCAAACAGAAGTCGAAAAGGTTCAGGCATGACCTCAAGATGCAGATAAATATCGAAATAACCAAGCTCAGACAAGCAGGTTTCATCTGTGAAGTCAAATACTCGAAATGGCTAGCAAATGTCATTCCGGTCAAGAAAAAGAATGGTCCAATCAGAGTGTGTATTGACTTTCACGATTTGAACACCGCCTGTCTTAAAGATGACTTCCCGTTGCCATTCATGAAGATGCTCATCGACTCTACAGCTCACTGCCAGATCTTTTCCTTCATGGACAGATACTCTGAGTATAATCAAATAAGGCTGGCACCTGAAGATGAAGAGGCCACCGCATTCTTAACTCCAAAAGGGGTCTTCTGTTACACAATGATTCCTTTTGGATTAAAGAATGCTGGGGCAACATGTCAAAGAGAAATGACGACCATTTCCTAAGACATGATACACAAAGAGGTGGAGTGTTATGTAGATGACTTGGTGGTAAAATCTGAAGAGAATGATTCTCACATGAAGGACATTGAAAAAGTATTTGAGCGACTACGTCTTCATCAACTTAAAATGAACCCGCTGAAATGTGCTTTTGGCATGTGCTCTGAAAAATTCTTGGGATTCATCGTCAGACATCAAGGGCTTGAAGTTGAGCCAGTCAAGATCAAGGTAATCTAAGAAATGCCGTCGCCCACTACACGTCAAGAACTGCGTTCTCTTTAAGGGCAACTGACATACATTCGCAAGTTCATCTCGAACCTCTCAGGTCGTTGTAAACCCTTTGCACATCTGCTAAAGAAAGATACCCCATTCATTTGGGATGAAGCATGTCAAGCAGCCCTTGATGACATCAAGCAATATTTGCTCAACCTTTCTGTGCTCTCTACACCAGTATTTGGGAAACCCCCTTATTTTGTATGTGACTGCTCTGGACGAGTCACTTGGAGCATTGTTGGTACAAAACAATGAAGAGGGAAAGGAGACTGTGTTATATTACCTCAACCGTAGGATGCCAGGAGCCAAGAGGAACTATCCCCTTATTGAGAAGATGTGTTTGGCTCTAACCTTTGCAGTACAAAAAATCCTCCATTACTTGCTTGGTCATGAAGTGAAACTTATATCAAAAGTTGATTCTGTAAAATTTCTTATGACACGCCCATATTTGTTGGAATGTCTTGCCAAGTGGGAATTATTGTTGATAGAGTTTGACATCACATATGTCTCACAAAAGGCCATCAAGGTACAAGCCCTGGCTGACTTTATAGCAGCACACCCCGTGCCTGCTGAATCTCCTTTATCAAGCGACCTCCCTGATGAAGAAGTGTTTTATGTCGACCTTGCTCTTGTCTAGGAATTATACTTCGATGGAGCCTTCCAATTGGAACGAGGAGGTGCCGGAGTAGTATTCCTGACTCCTATAGGAGGAATACTGCCACTTTCTTTCTCTCTCGCTCAAGCCGGTTCTCATAATAAAGCAGAATATCAGGCCCTTATAATCGGACTCGAGATAGCTTTCGATCTCGACTTGGAGTAGCTCAAGTCTACAGTGACTCTGAGTTTGTTATCCAATAGCTCAAAGGGATATATGATGTAAGAAAAGACACACTCAAGCCTTATCACAATACTGTAAAATCGTATATGGCCCAATTCAAAGACGTATCCCTGATTCACATCCCCAGGAGGCTAAATTCGCAGATTGATGCACTTGCGAAGCTCGACGCTATAATTCAGTTGTCCTCATCAGAACCCACGCTTGTATGGGTGGCAAAATGAAGACACGTCGACCTAAGAACTGAAGTTGATACGGATGACGAGAGAAATATCTTCCCCGATTGTCCTCCTTATCCATTTGGAGCCCTTCTATCGGCCAAAGAAGTAATCAAGACCGAACAAGAAATAGCATAGGGTCGAGGAGCTAAGGGTCGAAATCAAGAACCACAATTCTTTGACCCAATGTGTGCAGAAATTGAGCAAGTTGAAGATCGGAGAGACCCCATTACATGTTTCTTAAAATATGGTAGGCTCCCGGAAGATCGTTCCAAACGCAACAGTATATGTCGAATGTCCACCAAGTATACCCTCCTCGAAGGTCTACCCCGGTATTAAGAAGACCTCTCATCCTGTAGGTGACCGCTTTCGACGAGTCACTCGGGGTAATGTTGGCACAGAACAATGATGAAGGGAAAGAAACCGCACTGTACTATCTCAGCCGCAAGATGCAAGCGACCGAGAAGAATTATCCCCTTATAGAAAAGATGTGCTTGGCCCAAATCTTCGCAGTACAAAAACTCCGCCACTATTTGCTCGGTTATGAAGTAAAACTTAAATCAAAGGCAGATCCAGTAAAGTTTCGCATGACACGTCTATGCTTGTCAGGACGTCTTGCTAAGTGGGCATTATTGCTGATAGAATTTGACATCATGTATGTCCCGCAAAGGCCATCAAGGGTCAAGCTTTGGCTGATTTTCTTGCAGCACATCATGTACCGACAGAATCTCCTTTATCAAGTGACCTTCCCGATGAAAAAGTATTATGTGTAGAGCTTGCTCATGCATAGGAAATGTACTTCGACGGAGCCTTCCAATCACACCGAGGAGGCGCCGGAGTAGTATTCCTGACTCCAAAAGGAGGAGTATTGCCTCTTTCTTTTTCTCTTACAGTAGAATATCAGGCCCTTATAATTGGATTGGAGATAGCCTTTGATCTAGACTTGGAGCTGCTCAAGATCTATGGCGGTTCTGAGTTGATCAGTCACCAGCTTAAAGGGATCTATGATGTAAGAAAGGACACTCTCAAGCCCTATCACGATATTGCAAAATCGTATATGGCCCATCTTGAGGTTGTATCCTTGAGCCGCATCCCCAAGAAGCTAAACTTGCAGGCCGATGCACTCGCAAAACTCGGAGCTACAATTCAATTATCCTCATCAGGACCCACGTCTGTCTGGGTGGCAGAGTGGAGACATATTGAACTAAGAACCGAGGTAGACATAGATGATGAGAGAAGTCTCTTCCTTGAGTGCCCTCCTTACCCATTCGAAGCACTTCCATCAGCTAAAGAAGTTATCAAGATTGAACACGAAATGGCATAGGGTCAGGGAGCTAAGGTTCATAACCAAGAACCGGAGTTCTTCGACCCAATATGCACAGAAGTCGAGCATGTAGAAGATTGGAGAGAGCCCATCACTAATTTTCTAAGATATGGTAGACTCCCGGAGGATCGTGTCGAGCATAACAGTGTACGTGGAATGTTTACCAAGTATACCCTCGTTGAAGGAGATGCTCTCTTTAGATGATCATTTGACGATATTCTTCTTAGATGTGTGGATGCGAAAGAAGCAAATAAGGTCCTCGAAGTACACTTGGGCATCTGTGGATTGCACCAGTCCTCCCTTAAGCTCTATGAACGGATATGCAGATTGGGGAACTATTGGCCTTTGATGATTGCTGACTCCTTAAACTATGCTAAAAAGTGTCAGGTGTGCCAAATACACTCGAGCCTTGTTCATCAACCTCCAGAGCCCTTACAACCTACAGTGCCATCATGACCCTTGTCACAATGGGGTATGGACATTGTAAGGCCTATTGACCCTCCTTCAGTAATGGGTAATGTCTTTATTCTAGCTATAACATATTATTTCTCCAAGTGGGTTGAAGCGGTCTACCTTAAGCAAGTTCATGGGACCATGGTGGCCAACTTTGTGTAACATCATATATCGGTTCGGAGTGCCTTACAAGATTATATCAGACAATAGCCCTCAGTTCAAAAGTCATCACATTGATCGTTTGGTTAACCAGTTCGGTTTCAAATGGACATACTCAACTATGTATCACGCGTGAGCCAACAGGTTAGCCGAGGCTTTCACTAAGACCCTGTGCAACGTTTTCAGGAAATCTGTATCAAAGACAACGAAGAATTGGTATGAGAAGCTTCCTGAAGCCTTGTGGGCCTATCGTACTATCACCAAAATGCCATCGATTCCACTCGTTACTCCCAAGTCTATGGGGGTGAAGCAGTTTCACGTCTTGAAATTCAAATCCCTTCGCTACGGGTCGCTATACATCAAGGACTAACCGAAGATGAGAGATTAAAACTTCAGTATCAAGAATTGGATGCACTCGATGAAAAGAGGTTGGAAGCTCAATAGAACCTCGAACTCAACCAGGGAAGAATGAAGACGGCCTTTGACAATCAGACAAAGCCTGCTCATTCGCCCGTGGGGATCTGGTTCTAACGGTCAAGAGGTCAATTGTTATGCATGGGCAGCGCAAAGGAAAGTTTGAACCCAAGTGGGAGGGTCCCTTAATAGTTAAAAAGGTCTCGCCAAATGAAGCTTACATACTAGCACATCCTGATGGAGAGGAGGTAATGCCCCCTATCAATGAGCGATACCTAAAGAAATACTACTCATGATGTATACTCAAAAAGACTCGACGAGCTTCAATTCACCTATCGATTGTTCTCAAAGAGGATCGTTACAGGCCAAAAGAAGAAGCCAATCATTTCCAAGTCAGCTTCAATTCATCTGACGAGTATATCAAACATACAAAGCAGACTTCTCTGGCAAGAAACTGGCCTATGATAGAGAGCATACCCTGTTCACAGTGGGTTCCCTTCCACAGAACAACATGGACTTCATTGTTGTGCCTGAGGACTTGCCTTCCAACAGGTATCATAAGCCAGGCCATACCATGGGTTACCGCCCTTTGTTGGCCCCAATCATCACCATACACGATCATAGCAGAACACGACTCACCGCTATTCATCAGAGGATCAAGCAATCAATAGTTGCACATGACTAAAGCTCAACGCATCATGTTATTAGCCATGTGTGACCAAAGGCAGAGATTAGAGCCACGTGAGATTAACACCGGCTGTGTTCCAACTAGCCCTGCGTTAGCGTCGGCTGTTCCTGAGAACTAGTGCTGGCTACGTCAGCACCATCTGAATTTTCAAGCCCCTCACCACTACGACTGTTCACCTTCGGGTGACTCTTCATTTTCCCCTCGCTTCCTCGGATCCCAGGCCTCTCGTTTTCCTGGCTAAGCCCCTTCGTCTCCCCAATGATTGCACACCTTCTCGAGGCCCCTCGTTTTCGTCCCAGCGACCCTTCGTCTCCAAGTAACCGTTTGCCTCCGCGTGACCTCCTGCATTCTCGCCGAAAACTCCCCTTTCCCATCAGAAAAATCACTGGGAAACCTTTCCCCTTCCTGCATTTCATCTAAAAACCAGAAAAAAGCCAGCGGAATACCTTGGCAAACCCTCTGCTACCACTTCTCCCTCTCCTTCCCGATACCAGAAACCACTTTCACTCATCAGAAAATCACTAAAAAACCAGCGGAAGCTCTCAAGCAGCCCTCTACTGCAAATTCCACCCTTTCTAACCTTCCTGGGTACCCGAATACCACTGTTGGAATTTTGGCAAACTCTAACAAAACTCATTATTTCCTAACTCCGGTGACATTAACCCTTGCAAAGGTCCTTGCATTCCCTTGCCGGTGTTCTACCCTCTCAGCTGGAATCTGCTTGCGGGCAAATTCCTGAAGACTCCCTGCAAAATCTTACTGCCGGAGTTCTCGCTGGGAACTCTCTCACCCTCACTGCTAAAAAAAGACTTAACTAGTTTTACCATTTGATGAAACTGTAAGAATCGAGATTTTTTCTCTGAAGTGTCCCCCACAAATATAGGAATGCCAGTCACATCCCTGAAGGCCGAACGACGGTGGGCTGGATACGGTTGAGCTCAGACCCAAGGCCTGAATGAAATTCTACTACCGACCATGAAACTCAAGATCAAGGCTGGGTCGGGCTCGAGCCCAAGGCTCGAACACTAACCCGTACCCAGCACTAGCTGTGTTCTTAATGTACCCAGCATCGGCTGTGTGCTCCAAATACCGGCACCGACTGCGTTCACCATGTACCCAACGCCGGCTGTGTTCACAACGTGCCCAGTGCCGGCTGTGTTCCCAAGATTACCACCACGTGTATTGCCACTGTGCACGCTAACGCTGCTTGTGTTGCCTCCACCTGCGCTAACCACCGTGTGCCTATCATCAACACTTCTACTTTTCAAACCTGTTGTCATGTGTGTTACACTTTTTATGCTAGCACCACGCATGTTCTAGAGTTGTGCGTGCTAGACCTTGGTCACCACTATGCATGTCTCACCACTATCCCTAGTGGAGTTATGAGCACGCCATTACCACTATCCCCAATGGAGTTACATCCAGTTGTTTCACCCAGGTCATTACTGGTCATCCCCAATGGAGTTAGGACCATGTCACTTCCCTCATTCCTAATAGGAAGTACACCTGTACTGCAGCCCATTGATCCCCAATGGAGTTAGGGACGTGCTTCCCCTTTAATCCCTGTGGGTCCGTCTCACACCAAGCTATCCTACCCCCAGGTTACCTTTCATGAGCCTATTGCCCATGGAGTTCCATCTTTCACCACTAGGGAAGTCATACTTGTCTGCTAATCCCCAATGAAGTCCGCTTCCCATCTAAAAGCCCTGCTATCATTTTACCCTCAGGGAGTCAAATTATTATCCACAGACATATTCCCCATGGAGCTTCACTTACATGGCGACCCACACCATAGTCCTAGTTTCATGACTCTAAACTGCATAGTCTTGGTCTGAGCTACATGACCTTAAACTGCACAGCCATGGTCCTAATCGCATGAATTTAAACCGCATAGCCTTGGTCTGAGCTACATGACCTTAAACTGCACAGCCATGGTCCTGGTAGCATGGCTTTAAACTGCACAACCTTGATCTAGATCCATGACCTTAAACTCCATGAAAAACTGTAGCGGAGGTCTAGTTGCACGACCTTAAACTGCTTAGCTTTAGCTACATGACTTTAAACTGCATAGCCACGATCCAAACTATATGACCTTAAACCATAGTCTACATCCTAAATGCATGACATTAAAAGCCTTAGAACCATGACTTTAAACTATAGCTGAGGTCTAGTTGCATGACCTTAAACTACATGGTCCTAATTGCATGACTCTAAACCATATAACCACAGTCCAACCTATATGACCTTAAACCATAATGCACGTCCTGGTCGCATGACGTTAAACTGCTTTGCACAGGTCCAAAAGGCATGACCTTAAACTTGCCCCCACAATATGTGCACACGCCCTTTACGTGCATCTTCATGCACACTTTTCCAGCCGACCCATTCGTGCGCACACCACCTTCATTACCTCCCCCAGTGAATCCCTTCACTACCATCCATCATTCCCCAGTGAATCCCTTCACTACCATCCATCATTCCCCAGTGAGTCTCACCTATGCACACATAACAACAAACCATCCTGCCTTCCATACTCGTTGTAAGCTACTGGGTCACCACTTTTCACCTTCCACACATACATCATCCATCTTTCACAGGTAGCCTCATTCCATCTCCTCAAAGTGAGTCAAATCACCACCATACTCACACTGTGGCCTCTACAGACTGCCATCCATCTCCCTCATGGTCCAACTGTATGACCTTAAAACGTAGTGCACGCCTTGGCCGTATGATGTTAAAAGGCTTCGCACAAGTCCTGAAGGCATGACCTTAAACAAGCCTTTACAAAAAAAGATAGAAAATAAAAAATGACTGGAATGGTGTATACAGCCGGTGAGGGCTCAACGCCGCTTGTGTCTTCTTTCCCTTCTTCTTCTAACACAGTTAGCGAGGGCTTAGGCCGCTTGTGTCTTCTTTCCCTTCTTCTTCTAACACAGCCTGCAATGGCTCAGTGCCTCCTGTGCCTTCTTTCCCTTCTTCTTCCACCACAGCCGATGAAGGCTCAACGCCATCTATGTCTTCTCTTTCTTCTTCTTTTAACACGGCCAATGAAGTCTCAATGCCACCTGTGTTTTCTCTCCCCTTCCTTCTGTCACAGTCGGCGGAAGTGCATCACCGCTTTTGTCGTTTCTTTCTTCTCCCTATTTGTCACAGCCAGTGGGGACACAACGTTGTCTAAGTTTTCTCTCTCCTTCTCTCATTGCCGTCTATATGTTTCTTTACCGTTGCTTTTCCTTCTATCCTCTCTCACACTCTTCTTCTCCTTTCCTTCTCTTTCTCCCCTTCTTTCTATTCTCCTCTTCTTCTCTTATCCTTTCTTATTTTCTATCTCTCTCTGATCTCCATCATTTCTTTTATTCTTTAGTTGGATTAAGAGGGGTCCAGACTAGCCTTCCATGGTAGTCCTGTTGTCAAAGTTATTGTGCCCGCTTATCTCCACAACAGACTTGCCACTGTGTCGAGCTAGTCGGTATTGGTATTGTCGTCCAATAGTAATTCTGTTGACCCGGTCTGAGTTACTGAGCCTAGTTTACTGCCAAGTTGGGTCAATTACTTACTAGTTTAATCATTGTGTTGGTCTCACCGTCTGGTCAAATTTTTCTAACCCCAATATTTCTTCTCTCAGTATTCTCTTCCTCTTTTTTGAATGTGCACGCCTGTGTACGCTCCCCAAAGGCAACGTGGGGTCCATTGACCCATTTGTCTTGTAACATTTGCCATATGTGTGTTATTGCAGAAACAGGATAATACAGATCAAGGGAGGCAATTCCAAACCAGTTTTACGACTATGGGGCTTTCGTCGTGATCCAAGAGAGTGCCCACGCGAGCCAGCCCAAGTATGTCTCGAACCCACCTTAAATTCCTCTCTCAACGATTGGTCTACCTGGCCTTATTTTTTAGCAAGGTTCCCAAGAGAGCGATCTCAAGTCTCGGGTTCTGTTGAAACCTGAGACGCGTGCCACCTGATCATCCAGATCTAGAGGGCTAGATCGAGGCACCTAACCACCTGTGGCTAGGAAGAAAAAAGTAATAAAGCCGAAGGAAATTTTTCGAATGTTGTCTTTCTCACTTTTCTCGAAGCACAAACATTCGACGGGGCAAGCTATTTGAAGACATTTTTCAACACCTTGGTCCCTGATGCGGAATAAAGAAGAAGCTAGTCGATAAAGCCTTAACATATAATGAAATTCCCAACAGTCTCAGAATTACCCCATAATGGGTAAGAATCTTCCTAAGCGCTCCAAAAGGCCACCTGCTAAGTTTTCGTCGCAATCCGACATATCTAAGACAGTGCAGAGAAAGAAACAATTCAAAAACATCAGCCTCTTGCACCTTGAAACGGACCCCATAACTAGAACTATATTCTCGATACGTCAAACAGATATCAGACCATCACCATTGGATCCGACACTGTCAAAAACCCCTATGGGTCAAGTTTCAACTTAATCGGGCATTCCAAGATAAAGTTATGGGTAAAAGACTAAAAATGGGTAAGTCACACGCTATTCCCATACGGCTTCCCTACACCAATCTCCATTAAAGGAGGCTGATGCCCACAGTCTCGAGCGGCAACTTCAAAGGCTCGTATCTCACTCGTCTTGAATCGGATCACTCTTAAATTTGGTGAGCATGTTCGTCTCATCAAGATGAGCGTTTTGATATGTGGCACGACCCGTGATGACACCCGAGTAGAGAGAAAAACTTAAGAGAAGTTGACGATTTGTGAAGATAGTTGTAGAAAATTCAGCAGCACCACACCTCACTCGAGCAGCCAAATCACGACACTTGCATATCTGATCGACAGGAAATAAATTACATTATGTGAGTAAGGTTCGAGGCTATCTCTGGTCGGAGCCTCGCATACGATGAACGGTTGGATTTTACACACGGAGGCATCGAAGCTGCTATAAATTCTGGCCGTTGGATTTCTAAATTCTAGCCAAAAAAGTCAACAAAATCTTCGTCTGGACACGAGATCGATCTTTGTTTGTTGCCATACGATCGTGATGGCATATTCTGTGTGATTCAGTGAAGAAACCAAGGAAAAACAAAGAGGAACGAGCACATTATCGATTCAAAATTTTCAAAATTTCAAGTCACATGATTGTGGCTTAAAAACATGATCCATGGCTTGAAGTTGGTATCAAATCAATCGCCACGTCGAGCCCTATAAGAAAAAAATCATCTTTCGATCAAACAGGCACTAGAGCAACCCCGGATCATCTATGGAAGATGACGCAAGTTCTAGGGCAGCAGCAGCAATTGTTATGGAATTTCACACATTGTTGGGCAAGGGGAAAACAATCCTTTTGCACCCAATTTTAGAATTTATTTTAATTCAATTAAATTGTAATTATCATCAATTTAGGTACTTTTTGGGCATCCACCTATGTTTGGGCCCAATTCTATAAGTACAGGTTAAACACAATTGTTAAGGAACCCTTGATTATTCAATACTCATCAATCAAATTTTAGTGTTTTACGTTCAAATTGTGGGCACGTCTTGGAGAGAGAGAGAGGAGAGAGAAGATAAGGTCTAGCACCCTTTTGATGAAGGTAACTTTTTCTCTCCTCCTCTCATCTCTCTCTTTCTCTCTCCTCATCTCTATATCTCTCTTTCTCTCTCCTCTCGTCTATCTTTCTTTCCTATTTCCTCTATAATCTTCTTTATCCACTTTCCTTCTTTTTTCTTTATTTTTCCTTTCTCTTTCTTCTCTTTCCCATTCTCTCTTTCTCTTTCTTCTTTGTTCATGCATGGCGGAGTCTATTGCCTAGTATGATGTCTTAATACTTCAAAGACATGAACAGCAAGCCGGGCCTTAACCCGAGTGGCAGGCTGGGCCTCTGTCAAAGTCTCATTGTCTTCTCTTCTGTCATGGATGGTAGAAGCACCTTGTCGTCCATGTTTTCTCTCTCTTCTTAATCGTCTGTCATGGATGGTGAAAGTACATCACCATCCATGTTTTCTCTCTTTTTAATCATTTATCATGGACGGTAGAAGTACATCACCACCCATATTTTCTCTCTCCTCCTGTTCTCCATCATGGACGGCGGAGGCACATCGCCGCCCATGTCTTCTCTCTTTCCTCATAATCTTCTCTCATGAACGGTAGAAGCACATCATTGCCTACGTTTTCTCTCTCCTCCTATTCTCTGTCATGGACGACGGAAGCACATCGCCACCCATGTCTTCTCTCTCTTCTTTCATTCCTCTGTCATGGATGGCAGAAGCACATCGCTGCCCATTTCTTCTCTCTCTTCTCGCATTCCTCTATCATGGACGGTGAAAGCACATCGCCATCCATGCCTTCTCTCTTCTCTCTCATTCTTTTGTCATGGACGGCGGAGGCTCATTGCCGCCTGTGTCTTCTCTCTCTTCTTACCCTTCTGTCATGGACGGCAGGAGCTCATCGCCGTCCATGTTCTTTCTTATCTTTTCTCTCATCGTACCCCATGTTCCCTTGCTCTCTTCTCTCTCTTTCTTCCTCATTCTTTTCCTTTCTTTCCTCTTTCCCTTTTTCCTTTCACCCTTATTGCTCATCTCATCTTCTTCTCACATGCACGACATCGGTAGTACTGTGCATGTCTCTCTTTCTCTCTCTTCTTTCTTCTCTGTCTATCATTTGGCCAAGAGAGGTTGAGACAAACATTGTCATGGTAGTCTTGTCGTCTAGCAGTATTGTCGTTGAGTCTGTCTTAGTTACCGTGCCTGCCTTACTGCCATGATAGGCTAGTCGATGATTATTCTGGCGTCTAGTAGTATTTCTGTTACGCCGGTCTAGTTACCATGCCCATCTTGCTACCACGTCAAGAATTTCCCTTGCTGATCTAGTTGTTGTGTTTGTCTCGCTACCTAGTCAAAATTCGTCTAATCTACCTCTTTCTTCTTCTTTTACTTACCCTCTTACCCTTTCTTCTTTTGGATGTGCACGTCCATGTACATTCGTTCAAAGGCAAGGTGTGGTCTCTTTTGATCCATTTGTCTTGTGAAATTAACCACGTGTGTGTAATTGCAGATATAGGAGAATACAGGCCAAGGGAGGGGATTCCGAACCAGTTCTACGACTGGGGGGCTTTTTTCGTGATCTAAGAAGGAGCCCAGAAAGCTAGCCCGAGTAAGTCCGGAACCCACCTTAAATTTCTCTCTCATCGGTTGGTATACCTGCTCTCGCGCCTGAGCGAGGTTCTCGAGAGAGAGATCTCAAAGTCTCGGGTCCTTCGAAACTCGAGACACGTGCCGCCCAATCATCCAAATCAAGAGGGAGAGATCGAGGCACTTAATCAGCTAGATGAGTTCCTAGGGGGCCGAGTACCTTCCATGAGCACAATCTTTTCCATCATTCTACTCATCATGTCTTCAAATCAGTTCATTCGATCCCCATGGCCATCATTAGGGTCTTCAATGATCATTATGCCGACCCTCTCCTCAGGGAGATCTGTCCCTTGCATGGTCAGCGTCTTACATGCCTTCAAGACTGGCTGTGGTAGGTCGGTCAACAGCATGCCCCAATTGAGCTCGAGCCTTATACGCTTATCAAGTCAAGACCGATTTGCGACGATCTTGGGACTGCAGGGGCTGCACGATCGGTTCATCTTCTATGACGTTGATAACCATATATGGTTCTGGTCCTTCTACCTCAGGTTCTGCTCCAGGCTGTAGGACGTGGAAGGAATTTCCTTTAAGGAGGTCAGCAAGCTTGCTTGCCTCGAGCTTCTTAGGTTCTTCCCTTAGCGTTATTCGTATTCCCAGGTCATGTTTGGCTCTCGAGCTCTAGTATCTCCTTCCAAAACTGTGACCGGGAATGGTCTTCTGTCATCGAACATGACAAGGCCATCTCCATCAGGTGCGACAAGGAATGTGGGCCAAAGATAGGGGCTAACTCTGGCTTCTATCTTGGCTTGGGGAGAGACGGGGGATGGAAGACCTCGTCTCCCAGGAGAGTCCTGCCCCGTGCTCTTTTATGAGCTCCAAAGGTCGGGCCAGTCGGAAGAGGGTACCGCAAGAGGGTACTCTTTGGAAAGGTCTTCGAGTACCAAGTCCTGAGCAGTTCAACAGGTAGAGAAGGGACGAATGGGGGAGGAGACAACTGCCAGTGACCTCTTGGTCGGGAGCTCGATGCAGTCTGTGGTGGCGGCACATGAGCGCCCTTTGAAGAAGGGTTCTAGGAAACCTGAGGGTCAACCCAGGCTCGAGCAATAGGTTCAGCCTTACGAGGCTGAGTACTACAAGTGTGTGTTTGTGAGGGATTGGCCTTGTGATCACCCCTCGCAGAGTGAACAGGCATGTGCTGAGAGAGACGACGAGGGGGTCGTCTCTCCTATACTCGACTGAGCGCAATCAGAGGATTACCCCAAGTAGTGCGATATGTATGCATCAGGCATACAAGGTCTGGTCCGAGAATACTCGAACCTGGATAGTGAGGGTTGCCCCGAAGTGTTGCTCAATTGGATGGACCACGAGCCTTAGTGTGCGTGTGAGAGGTAGTGTCCTTAGGACCCCCTCCTTCGTGTGTCGAACTTCTTATTATAGAGGCCTGATGTAGTAGAACATGGGGGATGGCCTCTCAGTGACCCGCATGAGCATTGATAGCTGGGTTGTTATGCACAGGAAGGGAAGGGACTGCCCCGAGCAGTGGAACTGGCAAGTGACTTGCCGGTGGCAGGGTGCATACGGTGTGCGGTGGCTAGTCTACCACCCTTGCAAGGTGCTTTAGTGAAGGGTCCACCAATGCTAGAAGATGGGGTGTGAGGGACTTTTGAGTCCCTCCTCACACCAATCCAGGTAAGAACCTGGGAGCGTAACATTAGGTCCTCGCTCAAAAGGAAGATTGGAAGTTCACGAGTTTGGGGATCATAAAATCCCCAACTCGGATGAACGTGTTAAACAAACCAGAAGACATGTTTGTGTTAATAAGTAGGAAAATAGAAGAAAAGAAAGGCCAAACAAGAATGACCAGATGATGGGGTAGCGTGTCCCTAGTGGAGTTGCCAAGCTAGTTACGTGCCTCGATCTAGCCTCCGAGTCGGGTTTGGTAGCGCAGTTCCAAGTTCGTGATAGACGCGGGACCTGAGACCTCTCTCTTGTGAACCATGTGAAGAAGTCACGGGTAGGAATATCAACCAGTGATAGAAGAATTAGGTTCGTAAGGTGGGACTCACCTCGCGTGGGTCCATGACGCGCTCGGGCTACTTCACGTGGGCACCCTCTTAGATCACGTTGGACGCCCCTGGCTTGTGGCCGGTTCGAAATCGCCTCCCTTGATCTGTCTTCTTCTTACCTGCAAAACACATACACACATTATAGTATAGACAAGTGGGTCTGAGGACCCCACCTTGTCATAGGGTGAACACACACGTGCGTGTGTGCTGGAGGAGAAATGAAAGAACTAACATGAAAGAGTCCATGTCAATTTGACAGCCTTACAGCGTCTCCTTGACGAGGAACTTTTAATAAGGTCTTATAGTATAGAAATAAATAAAGGGGTGAGATAGAAAAAATGACAGAGAAAAGAAAGAAGAGTTTGAAGGTTAGTATGTCTTTTAACTAGTCCTTCAGAAAAAAGTGGGACGGAGATTTGTCTGGATTTCACCCAACTCAGAGGCAAAGAACAAAAATTTCTACAGAGAGAAGAAGAAGAGGAAGAATGGGAGAAGTGATTAAGATCATCATGGCTTTCGCTGAACGTTCCAAAGAGAGAGGGAAAGATATGCAAGAGAATGAAGATGTTCAACCCGACGGCAAGACGGATGCAACGGCAAGACTAGCATGACGGCTAATCTAGCGTGGCAGCTAGACGGGCGCGGTAACAGGACCGGCACAATGGCTAAACTACTCAATGACAAGACCGGCGTGGCGACTATCTAGCACGGTGACTGGTCTTGCGCGACAGCTAGACGGGCACAGTAACTAGACCGGCAGAACAGCTAAACTACTCGACAATAAGATTGACATGGTGACTATCCTGACATAGTGACTAATCTGACGCGGTAGCTAGACATGCACAGTAACTTGACTGGCACAACAGCTAAACTACTCGACGTCAAGATTGACACAACAGTACAAGTCTCAACCAGCCCTCTAGTCAAACAAGCAAAAGGAGAAAAAAGTAGAAAGAAGATTGTGCTCAGCAATGTGTGCTGCCGTGCAGGGCAGAAAGTGAGAAGGAAGAAAGGTCGCGCTCAGCGGTGCTTACTACCGTGCACAACAGAGAGAAAAGAGAACATAAGACATCACGCCCGGCAGTGTGCACTGTAGTGCGCATCAGACAAAAAGAGAGAAGGGGAACGTCACGCTCGGTAGTATGCACTGTCATGCGCAACAAACAAAAAGTAGAGAACGTCACGTTCACCATTTACACTGTCGTGCGCAACAGACTGACAAATTGAGAGAGAAGGGGAACGTCACGCTCGGCAGTATGCACTGTCATGCGCAACAAAAAGAAAGTAGAGAACGTCACGTTCACCATTTACACTGTCGTGCGCAACGGACTGACAGATTGAGAGAGAAGGGAATGTCATGCTTGGCAGTATGCACTGCCACGCGCAACAAACAAGAGAGAGTGTCACACTTGGCATTTACACTGTCGTGAGCAACAAACAGAGAGGGAAGAGAACATCACGCTTGGTAGTATGCACTACTGCACGCAACAGACAAGAGAGAGTGGAAAGTCATGCTCGTCATTTGCACTGCCATGCACAACGAACAGAGAGAGAAGAGAGTAACACGCTCGGCAGTACGCATTGCCGCTCGCAACAGACAAGGGAGAGTGGAAATTTGCACTTGTCATTTGCACTGTTATGCGCAACGAACAGAGAGAGAAGAGAACGTCACACTCGGCAGTACGCACTGCCGCACGTGAGACTGAGAGAGAGGAGAAAGTCACGCTCGACATTTGCACTACTGTGCGCAACAAATAGAGAGAAAAGATAATGTCACGCTCAGTAGTACACATTGTCGCACGTGATACTAAGAGAGAGGAGAAAGTCACGCTCGGCATTTGCACTGTCGTACGCAACAAACAGAGAGAGAAGAGAATGTCACGCTTAGCAGTACGCACTACCACGCGCAACGGACTGAGAGGAACATGAAAGGAGAAGGAAGCAGAGAGAAAAAAAAGAAAGAGAATATAAGCAAAAGGAAAGAGTGAAGAAAGAAAAGGAAAGGAGGAAGAAAAGGAAAGGAGGAAGAAAAAGAAAGGAAAGAAGAAGAAGAGAGAGAAAGAAGAGAGAAAGAAGAGAGAAAGAAGAGAGAGAAAGAAGAGAGAGGAAGAAAAGAGAAAGAATAAAGAGAAAGAAGAGAGGAGAGAGAAAGTTACCTTATGCCTTAGGGTACACCCTGAAGTCTTCTTTCTCCTCTCTCTCTCTCCAAGACGTGACCCAAAACTCAAATGAAGAAATGTAATTTTTATTGCTATAAGACGGGTGCATTGCATGAGGTGCATACTTGTTTATATAGAAGCAGGGCCCAAACATAGGTGTACAATCAAAAGTTGACCTAGTTGCTAAAATTTAACAATTAAGTGAATTAAAGAAATTCTAAGAATCCATGAAATTTCAATTCAATCCCTGCTGTGCCTAAGAAATCTTATAATCTACTCAGGTTGGTTAGGGGTCTTCCCAGTCTCAGTTCGGCCGAACGATGACTATTTTCTTGATCGGCTCGAGAAGACGGTCGTTTTGATACCACTTTCGAGCCACAGATCGGGTCTTTGGGCTACGATCATGAAGTGCGAAAATCACGAGAAAGTGCTATCTTTGTTTAAAGACTATGCCCATTTCTCGATTTTTTCTATGATTTCTTCACTGAATATCGACGAGCTAGTCGTCATGAGCACTTGGCGACGAACGTGGCTTGATTTGGTACCCGAATGACCATTTTTCATTTTTGGTCTTTTGGCTAGAATTTGGTTTTCGGTGGCCAGAAAGTGCAGCAACTTCGTACTCGTCGTGCGTCAAATCTGACCATCCATCATGTGCGAGGTTCAGCTCTGATGAAGCCTCAAACCTTGTGCTTGTAATGGGTCTAATTTCGGATCGATCAGACGTGCAAGCTCCATGATGTATCCACTCGATCGAGGAGAGCTCCTGCTGGAAAACCTGCAACCTTGCGTTGAGTCATGATCTTCTCTCATGTTTTTCTCCGGGCTCAGGCCACGACATGGGTCGTGCCACATATCAAAATGCTCGGGTGGACGAGACGAACACGTCCGTAAAATTTGAGATTTATCCAGCTTGGGATGAGAGAGATACGACCCTTCAAAGTTGAGCTCGAAACCCATGAACAAAGTTTCCATTAATGGAAACCGGTTCACTGGGGCTACACGGTAATAGCGTGTGACCTACCTATTTCGGGTAAGTTTGCCATAACTTGGTTCAAGAACGTCTGATCAAGACAAATTTGGTCCCTAGGGGTTTTCGGACGTTCTGGATCCAATGGTGGTAGTCCCACAGTTGTTTGACCCTCTGGGTATAGGGTTGTAGTTACGAGGTCAATTTTAAGGTGATAGAGGTTGATTTTCCCGAAACTATTTTTGCATCTGCACTGCCTTAAACTAGTCGGATTGAGACAAAAATTGGAAGGTATTCTTAGAAGACCTTTATCAATGTTCTTGAATCTTATTGGTCCATTCTGAGACTGTTGAAAATTTTGCTCATGGATCAGAGCTTATTACGCTATGGCTTCCACAGTCCACAGGAATTTTGATACCTGCGAACCTAGGTCACATATTGCTTTTCTCTTTATTCGTAACGGGGATAAAAATGTTAAAAAAAACCCTTAAACAATCGTCACTGACACAACTGCTTCATGTTGCTATTAAAACAATTTCTTCACTCCAAATTTCATATCAAGGATATAGGAGTCTTGAAATTTCTTTGGGTATAAAAGTCACTCGTTCATAAAGAAGAATATTTATTAATTAAAAAAATATATAAGTTATTGATATTTTGGCTGAAGCTAAACTCACATGTGCAAAACTAGTTACTTTTCTCATGGAACAACACCTTCACCTTACTGCCACTGATGGTGACCTCCTTCATGAACCTGGTTGATATTGACGTCTAGTGGGATAAATAATCTATCTCACTATCACATGATATATTATATCTAGTCTATATCCTTAGTCAATTTATGCACAGTCCTTGGCAATCTCACTACATGGCTGCTCTTTGTGTACTTCGTTATCTCAAAGGCACTCAATCATTTAGAATCTTTTACCATCTAATTCCTCTCTCCAGTTAGTAGCTCACTGTGACACAGATTGGGCCACTTTCCCATGATTCAGTGATTGATTACCGGCTATTTTACTTCCCTTAATGCTTGTCCACTTTCATGGAAGACGAAGAAACAACCTATAGTGCCATGATCTTTGGCCGACGCTGAGTATTGTGTCATGACTGAAACTACGTGTGAACTCATGTGGCTCAAAGCCTTACTTTGTGATTTTGGTGTATCCCACCCTCATCCAAGGTGCCTATATTGTGACAACTAGGCTACTCTCTACCTTGCTTCCAACCCTGTGTTTCACAATTGGACTGAGCATATAGAACTCGATTATTATCTCATCCAGGAAAAATCCACTTAGGCATTCTTACAACCTTTCACATTTCCACTAAGCATCAAGTCACAGATATTCTCACCAAAGCATTAAGTCACGAGCAATTTCAGTTTCATCAAGGTAAGTTGGGTGGAACAGCTTTACATGCCAACTTGAGGGGTAGCATTAGGCAATTGGTAAGAGATTTAGTAGGATATAACAGTTGTACAATATTAGTTGTGCTTTCAATAGATTTGGATGTGTTATATTAGTTATTTTGTTTTACTTTCTAAAAATTAGGATTGTCTCAATTCCTACAATCTTGGGATTATTGTGAACAACTTGTATATGTACCATGTTGCACTACTCAATATAATACACAATTCTCCAAACAATTTAACAATCACCTATAACCACATCAGCGACATGCTTCTAAGTAAGAGGTTGACCAGCGGTTCCAACTTTAGATAACCAAGCATTTTCCTTTATAAAATTGTTATTCCATTGTTATGGCCTTGAGAATCTTATATAGTTGTGTTTTTTTTAAATAAAAAACTATTTTATAGTAAAACAAGACTGTTATCCCAAGTCCTAGGCTGGCAATGGGTCAGGTCTGCCATGACGTCAATTCAATCCTCGCAAGGGTCTGGCCGGACCAAGCTTAATAAATTTAGGGGGAAAAAATAAAATAAAAATAAAAATAAATAAGGAAAATACAACGCCCTGCGCACCCTAGCCCAGTTCCAAAACTTGTGCCGGCATGACACATTTGTTGGCCCAATTCCCAATTTTCAGCTAAAGTTGATCGAGCAAGATTGGTCTAAAGAGAGAGGCAGGTAAATTGTAATGCAATTTCTTCCTAACTTGTGTTATTAGGGATTGGGAGGGAAGAGAGAGATCTCTATTATCAATCATCTAGATTTTCTATCTTTGCCGCCTAAAGGTCTCCTTATCTGGAAAATATTTAGAAGTGCCATTATTTGACAGATCTGGTTAGAGCGTAATTGAATTACCTTTGATGGGAGATCTTTGGACCTGGCTGGTATCAAAGACAAAATTTTGCAAACGTTATGGGATTGGTTTTCTATCGCTAGTGAAGGGAGAGGAGTTTCACGTGCAAACATTTTTGTGAATTTAAAACTCCTTACTTTTTCCTATGTTCCAAAATACCATCCTTCCTCTTTTTTGGATTCTTGTTCCTGAATGTACTTTTAAACTTAATTTTAATGAAAGCTCTTTGGATAATCTTGGACCGGTCGGAGTTGAGGGTATCTTGAGAGATCATGAAGGTTCTATTATCTTTTCTTATGATGGGCCTTGTGGATTATCTACGGCAAATCAGGCTGTAAGGACCGCTCTTATTTAGGGTCTGGAAATTATTGCTAGCAAAGGAATCTTGGGAGGCTTTATGATTGAAGAAGATTCTCTCAATGTTATTAAATGGAGTAAGCAAGCGCAAAGGATTCCCTGGTCTCTACATGTTTTTTGTCTTAAGTTGTTCGATATGTGCTCTTCTTCTGGTTTCAGAATCTCCATTGTTCATGTTTATTAGGAGGCAAACGATGTGGTGGATCAACTAGCCAAGCATAACGTGTCTTTACCCTCTCTCTCTCTATCTTCAATGCTTTGATTCCATCATTGTAATTTATGTTGTTTCAGCATACAATCAATAAAACGTTTTAATATTTGTCAAAATAAAAAAACGAGAGAGCCCTTCTTAAAATTGGCCAGACGGCAGCCACGTGAAGATATTGATTTTCCAGGTTTACAAACCCAAATTTACCTATCCATTGTGCCCCCATCATCCTCATGAGAGAGAACAGGCTGGCGAAATATAGAAAGGTAGATATATAAGGAAAAATGCGAAAAAAATGGAATCACAGGATGCGACATTAAGTTTTAACCTAGGATGATGTAAGATTTATTTATGGCATTGGTTTAACAAGGAAAGGAGGAGAAAACATAGAGTCGGGTGCTTCAGAGTAAAAAGAAAAAGATGGGTGAGGAAAAGCATGCTGATTATTTAAGAGAGAAAAAAAGGAGTTGAAAAGGAGAGGAGGAATTAAGAGAGAGGGAGAGGGGGGTTGTTCAGTGACGCAAATGGTAAGAGGGAAAATGGAGAGGTGGGGACCAGGCCCTCAAATTAATATTTCTTTATAAATTATTTGATGTCTTTATTGTTTTTTTATCTCATAGCTCTGCAATTCCCAATGAAGCTTGAAAGGGTGGATGGTGAGAAGGAGAAGATAAGGTGCCCCCGTGATAATGCAATGCAAGTAGGAAAGGAAACCAACAGGAAGATGGCATCTCTACCCCAGTTTTTAATTTTGTATAACTTTCCCTTCTGAAAGATGATGTCGTCATTCATGCCATTTGTTGTTTGTTTATTTCTATGTTAAGCTTAAATTAACAGTAGGAAAGTGGTTTGATAGGCCTGCAGACCTATCAAAATAAGTAAATCCTCACTTCATAACTCATCGTATTGGAAAACTTGTATATGGATCATCTCAATTTGAACATTATGATTATGAAAAAAAAATAAAGATTTTAAATTCTAAAAATAGTGAATATTGTAACAAATTATCTAGATTGTCCATTTTGCTTTAAAAATAAGGTGTACTTATATAGAGCCGAGGCTCAAAACAATCAAAGTGAAGCGCACCTTCAACTAGTGTCAAGAAATATAGTTTCAATACTGGAAAAATTTGTGATAGCCTTAAAATGTATTTTTATCTCTAATTATAAAATTTAAAGCTTAAAAAACAGTGTAGATCGAGTAGATCTCTGAAAACTTGAAAATCTTAAAAATTGACCGTCCAAAAAACCATTATAAGATGCATTATTTTCAAAACTTGAAATCTATTTTTTTCTCATATCCGTACATCTTTATGTCTAGATGATAAATATCATGATATTTGAACTTCAAACAACCTCTTGTAGTGAATTTTTTGAGGTGGGCTCTAATTTGATTGTTTATAGCCTAGGCTCTATATAAACCTTTTCTTTAAATTTTAAATTAAAAATTTATTTTAGAGCCCTCATAAACATTTCTGTTGCCGAAAATACTTTCTAGACGAAGAATTGAGAGAGGCTTTATTTTGTTTTCATTAAGCCTAGGCCTTATAGAAACCCCTTAGTAGTATTCACTTTCTCACGCACTTGTTTCTCATCATTATCTCTCAATGCCATTCATATATTCCATTTCTCTTTCGCTTTGGGGAAAAAATAATAATAATAATAATTTTTATATCTCTCTCTTCTCTAGATGCTTACCCACCATACCGGGGTGTGCACTTGGTGAAAGAAGATTCGATGGATATGTGAAGGGGAGTAGCAGCTTTGTCTTCCTCTTTAAGGTACTGCCCCCTTAGACCGTATGTCCCACGTGCACATTATCTAACGTCATTCTCCCCTCCACGTTGACAAGTGGTATTGAGAACCAATTTTGTTACTGCAATTAAGGCAATTGATTTCAAATTTTTTGATGTACAAAGAAACATCTAAATATGTCTTTCCATACAATTGAGACCGTCGAGCACCGTAAAGACATGGGGTACTGAGAAATTATAAAGTTATATAAAATAAGCCAAGGACATTCGCTTCATTGTTATTTTTTTCGTTCATAATTTACTTTGGTTGGCGTATGTTTAATACAATGACAATTGTTTTTTTGGTGCGGTTGAACTATTGGTCACAAAATCGCTGGATCTAACCGCTAACAGTTCGGTTAGATAGGAAACGGCCAGTCGTTGGTTTCAGTTTTGGGCGATTAGGGTGATCAACCAATATTTTAAAAAAGAATTCCAAAAAATATATATAAATTCTCAAAAATAAGGAAATTGATTTGTAATGTATTTTTAAAAATTTTTTACATTATGGTAAAGATTAAAAAAAATTTGGTCATTAATACTCATTTTTATATTTTCCCATCTTTTTTAGAAAATTTTAAAAATAGCCTTTGAAAAATATAAAATGGGTTAAAATCTTTTTTTTTCATTAATTTTCAACTTCATTTGAATGTGTTTTGTTTTAATCATTCTTTATATGTTTTTCATATTTTAGTAGTTTTTTTTATTTTTTTAAACACTTTTTTGACCACCCAGGACTTGCTCAGTTAGAGTGGTTGCATCGGCCGGTTTACCGGTTAGGTCGGTTAAACCGCTTCCATGCCCATGTCCAATTAAGCGCTCGGGTTCAATTTTGCGAACACTGGGTTGAACCAAAGCTCAAATAAGAGAATTTAAAAAGGAAGAAAAATGCAAGGGTGGGATGGGTCGGGTCCGAAACGC
The DNA here is from genome assembly GCF_000471905.2 of Amborella trichopoda. The sequence goes on along the minus strand of NW_006494931.1, from coordinate 8,453,567 downwards.
ATGATCTGACTAGGTTTTACATAGAACTAGACCTGACCAGGACCCAGGTTTCTACTGAGACCCAGATGGAGTTGACATGGGCTTGGATCCCGCTTGAGAAACTTAAATAAAAGAAGCCAATTGAACCCAGACCCGACCCACTAGGTTCAACACAAGGACCTATATCCAAACCCAGTTTCGATCGACCCAGGGCGTCAACCAGATCCGATTGCCAACCCGGAAATGAGGGTCTCATGAGAAAAAAATTTGTGTTTGATAGGCTAAAAGCTGTGAGGTAGCACCCCCTGATTACAGCAAGAAGACAGGCACTGTGGATCCTTCTAGAAAAGCGTACACCCCGGCAGAGACAAGCACTGCTGCTGCAGCAGCAGCAGGAGGATTATTGGAGACTAATTTAATGAATAAATGTGATGCCACAAAATCTAACAAAGGAATCATTTCTCACCCCTACGACAGGGTATCAAGAGTGAAACAAGATGAAATTTTAAACAAAAAAGAATTTCTCATAGGGACATCGGTTAAAATTGAAACTATAGGGAGAAAATTAATCATGAAATTAGAGATATGTAATAGATGCACTTCTCTATCTGGAAAGGACAGAGCGGAGAAAAGTGAAACATTTCAAGAGTAGAGATCTGAGAATAAAACTCTTTGAAATTGTTGTTTTGACTTTTACTTTTCTCTTGAAAATTATCATGTCAATAAAGAAAATAGGATTCAATGGTTTTAGACGCCATCGGTCCCAACATTTATTACAGGAAAAAAGAAGGGAAATCCCCACTTTTCCCACCGTTTTATGCACCACCATTTTTTTTTATATCTCCAATGTGCCCCCACATTTTTCTAACTCTTTGGTGCCAAGTTTTTTTTGGATAAGTAAATGGGGGAAGAGGTCCGTACCCGTTTTTCATTAAACAAAATGAGAAAAGTAATAAAGTGATAAGTCCGTAAGAGTTTGGGCCGCTACCCTATAGTGAGAATGAAGTAAGAGACCTCACCTTTTTTAGTATCAAGTTTACTCCCCCCAATACCCTTTTTGTATTTATTGATTAAACCAAATGATTTTGGGCTTTTGGAGGAGCATACTATCCATTTACTCACATGGGGAAGAGCCAATGGATGAGGAATTGTTTTGGCCCCCAAATTTTCAACATATAACCCTTCATCCAAAAGACTCAGATCAATAAAGAAAAATTTGAGAATTGCATTCTAATTGGACATGGAGGAAAAAAAAAAAAAATCTGTTGATTGAATAGAGACCATTGAATTTTTTGATGGTGAAGGTTTAAATGTTCAAAAATTTGAAATTCAAAGTTTTTCATTTGAAAGCAATTTTAATTATTAGGTAGTTTCCAAAATTTCATATTGAAAAAAATCGCTGCCCACTAAACCCTAATTTTCCTTCCCTGTTTATCCATGGATTGTCTCCATATCATTCATATATGATGATTCATCAATGCCATATAGGGACTATATATCGTTCCCAGATCAGAAACACTCATTACAGGGCAGTGATCAGCTAGAATTTACGTGAGTCTTGAATCCAAATGTTTGGACTCCATAATATTTGGACTTATTTTGTTTTCGTTTTTAATAAAGCATTAGAATTACATGTGATCAGTATCATCACCAACATCTGTGCTTCATCCTAACTATTTTCGTTTTTGCTACGTGAATCATGTTACACTATACACTCTATCAAGAGCCATGCCATTAGTCAGATGCGGAACAACATCTCGCTTATAAGGAAGTCCCAAGCAGAGCATATAACGTTCTCAGGATTCATGATAAGCGTGTGGCATTAGTTTTCTACTTGCTTCCAACCTAACACAACAGTCCTCCATTCTCTTCCAAACTTAAGACCGTGGCATAGTTATTAGAATTATTTTACATTTAAATTTTTTTTCTTGTCAAAAAATTATTTTACATTTAACTAAAAATGATCCATTTCATTTAGTCGGGGAAAAATACTATAGATAGAAGGTAACAGCCGTCCTTTAGGTTAAAGCCTGTGAACATATCAGTTTGGGTGAGTTAACTTTTAGGGATTATATATAATGAGAACATACATTCAGTATAAAGATGTCACAATTATTTAAAACCCTGCAATATGAAATCAAATGGCTTGGATGTGTCACAAATTTTGAAAAAATTTCTTTTCAACTTTGAACATGGTCAATGAAATAAATGCAGCGATTAATTGTAACCACTTTGCAGATAATGTAAATGATATCGTTGTGTACTTTCTCTAACTTTTTAACTCATAACATTATTTATTAATTTATATACTTGTTTTCCCAACTGGCTGCAAATGATCCAATCAAAAGGTTTGCTTATGATGAAGAGAGAGCAGGCGCCAGACCTTGACATGCTCCTTATTGGGTTCTGCACAATGGTTTAAAAACCGGATCGGTGACCCGGATCGGGCTTTTCAAAAACCGATCCGGATCTGCGAATCGGCGATCCGGATCGAAA
>NW_006494931.1:8392428-8441022 GCF_000471905.2 Amborella trichopoda | reverse complement strand
TATATATATATATATATATATATATATATATATATATATACGGTTGTATAGTAATATGATGCAACAACCCTAAGAAACCATGTTATGGCCATTTGTTTGATCCAAATTTTGAAATACACACTCCTTTCAAACAATATCAAAAAAAGATAAATTTAAAAACACAACCTAAAAAGTATTTTTTTAGCCCAATTAACATAGGCCATTCATTTTGATGAGATGCTTAGATCTAGGCCTTAGAATGAATTTTTCATTTCCAATTTTTTAGGATGGCTTTATTATTAATAGATGAACAATGTTAAAAAATAAAAAAATGATTTTGAGTTTATAAAGACTAAGATCTTGAAATTCACCAAATGAATGGCCTAGATTCATTTTTGGAGGAGACTCATTTTGACCATATCTAGGGTTTAAATTGAAATTTGTTTTTTTTAGATTGATTATTGAGATGAAGAGAGTGTGAGTTCAAAATTTTTGGTCGTACAAATAACAAACATGGTTTTCTAGAAGTGTCATTGTATTATACTATGATACAACCGTTGCATGAAATCATTGCTATATATATATAGGAAACATCTATGCAACACCTATGGGCGAGATGCTATAGTGATCTCACCCATAGCACCATTGCTATCCGTTTTCCTATGGTGGTGAGGATTTTTAGACTGCCACAGACATAGCATGTCCGTGACGATGGTCAAAAAATCCATGAAAACCACCACGGACCATGCGCTAACCAATTACACTAGGGCTCTTTTCCTGCTACATTTAGCTCTCAGATATTATTTTTCTTACTCATTCTTTTGTTCGATAAATTGTCGCTCTCCTTCCTCTCTTATTTCTCTTTTTCATTATCAGCAATATAAATTTTGCTCTCCTTCTGACTTAAATGCAAGAAGCATATTCTCTTCGTATAGTGGTGTTGGAACCACTTTGATCATGGTCTGGGAACTATATTATCACCGGGTCAGGTCCAAGTCAAGCACGACCCATACCCTGCCTAACCTAACCCATTCCTAACCCTAAGGACAATGTAGAGGTTATCATTTTAATTTTCAAACCGTAATAATACATTCTGTATATTAGACATAAACAAGAGATGGTGATGAATGTTGTGGCTCCCTCACAAAGATAATTTATGAGGTTAATCATTCTCATGAGTTCATGGTCGTGGATGATAGTATAGAGGATTAGGAAAAGACCATTGACTTTTGGTACAATGAGGTCATAATCACTCTTGTTCATCAAATTTCAAATCACGTGGTTTTAAGAGTGTCATTGACTATATTAAAATTTCAAAAAGAAATTCTCGAACTTGATGGCACAACCCAAGCCATGCACTTTGACATCTAATGGCTAGGAATAATTATGACTCCTTGTAATAAAGACCAAGGTTTTATAGTACTAAATCCCATTTTTTTTATTTGGTCCGACAGATCTGTAGACACCCTCCTCGAAATTCTGGCTAAGGGAATTTCTAAAATCCCGATTCAGAGTCCAAAGGACCACATAAACCTTAGTGAATTGTAGAACTCCTAAATCAAGTTAAAATGTCCTAAAACCTTTCAAAACCTATTCCAAGCCGTAATAGACCCTGAGAGCTTTCAATGGTCATAGAATTAGCTGAAGCTGACCTACATATGCACCATGCCGTGTTCTTTTTCGCATAGCCCAATAGGCCCAAGCACAGCTTGTTGACTCCAATAGCATGTTTTGAGTTTATAAAATCTCAAGAAAAGGGGGAAAAATAAAAAAAAAGGGATAATTCTAATTTTATTAGAATTAGGAGACTATAACCATTAATTTTCACCCTAACCCTAGCTCGAACCTATGTATACCTCATAAAAAATAGGCCAAAATGCCTATCAAATTCTCAAAATATCCATAAATAATAGGAATAAAACCCTTAGAAATTTGAAATTAGGAAAATACACCTAAAAATAGGAAAAAACCTTCATAATTTTTTAAAAAATTAGGAAATATCCAAAAAAATCACAAAAAATTAAGGTAGATTTGTTTAAGGGTATTTTTTAACACTTGTATCCCCGTTGTGAATAAAGAGAAAAACAATATGTGACCTAGGTCCGCAGACACCAAAATTCCTGCAGACTATGGAAGTCGTAGGATAATAAGCCTTGATCCATAAGCGAAATTTCCAACAGTCTCAAAATGGCTCGAGAAGGTTCAATAATGTTGATAAAGGTATTCTAAGAACACCTGCCGAGTTTCCTTGCAAACCGACAAGTTTAAGGCAATGCAGACACATAAACAGTTCCTGGAAAATTAGCCTCTATCGCCCTAAAATAGGCTTTATAACTACAGCCCTATCACTGGAGCATCAAACGACTTTAGGACCACCACCATTGGATCAAAACGTCCGTAAACCCTTAGGGGCCAAGTTTCAGCTTGATCAGATATTCTTGGACCAATGGTCAAATTACCCGAAATGGGTATGCCACATGCTATTACCAGCGAACCAGTTTCCATTAATCGAAACTGTGTTCATGGGTTTCGGGCTTAACTTTGAAAGGTCATATCTCTCTCATCCCAAATCGGATCAAGCTCAAAATTTATGGACAAGTTCGTCTCGTCGACCCGAGCATTTTGATATGTGCCACGACCCATGTCGTGGCCCGAGCCGGGAGAAAAACACTAGAAAATATCGTGATTCAAGGCAAGGTTGCAGGTTTTCCAATAGGAGCGCACCTCGATCAGTGCCCACATCATGGCGCTCGCACGTCAGATCAACCCGAAATCAGACCCATTATGAGCACAAGGTTCGAGGCTTCATCAGAGTCAAGCGTAGCACATGATGGGCGATTAGATTTGACGCATGACGAGTACGAAGTTGCTGCACATTCCGACCACTGGAAACCAAATTTCGGCCAAACGATCAAAAATGGAAAATGGTCATTTGGGCACCAAATCAGACCACATTCATTGCCAAACGCTCACAGCGACTTGCTCGTTGATATTTAGCGAAGAAATCATCAAAAAGCATGGCGTAGTCTTTAAACAAAGATCGTACGTTTCTCATGATTTTCGCACTTTGTGATCGTGGCCCAAATACCTGATCCGTGGCTTGAAAGAGGAATAAAAAAGGTCGTCTTCTTGAGCCAATCAAGAAAAGAATCATCTTTTGGCCGAACGGAGACCAGAACGACCCCAAACCAACCTGAGAAGATCGCAAGAGTTCTTGAGCACAACAGGGACTCAATTGAAAATTTGTGGATTGTTGGTGCAAGGGCAAAATCATCATTTTTCCCCATTTTCTTAGAATTTCTTTAATTCACTTAAATGTTAATTTTTAGCAATTAGGTCGACTTTTGATTATACACCCATGTTTGGGCCCCACTTATTTATAAACAACCACGCACCTCATGTAAAGGACCCCAAGTTTCATCAATAAAAATTCTTCTTTTTGCTTGAGATTTTTGTCACGTCTTAGAGAGGGAGAGAGGAGAGAGAAAACTGTTGGTGGTACCCCCAAGTGTAAGGTAATCTTCTTTCTCTCTTCTTTCTCTCTCTTCTTCTTTCTCTTTTTTCCTTTCTTCTCTCTCTTCTTTCCTTTTCTCTCTTTCTTGTTTCCTTTTCTTCTTGCTCTCTTTCCTTTTCTCTCTTTCTTCTTTCCCTTCATTTCTCTTCTCTTTCTTTTTCTGTTTGCTTCTTTCTCGTCTCATGTTCCTCTCTGTCTGTTCTCGTCAAATGTCGGGCATGATTTTCTTCTCTCTCAGTCTGTTGCACACGGCAGTGCATACTGTCGAGTGCGACATTCTCTTCCTCTCTGTTCATTGCACACAACAATGCAAATGCCGGACATGATTTTCTTCTCTCTCTCAGTCTGTCACTTGCGGCAGTGCATATTGCCGAGCATGACGTTCTCTTCTCTCTCTGTTTGTTGTGCATGGCAATGCAAATGCAGAGCGTGACGCTTTCTCCCCTATCTATTATGCACGGTAGTGCATACTGCTGAACATGATGTTCACTTCTCTCTATGTCTGTTACGCACGACAGCGCATACTATCGAGCGTGATATTCTCCTCTCTCTCTGACTGTTGCTCATGACAATGCACACGTCCGAATGTGACGTTCTCTACCTCTCATCTCTCTTCTCATTATCCCGCATGGTAGTCAACGCTGCCGAGCACGATCTTTCTTCCTTCTCACTTTCTGCCTTACACGGTAGCACACATTGTTGAACACGATTTCCTTTCTCTCCTTTCTCCTTTTGCTTGTTTGACCAGAGGGCTGGTTGAGCCTTGTGTTGCCGTGCCAATCTCGACGTCAAGCAGTTTAGCCGTTGTGCCGGACTAGTTACCATGCCCGTTTAGCTGCCGCGCCAGACTAGTCACTGTGCCAAGACACTCGTCGTGCTAGTCTTATCATAGAGTAGTTTAGTCGTTGTGCCGGTCTAGTTACCGTGCTCGTTGAGCTGCCACACAAGACTAGACACTGTGCCAGATTAGTTGCTGCGTCAGTGTTGTCGTCGAGTAGTTTAACCGTTGTGCCGGTCCAGTTACCGTGCCCGTCTAGCTACCGCGTCAGACCAGTCATCGCATCAGTCTTTCCACTACACCCTATTTGAACACATTTTTCAGCGCCTTGGTCCTCGATGCAGAATAAAGAGGAAGCAGGTCAATAAAGCCCACAAAACGGTGGAAATTTTGACAATCTCATAATAGCCCCAAAATCGGTCAAGATCTTCATCAGCACTCCAAAAGGTCACCTACCAAGTTTCATCACGATCAGACATATCTAAGTCAGTAAACACAAAGAAAACTTTTTGGCAAAATTGGCCTCTAGCACTCTAAAATGGACCTCGTAACTAAAACTATATTTTTGGTGCGTCAAACAACTGTGGGACCACCGCTATTGAATCGAGTACGATAGAAAACTTTTATGGGTCAAGTTTCGGCTTAATCGGACACTCCAAGGCAAAGTTAAGGGTAAAATACCGAAAGGGGTAGGCCGCACGCTATTCCCGTATGGCCACCTTGCACCAAAACACCATTAAAGGTGGCTATTTTTACAGTCATGGGTAGTAACTTTCGGGGCCTATCTCTCACTCAATCCAAGTCGGATCGCTCTCAAATTTTGTGAGCATGTTCGTGTCATCAAGACGAGCATTTCGATATATGGTACGCCTTGTGACGATCTCCAAACAGGGAGAAAAACTAGAGAGAAATTGCTAATCTGTGAAGAAAATTGCAAAAAATTCAGCAGTAGCACACCTCACCCGGTCAAATCATGGCGCTCGCGGACCTGATCGACATGAAACTAATTGCATTATGTGCATTAGGTCTATGGCTATCTCTGGTCCAAACCCCATGTACGATGAATGGTTGGATTTCACACACAGAGGCGTCGAAGCTACTGTAAATTCTGGCCGTCAGATTTCAAGATTCCGGCAAAAAACTCAAGACAACAAAATCTTCTTCCGGACATGAAATCGAGCTGCGTTTGTTGCAACGTGATCGTGACGGCATGCTTAGTGTGATTCAACAAAGAAACTGAAGAAAACATTAAGAAACGAGCACACAATCGATTCAAAGTTTTCAAGATTCACGAAAATTTCAAGTTTCATGATCATGGTTTAAAAACATGATTCATGGCTCGAAGTTGATATTAAATCTCATGCATGTTCTCGAGCAGTAGCAGTGACTGCTGTGGAATTTCACACATTGTTCGGCAGGGGGAAAACAGTCTTTTTGCACCTATTTTTAGAATTTATTTTAATTCAATTAAATTGTAATTATCTTCAATTCTAGGTATTTTTTTTACATCCACCCATGTTTGGGCCCAATTTTATATAAGCATGTAAAGCCAAATTGTAAAATCCCCTTGGGTTCGTTCTTAAAGATTCAATAAAGACTTCATTTTTGCTTAAGCTCGTGGATGCGTCTTAGAGAAAGAGAGAGAGAGGAGAGAGAATAAAAGGGGTGGTACCTTTCGATAAGGTAACTTTCTCTCTCCTCCTCTATTTTCTCTCCTCCCCTCTTTCTCTCCTCCCCTCTTTTTCTCTCCTCCCCTCTTTCTCTCTCCTTCCCTCTTTCTCTTGGTTAGATGCCTCGATCTCACCCTCCGGATCCTTTGGGGATCGAGCAGTGCGCGTCTTGGGTTTCATGGGAAGACCCGATATGTTTTTGAGATCGCTCTCTTGAGAACCTCGTTCGAGAATGGGGGCAGGTGTTACCAACCGGTAAGAGAGGAATTTAAAGGTGGGTTCGGGACTGTGGGTTCGGGACTTACTCTGGCTGACTCGCATGGGTGCCCTCTTAAATCAGGAAGAAAGCTCCTCAGTAATAAAACTGGTTCAGAATCTCCTCCTTTGACTTGTATTCTTCTTATTTTCTGTAATCACACACATATATGGCAAACGTTATAAGACAGGTGGGCCAGACCTCACCCTTTTCCTCTTTGATGAACGTACACAAACATGCGCAAGTTCTCGAGCAAAAGAGAAGAAAGATAGAGGAGAGAAGAATTCAACTAAGCGAGAGGATCAGAGCAGTGACTAGGCTGATGGATAATTCGCTCGACGTGGTAGCAAAATGGGCTCGATAACTAAGACCGACTCACAAGATTACTACTAAACAGCATTACCAATATCGACTGGCTAGGCACGATGGTCAGTTTGTCATGGCAATAAAACGGACCAAGTAATCCTAGCACAACAACATTAAAGCTAGATGACAGGACTACCATGAGAGGCTAACCTCAATCCCTCTTAGTCGAACGAAGGAGTAGCAGAATTAAGGCTATGAGGAAAGAATAAGAAGAGACGAAGGGAAAGAAAGAGGAGGGAGAAGAAAGGAAGAGAAGAGTATGAAAGACGAGAGGATAAAGGAGAGAGAGGGAAGGAAGGCGTAGTCGACGCTAAGCATTGCCGACAGTCTCAAAAGAAAGAGAGAGAAAATGCAATCGGCACTAGGCTTCACCGACTATGTTGTACAGAGGAGAAGAGAGAGGAGACGCGGTCGGTGCTAAGCTTCACCGACTGTGACAGAAGAGGAGACAGAAATCCAGTCGATGCTAGGCTTCACCGACTGACATAAGAGGAGAGAGAAAAATAAGAGGTGTTGGGCTTCGTCGATTGATAGAAGAGGAGAGAGAAATTCAGTCGATGCTAGGCTTCACTAATTGATAAAAGAAAAGAAAGAAAACCAATTAATGTTAGGCTTCACCGATTGATAGAAGAAAGGAGAGAAAACTAGTCGGCACTAGGTTTCGTCGAGTGACAGAAGAAGAGAGAGAAAATCAATTGGTGTTAGTCTTAACTGACTGACAGGAGAGAAGAGAGAAAACCAATGGACACTAGGCTTCACAGACTTACAGAAGAAGAGAGAGAAAACCAATTGATGCTAGGCTTTGCCGACTGACAAAAGAAGGGAGAGAAAATCAATCGGTGCTATGCTTCGCCGACTGATAGAAGAAGGGAGAGAAAATCAGTCGGTGTTAGGCTTCCTGATTGATAAAAGAAGAAAGAGAAAACCAATCGATGCTAAACTTCGTCGACTAACAAAATAAGAGAGAGAAAACCAATCGGTGTTAAGCTTCGCCAACTGACAGAAAAAGAGAGAAAAAACCAGTCGGCGCTAGGCTTCACCGACTGACAGAAAAAGAGAGAGAAAATTAGTCGGTGCTAGGCTTTACTGACAGACAGAAGAAGGGAGAGAAAACCAATCGGTGTTAGGCTTTGCTGATTGATAAAAGAAGAGAGAGAAAGGGACATAGATGGGAAGAAAAGAGAGAAATAGATAAAGATAGAGATGGGAAGAAAAGAGAGAAAGAGATAGAGATAGAGATGAGAAAAGAGGAGGAGAGAGAAAGAGATAGAGATGAGAAAAGAGATAAAGACGAGAAGAGAGGAGAGAGATAGATATAGAGATGACAAAAGAGACAAAGAGACAAAAATGAGAAGAGAGGAGAGAGATAGAGATGAGAAGAAGAGAAGGAGAGAGATAGAGATGAAAATAAAAGAGAGAAAGAGATAAAAATGAGAAGAAGAGAGAGAAAGAGATAGAGATGAGAAAAAGAGAATGAAAGAGAGAGACGAGAAGAAGAGAGAGAAAGACGGGAGGAGAGAGAAAACTACTTGCTCAAAGGGTATCGACCTTTTTCTTCTCTCTCCTCTCTCTCTCTCTCTCTCCAAGACATACCTACAAACTCAAGCAAAAATCAGAATTTTATTAATTGATCCAAGAAGAATGAAGCCCTCCTTTGTACAATGAGGCAGTGCCTAGTTATATAGAATTGGGCTAAAACGTGGGTGTACGCTTGAAAACTACCTAGAATTGAAGATAATTACAATTTAATTGAATTTAAAGAAATTCTAAAAATAGGTGCAAAAGAATTGTTTTGCCCCTGCTTAACAATGTGTGAATTTCATAACAGTCCCTGCTAATACTCTAGAACTTGCGTGATCTTCCATGGCTGACCCGGGGTTGTTCTGATGTCCATTTGATAGAAATATTATTATTTTCTTATAAGACTTGGCATGGCGATCATTTTGATACCAACTTCGAGCCATGAATCATGTTTTTGAGCCATGATCATAAGACTTGAATTTTGGATGAATCTTGAAAATTTCAGATCAATTGTGTGTTCGTTCCTTGATGTTTCTTCGTGACTTCTTCACTGAATCACACTGAGCATGCCGTCACGATCACGTTGCAACAAACGTAGCTTAATTTTGTGTCCGGATGAAGATTCTGTCATCTTGGGTTTTTGGCTGGAATCTTGAAATCCAGCGAATAGAATTTATAGTAGCTTTGACACCTTCGTGTGTGAAATCCAACCGTTCATCGTACACGAGGTTCGGACTAGAGATAGCCTTAGACCTCACACACATAATGCAATTGGTTTTGTGTCGATCGGGTATGCGATCGTCATGATCATGCTACTCGAACAAGGCATGCTGCTGCTAAATTTTCTGCAACTTCCTTCACAGATCAACAAATTTCATTTAGTTTTTCTCTCTATTCGGGCGTCGTCATGGGGTGTACCATATATTGAATTGTTCGTCTTGATGAGACGAACACACTTACTAAATTTGGGAGCGATCCAACTTGGAACGAGTGAGTTATAGGTTTCGAAAGTGACTGCCTATGACTGTAAAAACAACCACCTTTAATGGTGTTTTGATGCGGTGAGGCCACACGAGAATAGTGTGCAGCCTACCCATTTTCGGTATTTAACCTATAACGTTGTCTCGAAGTACCCGATTAAGTCAAAAATTGATCAAGAGGGGTTTTCGATTGTGCCAGATCTAATGGAGGTGGTCCCACAGCTATTTAACACACCAAAAGTATGGCTCTAATTACACGGTCCATTTCAGGACGCTAGAGACCGATTTCGTTGAAATTGTTTCATTGTTTTCACTGCCGTAAACATGTCTGATCGTGATGAAACTTGGGAAGTGGTCTTTTGAAGTGTTGATGAAGATCTGGACCAGTTCTGGGGCCATTATGAGACTGCCATGAATTTCCACTGTTTTGTAGGCTTTATTGACCTGCCTCCTATCAGGGACCAAGGTACTAAAAAATACGTTCAAACATCTCTCTCCTCCCCTCTTTCTCTCTCTTTATCACTCTTCTTCTCGTCTCTATCTCTCTTTCTCTCTCTTCTTCTCATCTCTTTCTCTGTTTCTCTCCTTTATGTCTCATTTTCTCGTATCTATCTCTCTTTCTCTCTCTTCTTCTCATCCCTATCTCTTGCATGTTCTTCTTCTTAAAACATAGCCGGCAATGCTTAACGCCGACTGTTTCTTTCTCTCTGTGTTCTTCTTAAAACACAACCAGCAAAGCCTAGCATCGACTGTGTTTTTCTCTCTCCGCTCTTCTTAAAACACAACCGACAATGGCTAGTCAACTGTGTCTTTCTTTCTCCTATCTTCTTAAAAAAACACAGCTGACGATGCCTAGCACCGACTGTGCCCTTCTTTCCCTCTCTCTCTCTAACACAGCCAGCGATACCTATTATCGACTGTGTCCTCTCTCTCTCCTTCTTGCCCCCTCTCTCTCTACCATAGCCGACAATACCTAGCATCGACTGTGTCCTCTCTCTTCCTCTTCTAACATAGTCGGTGATGCCTAGTGTCGACTGTGTTTTCTTTCTCTTCTTCTTTCAACACAGCCGGTGATGCTTTGCGCCGACTGTGTCCTTCTCCCTCCTCTCTCCTTCCTTCTCTCTTCTCTTACTCTCTTCTCTTTCTTTCTTTCCCTTCCTCTCTTTCTTTCTCTTCTCCTCTTATTCTCTTACTTCTTATTCTCTCTTTATGATTTCAATGCCTTATTTATCCTTTCGTTTGACTAAGAAGGGTTGAGATTAGCCTCTTATGATATCCCTGTCGTCTAGCCGTGATGTTGTTGTGCAAGAATTATTGTGCCCGCTTTATTACCACGACAGACTAACCATTGCGTCTAGCTAGTCAATATCATTATTGACGTCTAATAGTAACTCTGTTGAGCTGTTATGAGTTCCTGAGCCCATTTTACTGTCATGTCAGACCAATTACCTACCAGCTTAGTCACTGTGCTGATCTCCTTGCCTAGTCAAATTCTTTTCTCCCCCACCTTTCTTCTCTCATTATTCTTTTCTTTTTTGAATGTGTACGCCTGCATGCATTCATCAAGAAGGCAAGGTGAGGTCTGTTGACCCACTTGTCTTATAACATTTGCCATATATGTGTGATTGCAGAAAACATGAGAATACAAACCAATGGAGGTGTTTCTGAACCAGTTGATGACTGGGGGGCTTTCTTCGTGATCTAAGATGGCACCTACGCGAGCCAGCCCGAGTAAGTCCTAAACCCACCTTAAATTCCTCTCTCATCGGTTGGTAATACCTGCCCTTGTTTTTGAACGAGGGTCCCGAGAGAGCGATCTAAAAACATCCTGGGTTTCCCCTGAAACCCGAGACTCGTGCCTCCCGATCATCTAGATCCAGAGGGCAAGATCGAGACACCTAGCCACGCCCATCCAGCCGTCGGGCCAAACAGCTTCATTCTCTTTTTTGAAGGTTCAATGAGAGCCAAGCTGACCTTCATCATTTCTCTCATTCTTTTTCTTCTTCTTCTCTCTACAAAAATTTTCGTTCATTTCCTCCAAAGAGTAGAGTGAAATCCAAACCAACCTCCGTCCCACTTTTCTCTGGAGGACTAGTTGAAATACATAGTAGCCTTCAAACTCTTCTTCCTTTTTCTCTATCATTTCCTCTATCTCACCCCTTTATTTCTTTCCTTACTATAGGATTCTTTCTTTACTATAGGATCTTACTAAAAGTCCCTCGTCAAGGAGACGTCGTAAGGCTATTGAATTGACATGGACTCTTTTAAGTTATTTCTTTCACTTCTCCTCGAGTACACATGCACATGTGTGTTCATCCTATGACAAGTGGGGTCCTCAGACCCACTTGTCTGTACTCTAATGTGTGTGTGTTTTTTTGCATATTAGAAGACAATAGGTCAATGGAGGCAGATCCAAACCGGCCACAGGCAAGGGGGGCATTCTTCGTGATCTAAGAGAGCGCCCATGCGAGTAGCTCGAGCGCATCACAGACCCACGCAAGGTGAGTCCCTCCTTGTGACCCTAATTCCTCTCTCATCAATTGGTATTCTTGCTCGTGTCTTCTTCACACGGTTCTTGAGAGTCCATCTCAAACCGGGAACCACACCACCAGGTCAACCCTACCCGGAGGGTAAGATCGAGGCACCTAACCAGCTTGACAACTCCACTGGGGACACATTACCCCATCGTTGGATTGTTCTTGTTTGGCCTTACCTTTCTTCTATTTCTTGCTTATTAACACACACATGTCTTCTGGGTTGTTTAACCCGCTCGTATGAGTTGAGGATTTTATGATCCCCACACTCATGAACTATTCTCAGAGGCAAGTTCCTCAAACCTCGTTCCCGACTTTCCTTCTGAGAGAGGACCCAATGTGAGACCTTCCACCAAAGCACCTTGCATGGGTGGCAGACTAGCTATCGCACGCCGCATGCACCTTGCCACTGGCAAGTCACTTATCGGTCCCACTGCTCAAGGTAGCCGAAAGGAAGTCTGTTCCCTTCCTACGCATAGCAGCCCAACTGTCAATGCTTCTGCGAGTCGCCAAAAGGCCACCCCCCATGTTCTACCACATTGGGCCCCTGTAACAAGAGGCTTGACACACAATGGAGGATGTTCTAAGGCCGCCACCTCCCACACACACACTAAGGCTCGTGGTCCAACCACTAGAGCTACACTTCGGGGAAACCCTCACTGTCCAGCTTCGAGTATTCTCGGACCAGGCCCTGTATACATACATATCGCACTACTTGGGGCAATCCTCTGATTGCGCTCAGCCGAGTACAAGAGAGACGACCCCCTAGTCATCCCTCTCAACACATGCCTGCTCACTCTGTGCGGCGTGGTCACAAGGCCAATCCCTCACAAACACATGCTGGTGGTATTCAACCTCCTAAGGCTGAACCTACTGCTCGAGCCCGGGTCGACCCCTAAGTTGCCCGAAGCCCTTGTTTAAAGGGCACCCATGCACCGCAACCATAGATTGCATCAAGCTTTCGACTAAGAGGCCATTGACAATTGTCTCCTCCCCCATTCGTCCCTTCTCCACCAGTTGAACCACTCAGGACTTGACACTCAAAGACCTTTCCAAAGAGTACCCTCCTGCGAAACCCTATTCCGATCAGCCCAACCCTTAGAGCTCGTAAGAGAGCGCGGGGCAAGACTCTCCTGGGAGATGAGGTCTTTGATCCCCTGTCTCTCCCAAAGCCATGATAAAAGCCAGAGCTAGCCCCTATCTGTGGCCCACATCCCTTGTCGCACCTGATGAAGACGGCCTTGTCATGGTCGTTGATGGAGGACCATTCCCGGTCTCAGTTATGGAAAGAGGTATATCAGAGCCTGAGAGCCACGCATGACCGGAGCATACGAATAGTGCCAAGGGAAGAGCCAAAGAAGCTCAGGTCAAGCAAGCTTGCTGACCTCCGAGAAGAAAATTCCTTCCACCTCCTACACTCTGGAGCAGAACCTGAGGTAGGAGGACCAGAACCCTATGTGGTCATCAGCATCATAGAAGACGACCCAATCGTGCAGCCCCTGTGGTCCCAAGATAATCGCGAACCGGTCTTAACCCGATCAGAATATAAGGCTCGAGCTCAGTTGGGGCATGTCAAACCCCTGTTGACCAACCTACCGCAGCCAGTCTGAAAGGCACGGACGATGCTAACCACACAAGAGATCGATCTCCCTAAGGAGAGGGATCAAAGTGATGGTTATCGACAACCCTAATGACGATCAGGAGGAACGAATGAACCGATTTGAACAAATGATGCATAGAATGATGGACAAGATAGAGTTCATGGAAGGTACTCGGTCCCCCGAGGAACTCATTTAGCCAGGGTACTAATTCTCCTCATCCAGCTGAGGCAGTCACCTCCTTCACACGACCATTCCTCCCCTCGTCAGGTCTCTTAAGTTGACATGGATGCTATGGTCATCCACAGTCTGTGAGGAAGGCAAATTTTGGGCATACAAGGCCCGACCCTCTATCAGAAACCCTATCCCTCCTATATTGATCAGCTCTCGTTTCCCCCCAATTACCAAAACGGGAAACTCCCTCATTTCAATGTCACAAGCTCCCCTCATCAGCACATTGCCCATTTCTATTCGACATGTCAAGAGACGGTAGCTGACGGGCAGCTTCTTCTCCGTCAGTTTGTCAAGACACTTAACGGGCAAACATTCAAGTGGTATGCTGGTCTCCCCCCAAACTTGGTCCAGACGTGGGAAGAAATGGAGCAATTGTTCTACAAGCGCTTCTATGAGGTCGAAAGGGAAGTTCAGGCTATCAAGCTTCTCATGTTGAGCCCGGACCTAGATAAGCCTGTTGATCAATTCATTGCAAGATGGATATATCTGGCTACACACCAAGCTAATCTCATGCTTGAAATTGAGACAATCCAAACCTACATACACAACATGCAGCCAAAGATTTCCCTACATCTTGAGGCTTCGAACCCAACTTCCATATCAGATCTAATCTCTAAATCAGTCCGTATAGAGAGCCTCTTCAAGCATCATGGTGGGTCTCAGATGAAGGCATCGAATGGTGGAAACAATCGTAGCTAGGGCAATACTCGATCCAATGCCCGGGCAATCAGCAGAAAGGAGTGGTTAGTGCTGTCGTCACTGTATTTGACCCCAAGAAGGCCTCCCCTCAAACCCTGGACTTCTCCAAAGGGGTGAACCCCACAAATGCTCAAGCAGCACCTCAAGCAGGGCAACAACAACCCCAAGCTTACAATAGGGTACCTCCACCTCTGAACCTCTATGGGAGAGATTTCTGGGCAGAAAAGAGAACCAAAGTTTATAGCTTCAATAAGGACTGGGTCCCAGCCCTACTTCGGATGCTGCTAGAGCAACAGATGATCGTCCTACCTGAGTCGAAGAAGCTGGTCTCGTCACCAACATTAACTAATGTGCTTACCACAGGATATTGAGACACCCTGTCCAAGATTGCTTTACCCTCAAAGATCATATTGAATCTTTGATCCAAAAGGGGCAGATACAACTCGAGAGTCTCAAGAAGGCGTTTGGGATAGCCGAAGTAGCTGTCGTGGTGACAGTACAAGAAGAAGATGAGCAGAAATATCATCTTGAGAACCTGCCACCAGATCTTCTTCAGGCGTTGTACTACATGGCGATTCAAGTTGGGGTCATTACACCAAAGCCATCCATACAGCCTAGATACCTCCCTCGAGGGGCCAGAAAATTGTGGAGCCCATATCACCAGATGCAAGGCCATAATGAAAGAAAAAGTACAAGAGGGACACTTTACCGCCCCTATCCCAGACAATTATGTCAGATTGTCGACACTAGAGGTCGTTCAAACACAGACCTCCTCTGCACAGCCTGAGATTTTTGATCTAGACGAACCTTCAACTTCCCGATCATGGAAATTCTATCGAGGATGGAACAGAAACAGGTCCATGAGAAGGGAAGCGGTTCACCAAGCAAAGCCAGCTCCCAAGTCGCGTGAGCCTGATCAACATGCCCCTGTCAACAAAAAATGTAAAAGGAGACAACTACCAAGGGCCGTTTATCAAAAGAAGAAAATCCCTCAGCCCCTGACCATGGCAGAGTTTCTCAAGCCCCTTCCTCCATTGTCTATTATACATGATTTCTTCTCTAAGTCAAGTGCTTTCGCTAATCAAGACTCGCAATCCAGTTGAGCACACATTCCAGGGCCTTCCTCCCCTCAAGTTCCCAAAACATCCAATAAGGGTAGTGACATTAAAAGCCCCCCCCAACGGTTCGAGTAGGGTGAAGACCTAAAAGATCCCCTGCACACGTCCAATTTTGGTGATGATACTAACAGCTACCTGGATCGGTCCAATTGAGTGATGACCTTAAAAGCTCTCCCTCATCCTCTGCCCCCAATTCCTCTAAACTTTGTTTTTTTTATTCAGGTACAACTCTCGAATGCCCAGACTTCGTGGCCCTTGATGAAGAATTGAAAGGCTACAACATCAGTAAGCGGCATCAAAAGAAAGTAAAGAAGATGGTCGCCCAAGCAGCTGGAGTTCTGACCGTTACTGACGCTTTGGCATCGCGAGCCAACATGAAGCTTACTCCCACTATTGAGGAACTCAACAAGCAGCGTAAGAATTCCAACCCAAGAGACCCCAATGGCCTCTAGAGCCCGACTTCGAGCAACAGTTGAAAGAGTCGAGAGGGCAAAGTTCCCATTCTCACAGATCAGTGCATGGGTTATAATCATGATATCCAAGTAACAGTGCATTAATTATGACTAATATCAGGCATCAGTTATAGATAATATCATGAAATCAATATCATGGAGTCATTACAACTATAGGAAATCATATTCACAATTCATTCATTTCACATTCACTCCCTAGTTCATCTACTTCTACTAGTAGAAGCCATATCTATCAGGCCAAGCCAATCCCATTGTTTAGGACTTCTACTATCCCATAGGAGGGAGGATAATGACAAGTGGGTTAATCCGCTTCGTAATACCCTCAACTCATGCACACAATCCCCAGTGCGCCTTGGGGGTTCAACAGGCCTTTACCTTGCAAGGCATCCATCAATCACATATCTCATCTCATGAATCACAGGGAGCGACCCTCTTTTCTCCCCTAACCAGCTCCTGTTATTATGCAGGTTAGGGAATATGCCGGCATCACCTCCTTAGTGTATCAATCTCCACTACCGATGGATGTCCCATCGCGTAGTGGCCAGTATCAGTAAAGCAGTGGCCAATATCCTCATCAATGTAATAGTATAGTACCCACGACCAATAGGTGTTTCATTGCGTAGTAGTCATCATTAAGGCCTCTTTCCATGCTTTCACATTCAATTCATTCATGCCAATTCAATGCCTCATAACAGATGAATCACATTCTCATCATTACAGTATGCCAATTAACCCGAAGCATTCATTGCATGAATCGTAGCATAGCATATAAACATGAATATCATCAACAGCATTTTGGCACTTATCATGAAACTTTCATCATGAAATAATCACATCAATATGGCACTTATCAAATTTCACATAACGCATAGTCGCATAGTACCATTCAAAAAATAGTATGCCATTTCGTATTTTTCACATGAAGATTGTCATATGGCACTCAGACAGCAATGACACACACGGCGCTACATACACGGCATTACGGGCACGGCGTTACGCGCATGGTGCTACGCACATGGCGTTACGCACACAGTGCTACGCACATGGCGTTACACGCACGGTGCCACTCACACGGCATTATGCGCATGGCGTTACACACATGGTGTTACACGCGCGGCGCTACACACTTGCAGTTTCACAGACAGCGATGCCCAGACACGATGCTCATGCAATTTCACGCACACAGCGATGCCCAAACACAAACGGCAATGCACATGCAATTTACACATATGGCAATGTCCAAACACAAGTGACAATGCACATGCAATTTACATAGACGGCAATGCCCAAACACAAGCGGCAATGCACATGCAGTTTACACAATGGTGATGCTCAAAAGGAGTCACAGTTGCTGGAATTTATAGTAACTATGAGCGGTGACATATCTCACGTTTAGGCGATATCTTTTGATCCATGTGAAATTTTTATCATGATACAAAAAGCAAACTTGAACTAGACATGTGTATCTTTCATTTAGAACCAATTTGGGCCCACTTGGGCGTCGTTTGGTCAGCAAAAGGCACGGGGCAAGAGCCCACACAGTTGCTGGAAAATCTCCTTCCCTCAAACATGTCATCACCATATTATACCCCATTTTACAAATCAACTTAAATCATAATTTTTGTCTTAATCATATCAAGTAAACTTGTAAGTTTGGCAAGGAAATAACTCTATGATTTTCCCAAAGTTCATAGGCCATGTTCATCATGCAATCTACTTCATTTATCTTCCATTCTACATTCATTCGTTCTATCATACATAGCACTAAATCCACTTACATAGTCACGACGCTCCTAAGCCTCCTTGCGTAGGTCACTCCTTTCTTTCCCCATGGCAGCTTCTCCTTTGATCCCCATGCACAGGTCGCCCGTCTCTCCTCGCACCAGTCAATAGTTCCCCAACGGTAGCAGCACAAGAGAAAGTTTGAGGGGAAAGAAAGGGAAACGATACTATGGGCAAGGAGGGGCAAGATTTATAGGTGCGTGGGTTGGTGAGATCCACTGTGGCTGACAACGCAGGTAGTTGGGTAGAGCGTTGTGGCTAGCATCACACGCGCGATGCGGCATTGACACACTCGGTACGACATTGACAGATACGGCGTAGCGTTGACATCGCTGAGGGCTGCACACTTGACCAACCACGCGTGACGTTACTTCAGACGGCGATAAGCTCGTGGCGATGCTCCAGCTGGCAATACGCACACGGCGATGCTTACGCACGACGATACTTTGTTTCACATGCGGTGTTAGTCTCATTCATGCGCAACGATGCTTCTTACGCCTTTCGTGCACGACAATACTCTCACGCTCACGACGATACCCCTTGTTCGCATGCAGCAATACCATTTCATCACCCATACGCACGATGTTAGCTTTTATGTTACGTGGACGGCACTAGGCCAAATCACCCAGACGACGCTAACCTTCACCCTTAGCGCCAGGTGTGCGCTTCCGTCTTTCTTGATATCCTTCTCTCTCTCCACTGACGTGTGTGGTCCGATTCAATCAAATTGTGGCCCTTACATCATCCCCCTTTTAAAAAGGATTTTGTCCCCAAAATCATTAATCAAAGAGGTGGGTGTATTTCTCCCTAATTTCATCCTCCCGTTCCCATGTTGATTCTTCCCTTGAGTGATATTGCCATTGTATCCGGACTAGGGGAATTTCTTCATTGTGTAATACTTGCACTCTCTGATCCAATATCCCGATTGGTCGTTCAACATAGGTTAGGTCTTCTCTGAGTGGGATTGGTTCGTGCTCAAAAACATGGAACGGGTTGGGCTGATATTTCCTTAATAGGGATACATGGAAGACATTATGGAGATTGGCCAAATCAGGTGGCAAGGCAAGTCGGTATGCCATGCTCACAATCATTTCCAGAATCTCAAAAGGCCAAATGAATTGTGGGCTTATTTCCGTTTCTTACCAATTCTCGTAACACCCTTGGTCGGCGATACCTTCAGGAAGACCCAGTCTCCTACCTCAAACTCAAGGTCTCTCCTGCAACTATCGACATAAATCTTCTGCCAACTTTCGGTTTCCTTGAGCCGTTCTCTAATTAAGGAGATCTTTTCAGAAGTTAGCTGAACCATTTCGGGTCCTAGCAATTTCCTTTCGCCTATTTTTTCCCAGCAGATGGGCGATCTGCACTTCCTCTCATACAAGGCCTCGTAAGGTGCCATCTAGATGCTGACTTGAAAGCTATTATTGTAAACAAACTCTACCAGGGGTAGATGGTCTTCTCGACTTCCTCTAAAATCAGTTACACATGCTCTCAACATATCTTCCAAAGTTTGGATGGTCCTCTCTAACTGCCCATCTATTTGGGGGTGAAAGGCAATGCTAAAAGTAAGCTTAGTCCATAGGGCTGATTGTAGACATGCCCAAAACCTAGAAGTTAACCTGGGGTCTCTGTCTGATACAATATTGATAGGAATCCCATGAAGTCTCACAATTTCTCTGATGTATAGCTGGGCCAACTTGTCCAATGTATAGGTCAGGCGAACCGGTAAGAAGTGAGCAGCCTTAGTTAGTAGGTCCACCACGACCTAGATACTATCATGCCTTGCACTAGATCTTGGTAACCCAAAGATAATATTCATTGAAATGTGTTCCCATTTCCACTCTGGTATGGGCAGGGGCTGTAATAATCCAACAGGTTTCTGATTTTCGGCCTTCACTTGTTGGCACGTTAGACATTTAGCCACAAATTGCACCACATCTCACTTCATATTATTCCACCATAAGCCTCTTTTCAAATCCTGGTACATCTTCGTACCCCCGGGATGTATCGTGTAGCGAGAGTGGTGTGATTACTTTAGAATAACCCTTTTTACACTTTCATCATTGGGAACACATATTCGGCCCTTAAACCTTAACAATCAATCACTGCCTACAGAAAAATACCATTTCCCTTCTATCTTTAGTTCTTCGAGGATTTTCATCAGGTGGAGATCTTCTTTCTGAGCCGCTCAGACTTGTTGGAAGAGTTGGCGCTCCACCCTTAGACATGGCAATACTTCCCTCTCTTCATCGAGAGGTTAAGATGGGTGCCACTCCACTACATCCTCCAAAAACTTCATTTTTCGCACCATCAATTGTGCCAAGGGGATCACGGTTTTCCGACTTAAGGCGTCAGCTACTATATTAGTCTTACCTGGATGGTATTTGATTGTGCAGTCATAGTCATTCAGTAAGTCCATCCATCTCCTTTGCCTCATGTTCAACTCTTTCTGGGAAAATAGGTACTTGAGGCTCTTGTGGTCCGTGAACACCTTAAACTGGGCCCCATAGAGGTAGTGCTTCCATATTTTTAGTGAAAATACTATTGTCACGAGCTCCAAATCATGAGTGGGATAGTTCTGCTCGTATGCTTTAGTTGCCTAGTGACATAAGCAATAACGTTACCTCTCTGTATTCGTAGACCCCCGAGCCCTTTATGGCATGCATCAGTATAAATCACAAAATATTCATTTCCCTCGAGCAATGCCACGATCGGGGCGGTGGTCACTCTCTTCTTGAGTCCTTGAAAACTTCTCTCACAATCTTTTGACCACATAAACTTTCTATTCTTTTGGGTCAGCCAAGTTAGGGGGAGCACTATCTTTGAGAATCCCTCTATAAAGCGTCGGTAGTATCCGGCTAACCTCAGGAAACTATGAACTTCGGTCACACATGCCGATTTCTCCCATTTAAGCATGGCTTCCACTTTGGAAGGGATCGTGATCCCATCCTTAGAAATAATGTGACCCAGGAAGGTCACGCTGGAAACCAAAACTCACTCTTACTTAATTTGGCATACAACCTTTTTGACTTTAAGGTTTGCAAAATGATCGTAGATGCTGCTCATGTCACTCCCAGCTTTTTGAGTACATCAGAATATCATCAATGAAAACCACCACAAAATCATCTAGAAAAGGTCAGAACACCCTGTTCATTAGATCCATGAATGCAGCAAGGGGATTGGTTAACCCGAACGGCATCACAAGAAACTCGTAATGACCGTATCAAGTTTTAAAAGGCCGTCTTCGGGATATCTCCTTCCTTCACCCTTAGTTGGTGATACCCTGATTGGAGATCGATCTTAAAAAACACCTGGGCTCCCTAGAGCTGATCAAAGAGGTCATCGATTCTAGGCAAATGATACATATTCTTCACTGTTACTTGGTTTAGTTGGCTATAGTCAATGCATAGCCCTAGGGACCCATCCTTCTTCTTGGGTCGGATGAACCCCTTATTTAACAATTCTTGCAACTGCTCTTTAACCCTTTCACCTTTGACGGGGCCTTCCTATATGGGGCTTTGGAGATGGGCACAGTGCCTAGGGTTACTGGTTAGGTGCCTTGATCTTGCCCTCCTGATCGTAATGATCGGGCGGCACGTGTCTCGAGTTTCAAGGAGACCCGAGACTTTGAGATCGCTCTCTCGGGAACCTCGTTCGAGAAAAAGGGCAAGTATTGCCAACCGATGAGAGAGGAATTTAAGGTGGATTCGAGAATTACTCAGGCTGGCTCACATGGGTGCCCTCTTAGGTCATGAAGAAATCCCCTCAGTAGTAAAATTAGTTCGAAATCGCCTCACTTGGCTTGTATTCTCCTATTTTCTACAATCACACACATATGACAAATATTTATAAGACAGGTGGGTCAACAAACCTCACCTTGCTTTCAAGTAAGCGTACACAAGTGTGCATATTAAAAAAGAAGAATAGAATAATGAGAGAAGAAAGATGGGGGAGATAAGAATTTGATCAGACAGGGAGATCAACACAATGACTAAGTTGGTAGGTAATTGGCCTGATGTGGTAGTAATACGGGCTCGGTAACTCAGATCGGCTCAACAGAATTACTACTAGACGTCAATATCGATACTGACTAGCTAGACATGATAGTTAGTCTATCATGATAATAAAGAGGGCATAGTAATTCTGGCACAACAACATTACGGCCAGACGATAAGACTACCATGGAAGGCTAATCTCGACCCCTCTTAATCAAACGAAAGAATAACAAAAAGAATGGAGATCATAGAGAAAGAATAAGAACTAAGATAGAGAAGAAACAGAGAATAGAAAGAAGGAGAGGAAAAGAAAGAAAGGAGGGGAAGAGTGTGAGAAAAGACAGAAGGAAGGTGCAAAGACAAAAACG
This sequence comes from Amborella trichopoda, assembly GCF_000471905.2. Next base: position 8,419,157 of record NW_006494931.1, on the reverse strand, counting down.
GCAATGAGAGGGGAAGAAGGAAACTTAGTCGGTGATAAGTTTCCACTGGCTATGACATGAAGAGAGAAGAGAGAGAAAGAAGGAGACACAGGAGGCACTAAGCTTCATTGGCTATGTTAAAAGAAGAAGAAAGAGATGACACAAACGACGTTAAGCCATCACCGGTTGTGTTAGAAGAAAAGTAGAGATAAGACACAAGCGGCACTAAGCATCACCGGTTACGTTAGAAGAAGAGGAGATAAGACACAGGCAGCACTGAGTATCGCTGGCTGTGTCAAAAGAAGAGGAGATAAGGTGGTGCTGAGCATCACCGGCTATGTTTAAAAGAAGAAGAAAGAGAGAGCACAGACGGTGCTAAGCATCACCGGTTGTATTAGATAAAGAAGAGAGAGAAGACACAGACGACGCTGAGCCATTGCCGGTTGTGTTAGAAAAGAAGAGAGATAAGACACAAGCAGCGTCGTGCATCGCCTGCTATGTTAAACAAAGAAGAGAGAAGACACAAACGGCGCTAAGCATCACTGGGTGCGTTAGACGGAAAAGAGAGAGAAGACACAGGCGTCACTGAGCATCATCGGTTGCTTTAAGAAGAGAGGAGAGAGAGGATACAAGTGGCACTGAGCATCATCGTCTGCATTAGACAAAGAAGAGAGAGAAGACACAGACAGCATTGAGCATCATCAGTTGTGTTAGATAAAGAAGAGAGAGAAGGCACATACGACGCTGAGCATCGTCGATTGCGTTAAAAAAAAAAGACACAGATGGCATTATGCATCACCAGCTGCATTAGACAAAGAAGAGAGAGAAAGAGAGATAAAGATGAGAAGAAGAGAGAGAGAAAGGGGGATGGAGATGAAGAGGGGAGGAGAGAGAAAGATATGAGAAGAAGAGAGATAGAGATGAGAAGAAGAGAGAGAAAGAGAGATAGAGATGAGAAGGGGAGGAGAGAGAAAGAGAGATAGAGATGAAAAGTGGGAAGGAGAGAGAAAGAGGGGAGGAGAGAGAAAGTTACCTTATCAAGAGGTACTGGCCCTTTTCTTCTCTCCCCTCTCTCTCTCTCTCTCCAAGATGCACTCACAAACTCAAGTAAAAATTGAAACTTTATTGATTGTTTCAAGAAATGAATCGAAGGCCTTTTTACAATGAAACTTTGCATGTTTACATAGAATTGGGCCCAAACATGGGTGGACACCCAAAAACTACCTAATTGTGTGTGGAATTTTATAACAGTCCCTGCTGCTGCCCGAGAACTTGCGTGATCTTCCATGACTGATACGGGGTTGCACTGATGCTAATTTGATTGAAAGATGATTGTTTTCTTGTAGGGCTCAGCATAGCAATCAATTTGATACCAATTTCGAGCCATGAATCATGTCTTTGAGCCATGGTCATGAGACTTGAATTTTGGATGAATCTTGAAAACTTCATATCAATAGTGCACTCGTTCCTTGATGTTTTTTTTCTGTTTCTTCGCTGAATCACACTAAGCATGCTGTCATGATCACGTTACAACAATCGTTGCTTGATTTCGTGTCCGGATGAAGATTTTGTCGTCTTGAATTTTTTGCCAGAATCTTGAAATCCAGCAGCTGAAATTTACAGCAGCTTCGACCCCTCTATGTGTAAAATCCAATCATTCATCATACGTAAGGTTTGGACCAAAGATAGCATCAGACCTAATGCACATAATGCAATTAGTTTATTATCGATCGGGTATGCGAAAGTCGTGATTTGACCGTCAGAATGAGGCGTGCTGCTGCTGAATTTTCTGCAACTTTCTTCACGGATCAGCAACTTCTTTCTAGTTTTTCTCTCTACTTGGGCATCATCAAGGGACGTACCACATATCAAAACGCTCATCTTGATAAGACGAACATGTTCACCAAAGTTGACCTCGATCCAACTCCGATCAAGTGAGATATTGGCCCCAAAATTTGCTGCCTGTGACTATGAAAATAGCCACCTTTAATGGTATTTTGGTGCAGGGTGGTCACAACAGGAAAGTGTGCGGCCCACGCCTTTTCAGTATTTTACCCATAACTTTTCCCAGAGTGCCCAGTTAAGCAAAAACTTGACCCTTAAGGATTTTCGACCATGCCGGATCTAATGGTAGTGGTCCCACACTTGTTTGACACACCAAAAATATCGTTCTAGTTACGGGATCCATTTCAAAGTGCTAGAGGTCGATTTTGTCGAAATTATTTCTTTGTGTTCACTGCGCTAGAAATGTCTGATTGCGATGAAAATTGGTAAGGGACCTTTTGGAGTGCTGATGAAGATCTTGACCAATTCTAGGGCAACTCTGAGACTATCAGAATTTCCATTGTTTTGTAGGCTTTATCGACCTGCTTCCTCTTTATTCCGCATCTGGGACCAAGGTGTTGAAAAATGCGTTCAAACAGCTTACTCCTTCGAATGTTGTGCTTCGAGAGACGTGAGAAGGATGACATTCAGAAATTTTCCTATGCCTTTATTACTTTTTTGCTTCGTAGCCACATGACTGCGTGAACACCGAGGAGATTGATGCAATGGTACAACCAGGATGCTCAGTGCATTGTTCGTAGGTTCGTCCGTGGAGACTTTAGGGGGAGTAGAGACTTTTTTGAGGGATCTTATTGAAGACCTCACCATCATGTGGACAATTTGTGATTTTGAAGCTGAGGATTTTGTACGAACCTTATCAATCAGAATCAGGCTCGTCTGGCAATTGAGTGTTATGTCAAAGGGAATTGTTCCCATTTGGTATGGGTTTCTTTGTCTTGGATAGATAACAAAAGAGCCTTTGGTCGGAGCTCGTCTGCGTTGTGCACCATTTGTTCCTTGACGGGTAAGGTACCTCAATGTGACCAGCTTTGGGTATAACCCCTACCCACTGCTAGCAGGTCGTTACATACTAGTTGCATGACCTTAAACTGTATAGTCCAAGCCACAAGACTCTAAATCGCCTATTCATGGTCCGTGTTGCATGACCTTAAACTGCACATCCTCGGTCTAGTTGCATGACCTTAAAACTACAAGGTCTAAACTATACGACCATAAACTATATCAGAGATCTAATTGCACGACCTTAAACTATATGGTCCTAGTTGCATGACTTTAAACTGCATAACCACGGTCCAAACTATATGACCCTAAACCATAGTTCACGTCCTGGTCGCATGACGATAAACTGCTTTGCACAGGTCCCAGAGGTGTGACCATAAACTCTCCCCCACATACGCACACACACCTTTGACGTGCATCTTCATGCACGCCTTTCGTAACCATCCCATTCGTGCACGTCCACCACCTTCACTACCTCTCAAGTGAGCCCATTCATTTCACCATCCTCCACCATTCCCCAGTGAGTCTCACCCCCGCTCACAAAATGGCGAACCATCTCGCCACCTATACTCATCGTAAGTTAGTGGGTCACCATTTGTCATCCACCTTTCATACATCATCCATCTTTCATAAGTAGCCTCTTGCCATCTCCCCAAAGTGAGCTAAAACTATCACCGTACTCACTCTATGGCCTCAATAGACTGCCTTCCATCTCCACTACGGTCTAGCTATATGACCGTAAAATGTAGTGCATGTTCTAGCCGCATGACGTTGAAAGGCTTCGCACAGGTCTTGAAGCCATAACCTTAAACATTCCTTCACAAAAAATATATAAATGGGCATGGTGTATACCTTAACAAGGGAACGCCATGAGTAAAAATGATGGACGGGCATGGTCACGAAACCATGAGTAAAAGAGTTCCGTGAATAAAAACCTGGAAAACCTGAATTGGCATCGTGAGTAAAAATGGAAGATAAGTGTATAGATGATTGAAAGGTCATGGGTAAAAGAGCCCCAAATAAAAAGGACGTTGGTGAAAACCGTCTCTACGGTGCTGCTTCCCAAGTTCAAGTGAAAATCTGCAAAGGACGTTTAGACCAATAAACAGGTTGATGCAGCACTCACCTCAACAGCCAGCTTCAGCCCACACTAAAAAAAATCCTTGACGTCACCATCCCAAGACCCAAAAAATATGAGCTTTAAGGAAAGGATTCCAACAACCTGAGTCTATTCGTAAAAAGGACTCGAAAGACAGAGTACTCGCCTTGACAGCAAGACAAGTCTCATGAGGAAGAACACTACTCCCACAAGGTCACAAACACACTCTAAAATGCTAAAGGCCACTATGAAGACAAGAAACTGACAAAGCCAGGATGAACCTGCCAGAGACTTCAGTCTGCCTCGCCACGATTCCCTCTAGCCGACAGGCCCAAACTTTCGGGACTGGCTAACAAAATGCCCCCGATTGGACCCGGTAGAAGGGGCCCACAAAGGTATCTTGACTGTCAAAAGCAAACCTGATGTAGAAGCAAAATGCCTCTGACTAGACCCGGTTGACAGGGCCCACAAAGGTATCTTGACTGTCAAAAGCAACCTGGTGTAGGAGCAAATAGCGCCAATCAAAGGCTCTTCAGAAACCATCAAGGAAATAATTCCGACAAATCGAAAGACACCTCAAGAAGGCTAAGTCAGCCATGACTTTGGACCTGTTATGTAACGACCTGCTAGTAGTGGGTAGGGGTTATACCCAAAGCTGGTCACCCCGATAAATTGAGGTACCCTACTCGCCAAGGAACCAGTCATGACTTTGGACTAGAGTAAAGAGATTCATGCTTCTCCTTGCCCAAGAAGTTAGGTATTGCTAACGTTACTCCATGTCTCAACTAGTACCTTGAATGTGTTGGAATACCGATCATAGTAGCTACCCGAACACTGTACCGCCGCTAGTAGAGAAGCACGTTCAAGAATGCTTCTGTGCGACACCAACACCTTGGCAGTCAAGGAAGAGTATCCCTTCAAATATTGGTGCTCCCCCTATATTCGAAGGCCTTTTCCATGCCACATTAGTAGCCCCTTTGCCTGTACCATTTGTTTTCCTAGGGTGGGCAAGTTCTTCCCAAAAGTTATGTTCTTGTGCATGCAATGAAGGAACGCTACCCCTTCTTCGACACTGACATGGTCGTCATTACCCTCGCGGACTTCAAAATAAACTGGGTCAGTAATAAAAGTGACACTGAGGGGTCACTCTGTTTCGCATACTAGTCTTGTTAGCCAAACGGGCTTCCCCCTTGTTAAAGCCTCACTGGTAAAGTTATTAGTACCAACTTCTCCTCCTCTTGGAAGATTCTTCACATCAAGAATTCGGTAAGAAGGCTCAGCCATTATAGAAAGGGCTCAGAGATTCACTCCCAAATCAAAAATGTTAAGGCACTAGATCAACGCCAGCTGGGATTTCAAAAGCTTAACGTCGGCTGTGTTTTAGGAGACCCAGCACCAGTTGCGAACTCAAAGCTTAGCACCGGTTGTGCCCGCTAATGCTTAGCGTCAGCTGCTCAGCGTCGATTGTGTCCACTAATGCTCAACGCCAACTGTGCACTCAAAGCATAGCATCGGCTATGTCTGCCAACACTTAGCGCCAATTGTGTCTGCTAATGCTTAGTGCAGGCTATGTCCACCAAAGCCTAGTGCCGATTGTGTCTGCCAACGCTTAGCATCGCCTGTGTCTGCTAACACCTAGCACCGATTGTATTTGCCAACATCTAGCGTCGTCTGTGTTCAGATCTCTCACACGTGCCACGGATTCTACGCCTGATACCTCGAGCCCTGCTATGTCGCCTGACAACTGTCACCACGTCCTTCTACGCCGCATGACACACGTCTCACACGTAACCATCCAACTCCCCTGACACTGCTAGAAAACCTCTCCAAATGCTACCAAGTTACCTAAAAATCCCCCAAAAAATTCCCAAAAACTAGCAGAAATGCCCACTGCTACAGTTCCCATCCTTCTACCCTCGAAAACCACAGCCGGAACTCCTTGTCGTTCTAGAAAACTCCCCAAAGAATTCCTTTTGCTCTGTCCCTTCCTGCAACTTCACCAACCCCCAGCAACCTTCTCCTAGGCTTGCTGAAGCCTTCCCTGTTAACCTTGTCGGAACACCCATTGTTTGTCGGAGCTTCCATCAGGAATCCTCTTCTCACCGTTAAAATGTTTTTGCTTAAGTCCTTTTTACCTTTGGTGAAGAGTAGTGGAAATGGGTTTTTACCCCCTTTATATAACCAAGGTTTCCCTCAAATGTCCCTCGCAAACTGGGAATTCCAGCCGTGTCCTAGAGAGCCAAGCGACAAGTAGGCCGGACTGGGTCGGGCTTTGACCCGAGGCCCGGTTAAAGTTTCATTGCCGCCTCATCAAATTCCATGCGACATAAACCAGGACCGGGTCGGACTCGGGTCATGGCTCGAGTATCAATCCCTACCCAGCACAAGCCACGCGGTCCAAGTTAACTAGCGTCGGCTGCATTTTAACAACCCTAGAGCCGGCTGTGTGCTCAGCAACTTAGCGACAGCTATTTTCACGTGATAGCATGGGTCGTCCTCAATGTTGGTTGTGTTTTTTACAAATTCAGCGCCGGCTGAGTCATTAAGAAGCAATGTTGGCCGTTTTCAGCACCGGTTGCATTTTTGAAGACTCATCGCGGGCTGAGCACTTAACATAAATAATGGTCGCTGCGCCCGGCACCGACGGTGTTCTAAACATTATATTGTTGTATACCCCAAGACGAAGTCGTGTGTCCTAATATTGTTATCCCCAGTGAAGTGCACCTTAACTGAGACCTATTATCCTCAGCAAAGTGGTACCTAGGTCATTCAAGCTCAGGCCATGACTTCTCATCCCCAGTAGGAGAGTCATACTCGTGCTATAGCTTATTATCCCCAGTGGAGTTAGGGTCATTTTTACTACTATAACCTCTAATTGGTCTGTCTCACACCTAGTTATTATGTCTTCAAGGATATAAAGAACCTACATTTGTCCCCTTCTCCCCAATGAAGTCGGTCTTCCCATCTGGTTTTACTAACTTTAATCATTTTATCCCCAAGGAGTCACACTTACCCTCCTAATCCCCAACAAAGTTTGCCACTCTTCATAAGGCCACCATCTCCATCTAAAAGAAAAAAGAAAGCTCTCTGCTTATGTCCAGCCTTAACTATTTTGTCCCTAGAGGGTCAAATTGTTATCCACATACCTATTCCCCGTGGATCTTCACCTACATGGCGACCCAACACTATGGTCCATGCTGCATGACCTTAAACTTCACAGCCTCGGTCTAGTTGCACGACCTTAATCTGTACGGTCCAAACTATATGACCTTAAACTGTAGTGGAGGTCTAGTTACACGACCTTAAACTGCATAGTCCAAGATGCAAGACTCTAAACCGCACGGTCCGAGCTATATGACTTTAAACTATAGTACACCTAGCCGCATGACATTAAAAGGCTCAGCACTGGGGTCTAAACTATATGATCATAAATTGTAGTGATGGTCTAGTTGCATGACTTTAAACTACATGGTCCTAGTTGCATGACTTTAAACTGCATAACCACAGTCCAAACTTTATGACCTTAAACCATAGTGCAGGTCGTAGCCACATGACAATAAACTGCTTTGCACAGGTCTCAGAGGTATGACCATAAACGTGCCCTCGCATACGCTCGCACACCTTTTTACTTGCACCTTCATGCACGTCTTCCTTAACCGACCCGTTCATGCGTGTGCACCACCTTCATTACCTCCCCACTGACTCCATTCACTTCATCATCCTCCATCATTCCCTAGTGATCACCACCCGTGACATTTCTTCACTATTCCCTGACAAGGACATTGAATCGGGCCCTTTCCCGAGTGGCGGGCTGGGTCATGTTCACACGTGGCAATACATATCATTGTGCGTGTCTTTTCTTCTGTCCCCCCTGAGTCTCTCTCTCGCCATGGATGATGGAACCTAATGCTGTCTATGTTTTCTCTTTCCTTCTTTCTCTCTCCTATCATGGATAGCAGAGCCTATCCCCGTCCATGTTCTCTCTGTCTCTCTCTCCTGTCATGGACGGTGGAGTCTATTGTTGTCCATGTTCTCTCCTTCTCTCTCTTGTCATAGACGGTGAAGCCTATCGTCGTTCATGTTCTTTCTTACCCTCTCTCTCCTATATAATGGACAGCAGAACGTCATCGACGTTCATGCTTCTTCCATCTTTCTCTCTCTTTTGTCATGGATGGCAAGATCCATCACCGTCCATGCTCCTCCCCTCTTTCTCTCTCCTCTATCATGAATGGTGAAACCCTGTCGCCATCCATGCTTTTGTCTTTCTTCTCTTTCCTCTATCATGGACGGTGAAACCCCATCATCATCCATGCTTTTTTCCCTTTTCTCTCTCTTCTCCTTTCTTCTTTCTTTTCTCTTTTCTTTCTCTCTCTTCATTCTTCTTTCTCCTCTCTTCATTCTTCTCTCTCTCCTTTCTCTCTTCTTACAATCTTTCTCCTCACTTCCTTCTTTCTCTCTTCGTTCTCTCTCTTCTTCTAATCTCCCTTCTCTCTTCTTCCTCTCTTTTCTTTCTTCTCTCTTCCCTCTCGTCTCCCTTTTCTCTATCTTCTCTCTTCTCTTTTCTCTCTTCTTTCCTCTTTTCTCTCTTCTCTTTTCTCTCTCTTCCTCCTTTCTTGTCTCTCTTCTTCATTTCTTCCTCTTTCATTTGACCAAGGGATGCTAAGATTAGCACTATCATGATGGTCCTATCATCGAGCAATATTGCCGTCGTGTAGGTCTGAGTTAGTGTGCCTGTATTGCTGCAATGACAGGTTAGCCATTATGCTAAGATGGTCGGTGTTCGTTTTTTCATCAAGTAGTACTTCCATCATGCCGATCTGAGTTACCTTCCCGTCTTGCTACGACGTCAGGTCAATCACCGTACTGGTTTAGCTACTATGTCAGTCTAGCCACCAAGTCAAATTTCTCTATCTGCCCTTCTCTTCCCTCTATCTTATTTCTTCCTTCTCCTCTTATCACCTCAATCTTCATCTCATTCCTTCCCTTTCTTCCTTGAATGTGCATGCCTGTGTGCCTTTGCTCAAAGACAAGGTGGGGTCCCTCGGCCCACTTGTCTTGTAAAGTAACTGTGTGTGTGTATTTGCAGAAACAAGAGAGTATAGGTCAAGGGAGGCGATTCCGAACCAGTAGTAGGACTGGGGGGCTTTCCTACGTGATCTAAAAGGGCACCCACACGAGTCAGCCCGAGTGAGTCATAGACCCAAGTGAGGTGTGTCCTGCCTCACATTAAAATTCCTCTCGCATCAGTTGGTAAACCTACCCTTGTTTTATAACCAGGTTCCCGAGAGAGCGGTCTCAAGTCCCGGATTCCCTTGAAACTTGATACATGTGCCACCAGGTCATCCCGACCAGGAAGGCGAGATCGAGGCACCTAACCAGCTTGGCGACTCCACTGGGGACTTACTACCCTTTTGTTGAATCGTCCTTGCCTGGCTAGTCTCTCCTTTGTTTTTTATTTTTCTGCACTCACATGGCTTCTGAGTTTCTTAACCCATTTATCCATATCAAGGATTTTCTCATCCCCGCATTCACGAGCATCCCCCAAGAACAAGTTCCTTGAACTTCATTCCTGACTTTCCTTCTGAGTAAAGACCAAGAGTCTAGCTCCCAGGTCTTAACTTGGATAGGTGTGAGAAGGGACTTAAAGGTCGCTAACTCCCCACGTTCTAGCTCTAGTGGAACTCCCACCAAAGCACTCTACATGGTAGCACATTTGCTACCACTCACAGCATGCACCCTGTCATGGGCAAGTCACTTGTAGGTCGTATTGTCGAGATACATCAAAAGGCTTCCCAATCCCTTTCTGCAAAAGGCAAGGAAGTTGTCGTTGCTTCTCCAGGTCACCGCAAGGCTGCCCCCCACATTCCTCCACCACGTTGGGTCTCTATGCTTAGAGGCTCGACACGTCGAGGCAGATACCCTAGGGCCTCCACCTCTCACACACACCCTAAGGCTCATGGGTCGTCCACTCGAGCCACACCTCGAAGCAACCCTTAAGTTACCTTGAGTCAATGTCCAAGATCAGGTCTCCTCAGGCCAGGTCCTGTACACGTTATGCATATGCATTCCACCACTCGGGGCAACGCCGTCGCCGTGCCAACCCGAGTACATAAAAGACAACCCCCTCGTCCTCCCTCTCAGCACACACTAGTGCACCCTGTAAGGGGCAGGCTTCCACCTATTCTCTTACAGACACCTGCTCGCAATTCTCGTCCTCCTAAGGTTGGACCACCTGTTCGAGCCCGGACTGACGCCAAAGTCACCCGTGATCCTTTTTCAAGGGGCACACATGCACTGCCTTCATGAACTACTCCTTACTCCCGACTCAGGCGTCATCATGAGTCAATCCTTCCCCCGCCTGCCCCTCTTCTTTAGGGTAAGCATCTCCAGCCTTGGTACTCGAAGACCTTCCCCAAGAATACCATCTTTAGCCAGCCCCATCAGCTCAGTCTTGTCTCTAGAGCCTGTAAGAGAGCTCGAGACAAAGACCTAATGGGAGATCAAGTCCTTCATCCTCCCCTTACCCAGGTTGAACCCAGTACTTGGTCCATACCCATTGCTTCATTTGATGGAGACAGCTCTTTCTTGCGCAAGAAAAGCCAACTAGCAGCAGTCCCAATCGCAGTTCTGGCGGAGGTCCATCAAAGCCTCAAAGCTAAACACGATACGGGTTTGCAAATCCTAACTAGGGAAGCAACCAAGACGGTCGAGGCAGCCTCTCTTAGTGACCCTTTTCACCATAATCCCTTCTACCCTCTTCAAATCACAGAGCCCGAAGGGGAGGTACCAGAAGCCTGCATAATGGTCAGCATTGTAGAAGATGACCCGACCACTCAGCAGCCACGGTCCCAAGACCGTCGAGAACCGGTCCTCACTAGATCGGCATATAAGACTCGAGTTCAGTCCGGGCATGCTAAGCCCTTGCTGACCGATCTGCCACGCACGACTCGCCAAGCTCGGAAGCCTTCAACTGCACCTAAGGCTAACCGCTCAGAGGAAATGGTTAGTATTATGGTTGTGACATAACCAAATGATAGCCAGGAGGAACGCATGGACAAGTTCAAACAGATGGTTGGAGCGATGATTGAGAAGATTGATCGCATGGAAAGCATGCGATCCCCAGTCAATGTATCCCATCATGAGGCCGACTCCCATCACTCGGACGATGCAGCTCCAAGGCAGCCTCCTCCTCCTGCCTCACAGGACAATTCTGTCCCTCACCCCATCTCACAGGCAGACATCAATGCCATGGTAAGCCGTAGCCTGAAGAACAGACAAATCTCGGGTATACAAGGTACAACACTTCGCCAAAAGTCGTACCCCTCCTACATTGATCAGGTTTCGTTTCCCTCAAACTACAAAAAAGGGAAGCTTCCCCTTTTCGATGGTACAACATCCCCACACCAGCATATCGCTCATTCCCAAGTGGCATGTCGACAGACAGCGGCTGATGGGAGACTCCTCCTCTATCAGTTTGTTGAAACCCTTGATGGCTTGGCTTTTCAGTGGTATGCTAGGCTTCCCCCTAATTCAGTACATACTTGGGAAGAAATGGAGAAATTGTTCCACCAGCGCTTCTAGGAGGTCGAGAGAGAGGTCCAAACCATCAAGCTTCTCACCATGATTCAGGAACCAGACGAACTAGTGGATCAATTCATAACAAGATGGAGGGATTTGGCTGCTCGCCATCCTAACCGCATGCTTGAAAAGGAAGCAGTTCAAACCTGTGTGCGAAACATGCGACCTGAGATTGCTCTACATGTTGAGGCCTCCAATCCGACCTGCATGTCAGAGCTGATCTCTAAGTCAATTCACATAGAAAGCTTATCACGCCACCATGGCAGGTCACGACAACAGTATGTGAGTTCGGGAAACAACCGAGGCAATGGTAATTCTTGGACCAATGCCCGGGGCAATCAACAAAAAAGGGTAATCAGTACAGCCATCACTGTCAGTAATCCAAAGATGGTTGTCTCCCAAACTTTGGACCTCTTCCAAGGGGTAAGCACAACGAAAGCACCTCAGGCAGACAAATAGCAACAGTCATATAACCGGGTACCCCCACCCACGAATCTTAATTGAGATGATTATTGGGTCAACCATAAGTATAAGGTTTAACCTTTCAAATAGGAATGGGTCCCTGCACTACTCCGGTTATAACTGGAGTAGAACATGATTGAGTTGCCTGAGAACAAGTTTCATGATCAAGCCGGACTTGACACCCACGCAAGCTATTGTGCTTATCATTAGAGGATAAGCCACCCCACAAAGGAATGCTACACACTTAAAGACATCATCAAGGCTCTGATTCAGAAATGTCAGATAAATCTCGAAGAACTTAAGAAGGCATTCAGGGCAACTAAGGCTTCCCATGCAGTGACAGTGCAGGAGGAAAGCAAAGGTCTGCACGCTTCTGATGAGCTACCATTAGATCTCCTTCAGGCTTCGTTCGGCATGATGCTCCAATAAGGGCTCATCACTCCAAAGCCGACAAGGTAGCCCACGTGCCTTGCTCAAGGAACTTAGAATCATTGGTGCCCGTACAATCAGATATGGGGTCACAAGCTGAGCGAATGCTATGGGTTCGACGCCATAGTCGCAAAGAGGTCACATTGCTTGCACTATCATGGAACAACACCCACAAGTCAGCGTCCCCATCCAGGAGAATGCTTCAGTGTAAGAATCTCTTGTTGATGCCTCTGATTTTGCTGAACCCTCGACTTCCCAGCCATGGAGAGTCCACCACGAGCGGAGCAGACTGAAATCCTTAAAGCGAGAGGCAGCTCGTCAAGCTAGAGCTGTTCTCAAACCTAATGAGACGAATCAATCACTTCCAATGAAAACCAGGAGAATACGGGTGCCAAGGGCTGCTCACCGAAGAAACAAGACTGCTCAACCATCAATTAAGTAATAATTTCTCAAGCCTCTTCCCCCATTGCCAACCTTACAGGACTTCATCCACAGTGCGATCATCCTTCCTCCCTCACCTCATCAAGAGAATATCCCTGGGCCATCTTCTACTTAGGGCACGTCCAATGAGGGAGACGACATTAAAAGCAACCCCCAACTGTCTAAGCAAGGGAAAGACCCAAAAGACCCCCTGCACACGCCCAACTCTGGTGATGACATAAAAGTTGTGCAAATGGTTTCGATGAGGGGAATGACCTTAAAAGTCCCTCACCTATTAACCCCTCTTCTTCTTATTCCTCTACTTCTTATTCCTCTTCTTCTTCTTCTCCTCCTTCCTATTCTATGTCTCCTATAGGTACAACCCGGGAATGTCCAAACTTCGAGGCTCTTGACAGAGAACACGAAGGAACCAATATAAGCATGACACACCGAAGGCGGCTGAGAAAAACGTTAGCCTAAGCGATTGGATTCTTGACAATCGTTGACGCTCTGACGGCTCGACCTAAGGCAGAGCCATCTTCTTCCACAAAGAAGCACAAGAGGTCAAAGCAAAAGAAACCCCAATGGTCCCCTGAGCCCGAAATGTCAAGAGTGTGGGTAGCTTCACTAGAGGTTAACGAGAAGTCCTCTGAAGCCAATGATGAAGAGTTACAAGAGGCCTCAAAAGAATGGGAAGAAGGCGATCAAGCCACAGCTGATGAGCTCGATGAGATAAATCTATGAGATGAAGCCGACCCCAAGCCCAATCGGCAAATATGTCGCCAAAAGAGAAAGAGAATTTTACTGCCTTCTTGAGAGAAAACCGAGATGTCTTTACCTGGCATTACCATGAGATGCCTAGTTTAGATTCTCAAGTTCCAGTCCACTATCTTGGCATCGATCCATTCGTCAAACCTGTCAAGTAGAGATCAAGGAGATTCGGGCCTGATCTCAAAATGCAGATCAATGCTGAGGTGACCAAGCTCAGGCAAGAGGGATTCATTTGCGAAGTCAAGTACCCAAAGTGGCTGGCAAATATTGTCCAAGTCAAGAAGAAAAAAGCCCAAATTAGGGTCTGCATTGACTTCCGCGACCTGAATGCTGCTTACCCGAAGGATGACTTCCTGTTGCCATTTACAGAGATGCTCATTGACTCCACAATTCATTGCCAGATCTTCTCCTTCGTGGATAGATACCCCGGGAACAATCAGATATGGATGGCACTAGAAGATGAGAAAGCTACCGCATTCTTAACTCCAAAAGGGGTCTTCTACTACACGCTGATGCCTTTTGGATTGAAGAATGCCGGTGCTACGTATCAGAGAGCCATGACAACCATCTTCAAGGAAATGACGCACAAGGAGGTGGAATGTTATGTGGATGACTTGGTGGTGAAATCCGAAAGGAAAGATGCCCATCTACGAGACTTAGAAAAGGTGTTCGAATGGTTACTCCTTCATCAGCTCAAGATGAACCCACTAAAATGCGCTTTTGGAGTGAATTCAGAAAAGTTCTTAGGGTTCATTTTTATACACCAAGGACTGAAGATTGTGCCAATCAAGATCAAGGCGATCCAAGAAATGCTGCCACCAGCTATGTTGCGAGAGCTGCGATCCCTCCAAGGGCAGCTGGCTTATATCCGTAGGTTTATCTCGAACCTCTCAGGTCGTTGTAAGCATTTTACTCACCTGTTGAAGAAGGAAACCTCATTCATCTGGCGACTCTTGATGACATCAAGCGATATTTACTCAATCCTCCAGTACTCTCTACATCAGTGTTGGGAAGACCTCTCATCCTGTATGTGACTACTCTTGACGAGTCACTCGGAGCATTATTGGCACAAAACAATGACGAAGGGAAAAAGACCACATTAGATTATCTCAGTTGCAAGATGCAAGGAGCCGAGAAGAATTATCCCCCTATAGAGAAGATGTGCCCGGCCCTAATCTTTGCAGTACAAAAGCTTCGCCATTACTTGCTCAATCGTGAAGTAAAACTTATATCAAAAGCAGATCCTGTAAATTTTCTCATGACACGCCCATGCTTGTCTAGACGCCTTGCTAAGTGGGCATTATAGCTGATGAAATTCAACATCACATACGTACCACAAAAGGCCGTCAAAGGTCAAGCCCTGGTTGATTTTCTCGTAGCACATCCTATACCGGCAGAGTCCCCTTTATCAAGTGACCTCCTTTATGAAGAAGTATTATGTGCAGAACTTGCTCACGCGTGGGAGATGTACTTCGACGGAGGCTTCCAATCTGATCGAGGAGGCGGCGGAGTGGTATTCATGACTCCGAAAGGAGGGATACTTCTTCTATCCTTTTCTCTCACCAAAACCGGTTCCCATAAAGAGGCGGAATATCAGGCCCTTATAATTGGGTTGGAGATAGCCTTCCATCTAGACGTGGAGCAGCTCAAGATCAATGGCAACTCTGAGTTGGTTATTCGACAGCTTGAGGGGATCTATGACGTAAAAAAAGACACTCTCAGGCCTTATCACTACACTGCAAAATCGTATATGGCTTAGTTTGATGATGTATCCTTGAGTCACATCCCTAAGAGGTTAAACTCATAGGCTGATGCACTTGCAAAACTCGGGGCTATAATTCAATTGTCCTCACCAGGGCCGACGCCTGTCTAAGTGGCAGAGAGTGGAGACACAATGAATTGAGAACTGAAGTAGACGCGGATGATGAGAGAATTCTCTTCCCCGAGTGCCCACCTTATCCATTAAGAGCACTTCTATTAGTCAAAGACGTTATTAAGAACGAACAGGAAATGGCATGGAGTCAAGGAGCTGAGGTTCAAAAACAGGAATCGGAGTTCTTCGACCCAATATATGTGAAAGTCGAGCAGGTAGAAGATTGGAGAGAGTCCATCATTAAGTTTATAAAGCACGTTAGACTCCCTAAAGACCGTGCCGAGCGCAATAATGTGCGTCGGATGTCTACCAAGTACACCCTCCTTGAAGGAGGCACTCTCTTCAGACGATCTTTCGACAATATTCTTCTCAGATGGGTAAACACACAAGAGGCAAATAAGTTGTTGAAAAAAGTGCACTTAGGCTTCTGTGGATTGCATCAGTCCGGCCCTAAGCTCTATGAACGGATACCCAGATTGGGGTACTATTGGCCTTCGATGGCTACCGACTCCTTAAACTACGCAAAGAGGTGCCAAGTGTGCCAAATGCACTCGAGCCTCATTCATCAGCCTCCAAAGCCCTTACACCCTACAATGTCATCATGGCCCTTTTAACAAAGGGGTATGGACATTGTAGGTCCTATCGACCCTCCCTCTGCAATGGGTCATGTCTTTATTCTAGCCGCAACGGACTATTTCTCCAAATGGGCTGAGGCGGTCCCACTTAAGCAAGTTCTTAGGCTACGGTGGCCAATTTCGTGCGCCATCATATCATATACCGATTTGGGGTGCCTGACCGGATTATATCAGACAACGGCCCTCAATTCAAAAGTCATCATATTGATCACTTAGTTAACCAATTCGGTTTCGAGGGGAAGTACTCAACTATGTGCCACCCTCGGGCGAACAGCCTAGCTGAAGCTTTCAATAAGACCCTGTGCAGTGTTTTAAGGAAGTCAGTGTCAAGGCGAAAAAGAATTGGCATGAGAAGCTTCCTGAATCACTGTGGGCCTATCGCACTACCACGTGAAATGCCATCGATTCCACTCCTTATTCCCTGGTCTATGGGGGTGAAGCAGTTTTACCCCTTGAAATTCAACTCCCCTCGCTGCGTGTCACCATACATCAAGGACTGATCGAAGATGAGAGGGTTAAGCTTCATTATCAAGAGTTAGATGCTCTCGATGAAAAGAGGCTAGAAGCTCAGTAGAATCTCGAACTCAACCATGGGAGAATGAAGAGGGCTTTTGACAAGTCAGTCAATGTCCATTCATTAGCTCATGGGGATCTGGTTCTAGCCGTCAAAAAGCCGATCGTTATGTATGGGCGGCGCAAAGGGAAGTTTGAACCTAAGTGGGAAGGCCCCTTCATAATCAAGAAGGTCTCACCAAATTGAGCTTACATACTGGCACATCTTGCTGGAGACGAGGCAATGCCCCCTAGCAATGGGCGATATCTAAAGAAATATTATCCTTGATACATGTTGAAAAGACGCAATGTACAAGAAGAAAGAGTTAAAAAACACGGTAAAAAGAAGACAAGCAAGACAATTCAAAAAATCTTAATTCTTTTTATTGAAGAAATTACAAGTTACCAAGTCAAAAACCCATTATTAAGGAGGTTACAAATGTATCATGCAGTATTGCTCTTGCATCAAAAGAAAAGAGAGCAGCTCACCCCAGCGTTGCTCTCGCATCTGAAGAAAAGAGGATGGTTACATGCCAAATAGCTGCTCTCGCATCAGAGGAAGGTAGAAGGGTCTTAGATCGAGTATATCAGACATACAAAGTAGACCCTTCTAGCAAGGAACTGGCCTATGATGAAGAGCACGCCCTCTTCACAGTAAGCACCCTTCTACAGAACAACATGGAGTTCACAGTTGTGTTGAAGGACTTGGCTTCCAACAAACTTCATAAGCTCGGCCTTACCATTGGTCACCACCCTTTGCTTACCCGAGTCATTGCCATGCGTGATCATCTCCACGCACGACTCAGCGTCGTGCATAATCATCGTTGTGCGTGACTCAGCGCCGTGCGTGATCATCGTCATGCATGACTTAGCGTCGTGCATGAACTAGCGTCGTGCATGAACATCGTTGCGCATGACTTAGCATCGTGCGTGAACATCGTCGCGCATGACTCAGCACCGTCTGCAACAATTGCTACGAGCAACTCATCACCGAGCATGACCACGGCCGAGTATGACTTGTCGTCATCCATGAAAGGATCGCCGAGTGGGTGTGGGGACCTGATTACTGCCGCTCATGATGAGCGCCGTGTACAACCTATCGCCGCGAGTGTTGGTCCGCAACTGTTCAGATGTCATGTGACCATTTATCTCCCCACCAACTTTTGAACTCCCTGCGAACTCTCAGCTTCTCGTCGGAAACCCACTATCGCACATTCCCTTCTCTTTCCCGACGACCGAAAACCACCTGAAAACCACTGAAAGCCAGTGGAAGTTCACCGACAGCTCCTTACTGTAACTTGCATTCCTTTTCCCCTTCTCTGCTACTCCAAACTGCTGTCGGAGTTTATCGCTGCTCCTTGGTGAACTCCCTACTTTTCTCACGCTAGCAGCAACCCTCGTCGGCAGACTCCTCCAACCCTTCGCAAATGCCCCTGTGTTCCCCTGCTGGTGCTCCCTCTTCCCAGTCGAAACTTTATTGCATGTAAACTTCTTTAAAGTGCCATGTGTTCTTGCTGGAGTTCTCACCGAAAGCTTCTCTCTCACACTACTAAGATTTCCTTAACCTTCTGTAAAACAGTGAAAAAAGGGGTTTACCCCCTTATATAGACAGCGCTTCCCCGAAGTGCCCCCAATAAATTGGGAATGCCAATCAGATCCCTGAAGACCAAACGGTGATGGGCTGGACCGAGTCGGGTTTAGACCCGAGGCTCGAACAAATGTTTACTGCCGCCCATGAAGCACCAAGCATCAAACGGACTGGGTCGGGCCAGGACCAACGCCCAAACATGGACCAACGCCGCGTTCGACTAACGTCGCACGTGAAAGTCACTAACCAATGCCACGTGTGACTAACGCCCCGCGTGAAAGTCACTGACCAACGCCGCTTGCAAACAACACTAATGACTGCTCAGCACCGTTTGCGCAACTCTCACCCATGCTAGCGCCATGTGTGCCAATGCTACTGACGCCCATGACTACCGTCGCACGTGTTACTATCGTCCATGCTAGCGTCGTGCATGTCTGAACCTAGTCACCGCCGTGAGTGTTCTGTCATCATTCCTAATAGGAGTTACACCTATGCTGCAGCCCGTCATCCCCAGTGAAGTTAGGTGAATTCCAGAAAGGCGTCATGCTTACCTCTTCAATCCCCAGTGGGTCTGTTTCGCACTAAGTCATTATCCTCACTTAGACCTTTTGCTATCTTTATCCCCAAGGAATCGGGTTACCTTCCATAAACCTATGGAATCTTATATTTCGCACCCAAGGAGTCACTCTTACCCCTTTAATCCCCCTGATGTCCGCTTCTATTTTCCATCCCTCGTAGGGCCACCATCTCCATCTGAGCCCTCTGCTTGTGTTTAGCCTTAACCATTTTATCCCTAGGGAGTCAGATTACCATCCACATACCTATTCCCCATGGAGCTTCACCTACATGGTGACCCACACAACGATCTAGATGCAGTGCATGGTCCAAACTATATGACCTTAAACTGTAGCAGAGGTCTAGTTGCAAGACCTTAAACTGCATGGTCTAGTTGCATGACTTTAAACTGCATGGTCTAGTTGCACGACCTTAAACTGCATGGTCCATGATGCATGACTCTAAACTGCACAGCCATGGTCCAGTTGCATGACCCAAAACTGCAGCAATGGTCTAGATGCATGACTTTAAATTGCTAGCCATGGTCCAAACTATATGACCTTAAACTGTAGCGAAGGGCTAGTTGCACGACTTTAAACTGCATGGGCCTAGCTACATGATTTTAAACTGCATAGCCACGATACAAGCTATATAACTTTAAACCATAGTGCACGTCCTGACCGCATAACGTTAAACTGATTTGCCCATGTCCAAGAGGCATGACCTTAAACACACCCCCATACATGCGCACACGCCCTTTACATATGTCTTCACGCACACCTTCCCTAACCGACCCGTTCGTGTGCGCACACCACCTTCATCAACTTCCCAGTGAACCCGTTCACTGCATTACCCTCCATCATTCCCTAGTGAGTCTCACCCCTGCTTACAAACAGCGAGCCATCCCACCATCCATACTCGTCGCGAGCAAGTGGGCTACCACCATCCACCTTCCATACCAACATCATCCATCTTTCATAGGTAGCCTCGTGCCATCTCCCCAAAGTGAGTCAAACCACCACCATACTCACTCCAATGGCCTCCACAGACTGCCATTCATTGCCACCATGGTCCAGCTGTATGACCCTAAACTATAGTGCACATCCTGGCCGCATGACGTTAAAAGGCTTCACACATGTCCCGAAGGCATGACCCTAAATACGCCTTCACAACAAAAAAAAAGAATAACGGGCATGGTGTATACCTGAATAAGGGAGCGTCATAAGTAAAAATGACGGACGAGCATGGTCACAAAACCATGAGTAAGAGAGTTTTGTGAATAAAAACCCAGGCACAGTGAAAACCCCAAAGGGCACCATGAGTAAAAATGAAAGAATAAGGGTGGATATGGCCGTAAGGTCATAGAACCCCAAATAAAATGAGGATGGTGAAAACCATCTCTACGGTGCCACTTCCCAAGTCCAAGTGAAAACCCACAAAGGGCGCTTGGACCAATAAGTAGGTTGACGCACATACGTCTCATGGCGGCTTCAGCCAACATTCAAAAGTAAAATCCCTGGTATCAGAATGCCTTGATATTAGGACCCAAAAAATACAAGCTTCAAGAAGAATTTGACAGTCTGAGCCTGTTCACGAAAGGATTGAGGAGTCAGAAGAATCGCCAAGATGGCAGGTCAGGGTCCCATGCTAAAGGACCACATTTCCAAGAAGTCAACCAAAAAAACGAAAATCATAATGGCAAGCCAAAGACACCACCAAATGACCAAAACTGTCAAGCCAGGCCCAAGACTTCAAGGTGATGTCGCACCAAGAGGCCGCCTCGCCAAACCCCTCCCTAGCCGACAGGTCCAGACCTTCAGGACAGGCCAACGAAAAGCCCCCGACTGGACCCGATAGGATAGGGCCCATAAAGGTACCCTGCTTATCAAAGAAAACCTGGTGTAGCATCACATGTGACTACCAAGGGCTCCTTGGTTGTCGATTCTAACATAAACCCCACCAGAAGACACAAAACCCTGACTAATTGGGAAGAAAACCCTTAAGCAAGGCACCTGACTGCCAGACAAGCCTGGATTTTGACCAACTGGGTCTACAAGCTTTTGAAAGATCCCAACTGTCAGAACTCAAGAAGAGCTCTTGACGTGGATGATGGGCATTCCATGAGATGTCCCCCACCAGTAGCAAAAACAAGAGCTTCTGATGTGGATGATGGGCATTCCATGAGATGTCCACCACTAGTAGCTCAAGTCTCTTCTCCCCCAAAATCTCCACAGATGGACTTGCGACAAATGCATCCCAAACGTTTGAGCATCCTAGTTACAGCATTGCGTGGATATCTCCTCGGTGTTCATGTGATCATGTGGCTTGGAAGAAAAAAGCAATAAAGCCAAGGAAATTTTTTGAATGTTGTCCTTCTTGCTTCTCTCGAATTACAACATTAGGCGGGGCATGCTGTTTGAAGACATTTTTTGACACCTTGGGTCTCTGATGCGAAATAAAAGAGAAGTCAGTCAATAAAGCCCTAATTTACAGTGGAATTTCTTACAGTCTCATAATTGCCCCATAATGGATAAAAATGTTCCTAAGGATTTTAAAAGGTCACCTGCCAAGTTTCATTGCAATCCGACATGTCTAAGGTAGTGAAGATACAAAAACAGTTTCAAAAAAATCGGCCTTTAGCACCCGGAAACAGACCCCGTAACTAGAACTCTATTTTTGGAGCATCAAATGACTATGGGACCGCTACCATTGGATCCGACACCCTCGAAAACCCTTAGGGGTCAAGTTTCGGCTTAAACGGACGTTCTAGGATAAAGTTATGGGTGAAACATTAAAAAGGGGTAGGCCGGGTCTCTCTGCACCAATTTCCATTAAAGGAGACTGGTTCGCACAGTCACGGGCATCAACTTTGAAGACTCGTATTTCACTAGTTTTGATGTGGATCACACTCAAATTGAGCATGTTCTTCTCGTCAAGGCGAGCGTTTTTATATGTGACACGACTCGTGACGATGCCCAAGCAAGAAGAAAATCTAGAGAGGATGACGATTCGCAGCAAAAGTTGCAAAAAATTCAGCAGCGACGTGTCTCGCTCGAGCAGCAGTATCCTAGCACTCGCACAACTGATCGATACGAGATCAGTTCCATTACGTGTGTAAGGTCTAAGGCTACATTTGGAAAAACCTCACACATGACGAATGGTCGGATTTCACTTGTAAAGCCGATAAAGTTGCTGAAAATTCCAGCCATCAGATTCCAGATTCCGGCCAAAAACCCAAGATGGCAAAATCTTCGTTCGGGGCACAAAATCGAGCTGCGTTTGTTGCAACACGATTGTGATGACATTCTTCGTGTAATTCAGGGAAGAAATCAAATAAATACATCAAGAAACAAGCGTACTATCGATCAGAAGTTTTCAAGATTCATGCAAATTTCAAGTCACATGATCGTGGCGTAAAAACATGATTCTGTTGCTCGAAGTTGGTACCAAATTGATCGTCATGCCAAGCCCAATGAGAAAGTAAATATCTTTTTGTAAAACGAGCATCAGAGCAATCCCGAATCATCCATGGAAGATCACGTATGTTCTATGATAGCAGCAGGGACTGTATTGGAATTTTATGTATTGTTGATCAGGGGCAAAACCATCATTTTGCACATATTTTTAGATTTTATTTTAATTTAAAAAATTGTAATTATCATTAATTAGGTCAGATTTTGGGCATTCACCTATGTTTTAGGCCCAAGTCTATAAATACATGCTAAACCTAATTGAAAAGGGCTTCAATCTCATGAATAAAATTTGAGAGTTTTACATTGAAATTGTGGGCATGTCCAAGAGAGAGAGAGACGAGAGAGAAGAAAAAGTCTAGTACCCCTCAGTGAAGGTAATTTTCTCTCTCATCCTCTCTTCTCTCTCTTCTTTCTTTATCTCTCCTCTTTTTTCTTCTCTCTCCTCTTCTCTTCTCTCTCCTCTTCTTTCTTTCTTTTTTCTTGCCTCTGTCTCTCTCCTCCCTGCCTCAAATACACACAACAGTAACCATCGTCTTGTGTATCTCTCTCTCTTTCTCTCTCTTCTTTATTTCTCTCTCTTCCTCTTTTTGTCTCTCTCTTCACTCTCAACATACACGATAGTAGACACTGTCGTGCATGCCTCTCTTCCCGTACTTTCCTCTTTTCCGTTCTCTTTCCTCTCTCACCCCCTCTCTTTCCTAATCTTCCTCTTTCTCTTTCCTTTTCTCTCTCTACTTTTCCCTTCATCTTCTTTCTCTCTCTTTCCTCTCTCTGTACTTTTTCCTCTTCTCTATCTTTCTTTCTCTCTTTATTCTTTCCTTTCTCTCTCCTCTCCAATCATGCATGACGATGCTCATCGCCAAGCATGACGTCCACCTTCTTTTCTTATCTCTGGAACATGCACAGTGAACCGGGCCTTAACCCAAGTGGCGGGTCAGGCCTCTGTCAGAGTTCCTTTTCCCTCCTGTCTTGCACGGTGATGTCCATGGCCGCCTGTGACATTTCTTCCATATTCCCTGACAAGGAAATTGAATCGGGCCCTTTCCCGAGTGGCGGACAGGGTCATGTCCCAGTCCTTTCTAACACACACGGCAATACTTATCGTCGTGCATGTCTTTTCTTCTCTCTCCCATGACTCTCTTGTCATAGACAGCGGAACCTAATGACGTTTTTGTTTTCTCTTTCCTTCTTTCTCTGTCCTGTCATGGATGGCAGAACCTATCACCGTCCATGTTCTCTCTTTCTCTCTCCTATCATGGACGACGGAGCCTATCGTCGTCCATGTTCTTTCTTACCCTCTCTCTCCTTTGTTATAGATGGTGGAACCCCATCGTCATCCATGTTTATTCCATCTTTCTCCTCTTCTGTCATGGATGGCGGGATCCATCACCGTCCATGCTCCTCTGCTCTTTCTCTCTCCTATGTCATGGACAGCAGAACCCCGTCGTCATCCATGCTTCTGTCTTTTTTCTCTCTCCTCTGTCATAGACGGTGGAACCCCATCGCCGTCCATGCTTCTTGCCCCTTTCTTTCTCTTCTCCCTTTCTTCGTTCTTCTCTCTTTTCTTTCTCTCTCTTATTTCTTCTTCATCCTCTCTCTTCTTTCTTCTCTCCTTTCTCCTTCTTCTTCCAATCTTTCTCCTCTCTTTCTTCTTTCTCTCGTTTTTCTCTCTCTTCTTCTAATCTCTCTTCTCTCTCTTCTTCCTATCTTTTCTTTTTTCTCTCTTCGCTCTCATCTCTCTTTTCCTCTCTTCTCTCTTCTCTTTCTCTCTTCTCTTTTCTCTCTTTTCTCGCTTCTCTTTTCTCTCTCTTCCACCTTTCTTCTCTCTCTTCTTCATTTCTTCGTCTTTCGTTTGACCAAGGGATGTTAAGATTAACACTATCATGGTGGTCCCGTTATCAAGCAGTATTGCAGCCATGCCAGTCTGAGTTACCGTGCTCGTCTTGCTGCCACGACATGTTAGCCATTGTGTCAGGCTGGTCGGTGTTAGTCTTGTCGTTGAGTATTATTGTCATCGTGTTGGTCTAAGTTACTGTGCCCGCCTTGCTACCACGTCAGGTCAATCATCGTATTGGTCTAACTACTGTGTCAGTCCACGGGGTCAAATTTCTCTTTCTTCTCTTCTCTTCCCTCTATCCTATTTCTCCCTTCTCCTCTTATCACTCCAATCTTCATCTCATTCCTTCCCTTCGTCCTTGAATGCGCACACCTATGTGCCTTCGCCCAAAGACAAGGTGGGGTCCCTCGGCCCACTTGTCTTGTAAATTAACCGTGTGTGTGTGATTACAGAAAAAGGAATGTATAGGTTAAGGGAGGCGATTTAGAACCAGTTGTAGGACTGGGGGGCTTTCCGACGTGATCTAAGAGGGAGCACATGGGAGTTAGCCCAAGTGAGTTACGGACCCATGTGAGGTGTGTCCCACCTCACATTAAAATTCCTCGCATCGGTTAGTGTTCCTGCCCTTTTTTTGTAACAAGATTCCCGAGAGAGCAGTCTCAAGTCCCAGGTTCTCTTCAAACTTGAGACACGTGCCACCAGGTCATCCTGACTAACCCGGAAGGCGAGATCGAGGCACCTAACCACTTAGCCCGTATTATTCTTTGATACAAAAATTAAAATTAGCACTAAGACTAAAAACTAGCAATATTTTCATCCAGCTTCTTATTTTGGGAAAATTTCAAAAGTGTTATGGAAAGTAAGATTTTTAAAATCTATTTTTAGTACATCATTTTGGTGTTTTTCTTGAACTTTTTTAAAAAAAAAATTTAATTTTTTATTTCTTGTCTTTTTTTTGGATTTTTTCTTTTTGAATTTTTTTTGACAATTTTTTTTTCTTTTCTTTCACTTTTCTTTTAGGAATGAAGCCATAGATCTAGTGTTTCAATCCGATCAGAAAAGAAAAAAAAATAGAGAAAAAAGAAAAAGGAGGGAAAAAAATGAAAAATGAAAAAAGAAAAGAAAAGAGAAAAAAGAATAAAAGCAAAAAAATAAAAGAAGAAAAAAAGAAGAAAATGTAAAAAAATAAAATATAAAAAAAGTGTCTTTCTTTTTCTTTTTTCCCCTCGTATGTCCTCTTTGGGATAATTGCTACTATCGAAGAGAGACAATTTATATGTTAGAAACATATAGTAAAATTTCGATGCTGGACTAAGACAGAAAATACTTTTTGGTATGGTATAGCACACGAGCATTTACATTTGCTAGGAGTGAAATTAGTTTCAGGCTAAAATCTTATGACCACACAAGATTCCCTCGTATGTCCTTGTTGGGACAATTGTTACTATCGAAAACATACAATATATATGTTATAGTAAAATTTTGATGCGAGACTAAAACAGAAAAAACTTTTTGGTGCGGCTAGGCACACAAGCATTTACAATTGTTAGCAGTGAAATTCGATACGAGCTCAAGCATATCACCACACAGGGTGGCCAAAAGTTGAGCTTAGCCCATATTATTCTTCGATACAAAAATTAAAATTAGCACTAAGATTAAAAAATAGCTCTATTTTCTTCCAATTTTCTTATTTTGGTAAAAATGCAAAAGTGTTAAGGCAAGTAAGATTTTTAAAATCTATTTTTATTGCATCATTTTGGTGTTTTTCTTCAACTTATTTTAAAAGAAATGTAATTTTTTTATTTCTTGTCTTTTTTTTTGGATTTTTTCTTTTTGAATTTTTTTTTACAATATTTTTTTCTTTTCTTTCGCTTTTCTTTTAGGAATGAAGCCAAAGATCTAGTGTTTCAATCCTATCAGAAAAGAAAAAAAAAATAGAGAGAAAAGAAAAAGGAGTAAAAAAAATTTGAAACAAAAAGAAAGAGAAAAAAAGAAGAAAACGAAAAAAATAAAATAAACGAGAAAACAAGAAGAAAAGGAAAAAAAAAAAAATTTAAATTTTGTTGTCGGTTTTTTTTTTTCCTTTTTCCCCTTGTATGTCCTCATTGGGACAATTGTTACTATCGAATACATACAATTTTTATGTTAGAAACATATAGTAAAATTTTGATGTGGGACTAAAACATAAAATACTTTTTGGTGCGGCAAGGCACGCGAGTATTTACAAATGTTAGGAGTGAAATTAGATACGAGCTAAAGTTTATGACCACACAGGGTGGTCAAAAGTTGAGCTTAGCCCCTATTATTTTTTGATACAAAATTAAAATTAGTACTAGGATTAAAAAATAGCTCTATTTTCTTCCAATTTTCTTATTTTGTCAAAAATTCAATGGTGTTATGGCCAGTAAGATTTTTAAAAGCTATTTTTGTTACATCATTTTGGTGTTTTTCTTAAACTTTCTTTTTAAAAAAATAAATTTTTTTATTTTTGGTCTTTTATTTTGGATTTTTTCTTTTTGAATTTTTTTAACAATTTTTTTTTCCTTTCTTTCACTTTTCTTTTAAGAATGAAGCCAAAGATCTAGTGTTTCATTTCTATCAGAAAAGAAAAAAAAATAGAGAGAAAAGAAAAAA
>NW_006494931.1:8325535-8383867 GCF_000471905.2 Amborella trichopoda | reverse complement strand
AGAGAGAGAGAAACAGAAAAGGAGAAAAAAAAATAAGAAAAGAGAAAAATAAGAGGAAAAGGAAAACTAAAATAAAAGTTCAAAAGAAAAGAAAAGGAAAAAATAATAAAAAATAATTTCTTGTCTTCTTTTTTTTCCTTCGTATGTCCTCGTTGGGACAATTGTTACTATCGAAGATATACAATTTATATATTCGAAACATATAGTAAAATTTAGAGGCGAGACTAAAACATAAAATACTCTTTGGTGCAGCAAGGCCCGCGAACATTTATAATTGTTAGCTGTGAAATAAGATACAGGCTAAAGCTTATCACCACACGGGGTGGTCAAAAGTTGAGCTTAACTCGAATTATTTCTTTGATACGAAAATTAAAATTAGCATCAAGATTAAAACATAGCTTTATTTTGTTCCAATGTTCTTATTTTGGCAAAAATTCAAGAGCGTTATGGCTGTTAAGATTTTTAAAATCTATTTTAATTACATCATTTTGGTGTTTTTCCTAAACCCTTTTTTTAAAAAAAAAATTAATTTTTTTTATTTCTTGTCTCTTTTTTGGATTATTTCTTTTTGAATTTTTTTGATCATTTTTTTTCTTTTCTTTCAATTTTCTTTTAGGAATGAAGCCAAAGATCTAGTGTTTCAATCCTGTAAGAAAAGGAAAAAAAAATAGAGGAAAAAAAAAAGTAGAAAAAAAATATATAAAAAAAGAAGAAAAAGAAAGGGAAAAAAAAAGACAAAAAAATAAGAAAAGGAAAAAAAAAAAATCTCTTATTCTTTTTTTTTTTTTTAACCCTCGTATATCCTCGCAGGGACAATTGTTACTATCAAAGAGATGCAATTTATATGTTAGAAACATATAGTAAAATTTCGATATGAGACTAAAGCATAAAATACTTTTTTGTACGGCAAGGCACACGAGCATTTACAATTGCTAGAAGTGAAATTAAATAGGGGCTAAAGCAAATGATCACACAGGGTGGCTAAAAGTTGAGCTTAGCCCGCATCATTCTTTGATACAAAAATTAACATTAGCACTAAGATTAAAAAATAGCACTATTTTCTTTCAATTTTCTTATTTTGGCAAATATTCAAAAGTGTTATGACTAGTTAGATTTTAAAAATCTATTTTTATTGCATCATTTTGGTGTTTTCTTAAACTTTTTTTATTTAAAAAATAATTTTTTTTATTTCTTGTCTTTGTTTTTGGATTTTTTCGTTTTGAATTTTTTTGACAATTTTTTTTTCTTTTGTCACTTTTCAATCCTATCAGAAAAGAAAAAAAATAGAGAGAAGAGAAAAAGGAGATAAAAAAAAGAAATGAAAAAAAAAAGAGAGAAAAATAAGAAATGGAAAGATAAAATAAAAGAGAAAAAAAGAAGAAAAATAAAAAAATAATAATTTTTTGTTTCTCTACTTCTTCTTTTTTTTCCCCTCGTACATCCTCGATGGGAAAATTGTTACTGTCGAAGAGATACAATCGATATCTTAGAAACATATGATAAAATTTTGATGTGGGACTAAAACAGAAAATACTTTTTGGTGCGGCAAGGCGAGCGAGCATTTACAGTTGTTTGTAATGAAATTAGATACAGGCTAAAGCTTATGACCACACAGGGGGGCCAAAAGTAGAGCTTAGCCCATATTATTCTTGGATAAAAAAATTAAAATTAGCCCTAAGATTAAAACAGAAAATACTTTTTGGTGCGACAAGGCACGCGATCATTTTTTTTCTTGTCTTTTATTTTTTCTTTCTTGTCTTTTATTTTTTCTTTCTTGTCTTTCTTTTTTTCTTGTCTTTTATTTTTTCCCTCGTATGTCCTCATAGAGACAGTTGTTAATACCGAAGAGATACAATTTATATGTTAGAAACATATGGTAAAATTTCGATGTGGGACTACAAAAGAAAATGCTTTTTGGTGGAGCAAGGCACGCGAGTATTTACAATTGTTAGCAGTGAAATTAGATATAGACTAAAGCTTATGATAACACAAGGTAGCCAAAAGTTGAGCTTAGCCCGTATTATTCTTTGATACAAAAATTAAAAGTAGCACTAAAATAAAAAAAATAGCTCTATTTTCTTTGAATTTTCTTATTTTTGCAAAAATTCAAAAGTGTTATGGGAAGTTAGATTTTTAAAATCTATTTTTATTACATCATTTTGGTGTTTTTCTTAAATCTTTTTTTAAAAAAAATTAATTTTTTTATTTCTTGTCCTTTTTTCTTGGATTTTTTCTTTTTTAATTTTTCTGAAAATTTTTTTTTCTTTTCTTTCACTTTTCTTTCAAGAATGAAGCCAAGATCTAGTGTTTCAATACAATCATAAAAGAAAAAAAAAATAGAGAGAAAAGAAAAAGGATAAAAAATAAGAATAATGGAAAGAAAAAAGGGCGGACAAAAAAGAAAAAGAAAAAAAAAATATAAGAGAAAAAAAGAAGAAAAGAAAAAACAATTAAATTTTTGTTTCTTGTCTTCTTCTTTTTTCCTTCATATGTCGTTGTTGGGATAATTGTTATTGTCAAAGAGATACAATTTATATCTTAGAAATCTATGGTAAAATTTCGATGTGGGACTAAAACAGAAAATACTATTTGGTGCAGCAAGGCACGTGAGTATTTACATTTGTTAGCAGTGAAATTAGATACAGGCTAAAACTTATGACCACACAGGGTGGCCAAAAGCTCAGCTTAACCCATATTATTATTTGATACAAAAATTAAAATTAGCACTAAGATTAAAAAATAGCTCTATTTTCTTCCAATTTTCTTATTTTGACAAAATTCAAAAGTACTATGGCAAGAAGGTAAGATTTTTAAAATATATTTTTATTACATCATTTTGGAGTTTTTTTTTAACATTTTTTTAAAAAAATTAATGTTTTTATTCCTTGTCTATTTTTTTGGATTTTTTCTTTTTGAACTGTTTTGACAATTTTTTTTCTTTTCTTTCACTTTTCTTTCAAGAATGAAGCCAATGATCTAGTATTTCAATCCTATCAGAAAAGAAAAAAAAATAGAGAGAAAAGAAAAATGAGTCAAAAAAAAGAATAATGAAAAAAAAAGAGAAAAGATAAAAAAAAGAGGAAAACGAAAAAAAAAATAAAGAAGAAAAAAAGAAGAAAACAATTTTTTTTTTCCTTATCTTCTTATTTTTCCACTCGTATGTGCTCCTTGGGACAATTGTTGCTGTCGAAGATATACAATTTATATCTTAGAAACATATGGTAAAATTTTGATGTGGGACTAAAACAGAAAATATTTTTCGGTGCTGCTAGGCACATGAGCATTTACAATTGTTAACAGTGAAATTAGATACGGGCTAAAGATTATGACCACACAGGGTGGCTAAATGTTGAGCTTAGCCCGTATTATTCTTTGATACAAAAATTAAAATTAGCACTAAGATTAAAAAATAGCTCTATTTTCTTCCAATTTTTGTTATTTTCCCAAAAGTTCAAAAGTGTTATGGCAAGTTAGATTTTTAAAATCTATTTTAATTACAACATTGTGATGTTTTCTTAAACCTTTTTTTAAAAAAATATAATTTTTTTATTTCATGTCTTTTCTTTTTGGATTTTTTCTTTTTGAATTTTTTTGACAAACATTTTTTCTTTTCTTTCACTTTTCTTTTCGGAATGAAACCAAAGATCTGTTTCAATCCTATCAGAAAAGAAAAAAAAAAATAGAGAGAAAAGAAAAAGGAGCAAACAAAGAATAATGAAATCAAAATAGAGAAAAAAAAGAAGAAAAAGAAAAATAAAATAAAAGAGAAAAAAAGAAGAAAAGGAAAAAAAAATTACATTTGTGTTTATTGTCTCTTTTTTTTTTCCCTCCGTATGTCCTCGTTGGGACAATTGTTACTGTCCAAGAGATACAATTTATATGTTAGAAACATATAGTAAACTTTCTATATAGAACTAATACATAAAATACTTTTTGGTGCATCAAGGTACGCAAGCATTTACAATTGTTAGCAGTGAAATTAGATACAGGCTAAAGCTTATGACAACACAGGGTGGCCAAAAGTTGAGCTTAGCCTATATTATTCTTTGATATAACAACTAAAATCAGCACTAAGTTTAAAAAATAGCTCTATTTTCTTCTAATTTTCTTATTTTGGCAAAAATTCAAAAGGGTTATGGCATGTAGGATTTTTAAATTCTAATTTGACTACACCATTTTGGTGTTTTTCTAAAATGTTTTTTAAAAAAATAATAATTTTTTTATTTCTTGACTTTTTTTATGGATTTTTTATTTTCAAATTTTTTTTGACTTTTTTTTTTTCTTTTCTTTCATTTTTTCTTTTAGGAATGAAGCCAAAGATCTAGTGTTTCAATCCTATTAGAAAATAAAAAAAATAGAGAGAAAATAAAAAAGGTGAAAAAAAAAAGAACAGAGAAAAACAGAAGAAAACGAAAAAAGAAAAGAAAAGAAGAATATGAGAAAAAAATAAATTTTTTTTTTCTTGTTTTTTTTTTTTCCCCTCGTATGTCCTTGTTGGGACAATTTGTTACTATCGAAGATAAACAATTTATATGATAGAAACATATAGTAAAATTTTGATGTGGGACTAAAACAGAATATGCGAGCATTTACAATTGTTAACAATGAAATTAGATAAGTTTATGACCACAGGGTGGCCAAAAGTTGAGCTTAGCCCGTATTATTATTTGATACAAAAATTAAAATTAGTACTATCATTAAAAACTAGCTTTATTTTCTTCCAATATTCTTATTTTGGCAAAAATTCAAAAGTGTTGCGGAAAGTAAGATTTATAAAATCTATTTTTATTACATCATTTTGGTGTATTTCTTAAGCTTTTTTTAAAACAAAATTAACTTTTTTTTATTTCTTGTCTTTTTTTTTTGGATTTTTTCTTTTCAGATTATTTTGATGATTTTTTTTTCTTCTTTCACTTTTCTTTTAGGAATGATGCCAAAGATTTAGTGTTTCAATCCTATCAGTAAAGGAAAAAAAAATAGAGAGAAAAGAAAAAGTAAAAAAAAAAGAAAAATGAAAAGATGAAAAAGGAAGAAAGCGGAAAAAAACATAATAGAGAAAATAAGAACAAATTGAAAAAAAAAAATCTTGTTTTTTTTTCCCCCTCGTATGTCCTCGTGGGGACAGTTGTTACAATCGAAGAGATAATAGTAAAATTTCGATGTGGGACTAAAGCAGAAAACATTTTTTTGTGCGACATGGCACACAAGCATTTACAATTGTTAGCAGTGAAATTAGATACGGGTGGCCAAAAGTTCAGCTTAGCACGTATTGTTCTTTGATACAAAAATTAAAATTAGCACTAAGATTGAAAAATAGCTCTAGTTTCTTCCAATTTTCTTATTTTGGCAAAAATTCAAAACTGTTATGGCCAGTGAGATTTTTAAAATCTATTTTTATTACATCATTTTGGTGTTTTTCTTAATCGTTTTTTAGAAAAAAATTTATTTTTTTTATTTCTTATCTTTTTTTTTTTGGATTTTTTCTTTTTGAATTTTTTTTGACAACTTTTTTTTCTTTTCTTTCACTTTTCTTTTAGGAATGAAGCCAAAGATCTATTGTTTCAATCCTATCATAAAAGAAAAAAAAAAAGGAGAAAAGAAAAAGGAAAAATAAAAAATAAAAAAAAAGAGATAAAAAGCATAAATGGAAAAAAAATTAAAAGAGAAAAAGAAGAAGAGAATGAAAAATAAAATAAAATTCTTTTTTTTCTTGTCTTTCTTTTCTTTTCTTTTTTTTTCTCCTTTTATGTCCACGTTGGGACAATTGTTACTATCGAAGAGATACAATTTATATGTTAGAAACATATATTAAAATTTCGACGTCGAACTAAAATAAAAAATACTTTTTGATGTGGTAAGGCACACGAGCATTTACAATTGTTAGCAGTGAAATTAGATACGGGCTAAAGCTTATGACCACATAGGGTGGCCAAAAGTTGAGCTTAGCCCGTATTAGTCTTTGATATAAAAATTGAAATTAGCAATAATATTAAAAAATAGCTCTATTTTCTTCTAATTTTCTTATTTTGGCAAAAATTCAAAAGTTTCATGGTAAGTAAGATTTTTAAAATCTATTTTTATTAGATTTTTAAAATCTATTTTTATTACATTATTTTGTTGTTTTTCTTAAACCTTTTTTTAAAAAATAATTTTTGATTTCTTGTCTTTTATTTTTGGATTTTTTCTTTTTGAATTTTTTTGACAATTTTTTTTTTCTTTTCTTTAACTTTTCTTTCAGGAATGAAGCCAAAGATCTAGTGTTTCAATCCTATCAAAAAAGAAAAAAAAAAATAGAGAAAAAAGAAAAAGGAGTAAAACAAAGAAAAATAGAAAGAAAAAAAAGAAAAGATAAATAAAAGAAGAAAAGGAAACAAAAATAAAAAAGAAAAAAAGAAGAAAACCAAACAA
This sequence comes from Amborella trichopoda, assembly GCF_000471905.2. The sequence continues at coordinate 8,377,459 of NW_006494931.1, read as the reverse complement.
AAATTAATTTTTTTTCTTGTCTTTCTTTTTTTATTTTTATTTTTTCCCTCGTATGTCCTCTTTGGGACAATTGTTACTATCAAAGAGATACAATTTATATGTTAAAAACATATGGTAAAATTTCAATGTGGGACTAAAACAGATAATACTTTTGGTGCGGCAAGACATGCGAGCATTTACAATTGTTAGTAGTGTAATTAGATATGGGCTTTTAGCTTATGACGATACATGGTGCCCAAAAGTTGAACTTAGCCCGTATTATTCTTTGATACAAAAATTAAAATTAGAACTAAGATTAAAAAATAGCTCTATTTCTTCCAATTTTCTTATTTTGGCAAAAATTCAAAAGAGTTATGGCAAGAAAGATTTTTAAAATATATTTTTATTACATCATTTTGGTGTTTTCTTAAACCTTTTTTTAAACATACTTATTTTTTTTATTTCTTGTCTCTTTTTTTTTTTTTTTGAATTTTTTTGACAAATTTTTTTCTTTTTCTTTCACTTTTCTTTTAGGAATGAAGCCAAAGATATAGTGTTTCAATCCTATCAGAAAAGGAAAAAAAAATAGAGAGAAACGACAAAGAAGAAAACAATAGATAAATGAAAAAAAAGAAGCAAAGAGAAAATAAGAAGACAAGGAAAAAAAAAGAAGAAAAAGAGAAAAAAACAAGAAAAGAAAATAAATAAATAAATAAATAATTTGTCTTTTTTTTTTTGTTTTTACCCAATGTCCTCGTTGGGACAATTGTTACTATCGAAGAGATACAATTTATATGTTCGAAACATATAGTAAAATTTCGATGCGGGACTAAAACATAAAATACTTTTTGATGCGGCAAGACACGCGAACATTTACTAATGTTAGCAGTGAAATTAGAAACGGGTTAATGCTTATGACCACACAGGGTGGCCAAAAGTTGAGCTTAACCCATATTATTCTTTGATACAAAAATTAAAATTACCATTAAGATTAAAAAAATAGCTTTATTTTATTCCAATTTTCTTATTTTGGCAAAAATTAAAAAGTTTTATGGCAAGTAAGATCTTTAAAATATATTTTATTACAGCATTTTGGTGTTTTCTTAAAAAAAAAAAATTAAAAATTAATTTTTTTATTTCTTGCCTTTTTTTTGGATTTTTTCGTTTTGAATTTTTTTTGACTATTTTTTTTCTTTTCTTTCACTTTTCTTTTAGGAATGAAGCCAAAGATCAAGTTTTTCAATCCTATCAGAAAAAAAAAAATAGAGAGAAAAGAAAAAGGATAAAAATAAAAAAGAAAAAAAAAGAGAAAAAAAGAAGATAAGGAAAAAATAAAAAATAAAAGAGAAAAAAGAAGAAAAGAAAAAAACATCAAATTTTTCTTTCTCTCTTTCGCCTCATTTATTAAGACAATTAAAGATCACATTCTCTTCTCTCTTCCCTTTTAGTCTCAAGCATAAGCATTAATAAGGTTCTTCCATCTTCATCTTTTAATGCTTTTATAGTTATTCATAAAAATGATTTGAATTTTTTTAGACTAGTTTGGATGACTTCGACTTGTCACGTATTACTATTACCTTACTATTTATGGAAGATCTTTATTAAAATCCTCTTTTTTTATTAAACCCCTTTTTACACTTCTTTTGAACTCCAATGCTAAGGTGCATGAAAACGACGGTCCGAGCGAGATACTGCCTTGTGGCCCTATTCTTATTCGGGATGTAATTTGATGGGACCCTTTCTCTATCAACTATTCGACACGTTTGCACCTAAAACCTAGGCGGGGAACAGAGTTTTCTGCTTGTATTTTTTAGTATAAATAGTCTGGCGCCAACCGTGGGGCCTGTCATGCTTTCCTTGCACCATAGTCGTTGAAGGGGCCCTTTGAATCTTGTTTCAAAGGGGCACCATCAACCTGGAAGTCATCCTGGCTCCTATGAGCTGTTCTTTTGGCTTCTTGAGACCCGAAATTGATGATGGACACTGGAAAGAGCTCTGAAGCCATTCCTAGTAGCTTCTTCCCATCTCGACAGTCACTCTTTGCGATTTCTGAAACTTTATAAATTTGTCTCCATTGACAGTGGCGCTGGTGTCATTGCCAATGACGCCACACATTTGAGTCTCAGGAAGCCCTTATGTCCTTTCGCCCTTCTTTCTTGGAGCATTGTTAAGAGACAATATGTCGCTATTGACAGTGGCACTGGCGCCACTGGCATATGCACCATGAGGTTTCATCTCAGTCCTCTATCTTTCCTTCTTTACTTGCTCATTAGGGTAGGTTTACTATTTTTCTGCACCACCTTCTCGCCTTTCAGCCTTAGAGGCGCTGGAGCCACTAACACAAGCACCAGAAAGTTTCATCACAGTTCCTCTTTTTATTATCTCTTCTGTTTAGTAGAGTAGTTTCCTTTCTTTCTTACATATTTCTGCCCCCTCGGCAGTTTTGAAACTTAGGGTTCCTCACCTTCATCTCACATTGCAGCTTGAGAAGGCTTACACCAGGTTCGGCATAAGCCACGTCTTTCACTTGAACCAAGCTTTGATTAGTTTATGACCCAAAGCGCACATTGCAAGGCACCAACATGTCTGGTACTCACTCATTGTCGCGGCACCCAACCCTTCACTTTCATTGCTCTTTGGTCGGCAAACCGACCCAAGTGCCTATCTGTAGACACCCCAATCTCGACTGAAGAAGTTATGGATAGGTTGAAATGTCCCAGGTAGACAACCCAGATATTTTAAATCATTCCCCCACTAGAACCCCTTCTTCATAAACCTAGCTCCACCAAACCCTTATTGCTCTAGTGGGACTAAAGGCGTCAAGAGGTAGAACAAGGTAAGACAGACTCAGAACGACCTAAACATGTAGCATTCAAAAAGGAAGGGTATGATGTTACCTCAACGAACATCAAAGCCCTACCAAAAGTCTGATGCCAGGATACCAAAGGCACCACAGTCAACATGGGCAACCCGGGAGAATAGATGCCTGGCACCACCGCCAATCCAAAAGGAGCTAAACCCTGGGCCTCCCTTTCTAAGCTTCAAAATGGTCAGAAGCCTGGCGGTAGTCCTTTCAACCAACGCCAGGTCCTAAGACCTCCACCATGCTGAAAACAGTCTAGCCGATGTGATTGAAGTGACGGGCTAACATGTCAGTCCGTACCCATTGACATGACAGACTCGTACTAACATGTCTGATGTCAGTATGACTAGAGGTTATCGATTTCTTATTGGTTGATGAGCAGATGAAGGTACAACCAAGATGGCGGGACGGTATCTGACGATAGTCCAAATGTCGTCGGCGCTAGTTGAAATAGCTTCAAGCCGCGATTGGTCCAACCGGCGCCAGCGCCAATCCAAGTGTCGTTAAGGCTCAGATGACTCAAAAATCACACAGAACCGACCTATAGGTTTTCATGAATCCATTTTTACATATAAATAACCCTTTTTACCTCAAGCAAAAGGCCCGAGTTCCCTTAATCTTGTGCCTAGGTTATGCAAAAAAATCTCTTGATCTTAAGCTTCTACTTGAGGTTAAGAGAAGAGCTCCAAGGTGAGCCCACTTGAGCAAGCACCCATCCTACCAAACCCTTCAATCCAAAACTCAGACTACAAACTCCTTCAAGCTACAATCCTAATTGAAGGCGGTTCGGATAACCATACCTTTCGGGCCATCTTCTTCTTATTTCTACGTGCCCTGTTAAAAAATCGAGAAAGTTCAGGATTGATCGTGCAATTATACGATCTGAATCGGTACCGACTCCATGCTCAACCTAAATCATCATCTTCTTTTCTTTTCTTTTGATTCTTGTGTTCATTCCTCTTTTACCTATTTTCTCATATTTTTTCTCTATTTTCTCCTATCTATTATTTTATTTATATCCACTTTCTTTTCATTTTAATGTAGTATTTATTACTCATGGTTCCTTTTCTTTTTATCTTCTTATTTAATGATTGTCTTCTCTTGGTTAATGGCATTTATTCCCTTGTGAATGATGCATTCATTTCTCTTTCTTGCTTCCCCTATTTAGTAGTATAGATCTTCTACTCTCACCTAAATTGTCATCTCTTTTATTACTTGGTTATTTTTATGATTTTTTGGTGCACTTATTTCTTTTAATGTCATTGTACTTGTTTCTTTCCCTTTTCTCACTCATTTAATAATACATATTCTCCCCCTCTCTCGTCTACTTCTCTTAGTTAGTTACATTTATTTCTCTTTTTCCTTTTTGTTTATCGCATAGAATAGATTGAACAATCTTTTACTCCTTCTATCCCTTTTGTAGCATGATGATACTTCTTTTTATTTGTTGTATTTGCTTCTTTTGATTAGTTACATTTGTTCCTCTTTCTTATTTCCTTTATTTGGTAGTGTAGATGTTCTCAACCCATCCAATCCCTCATCGCTTTTGTCAAATGGTTATTTTCTTTCTTTTTGTTGCATTTGTTTCTTTAACTTAATGTATTTGTTTCCCTGTCATCTCTTGTCTACTTAATGATATAGATCTCTCCCATCTCTCATCTTCTCTACCTAGTACTTGTTGTTCTCTTTTATAATGTTTTTTCATATTAGTTAGGGATGTTTGTTTTGATCTCTTTTCTTTTCCCTTATTCTATGGTTTAAATATCATCTTCTCCATCCCTCTCATTCCATATTCCCTCTTATATTTATTTTGTCTACTTCCCTTATATTTTTTTCAATAGATTAGTCGCCATTATTCTCTTCTTGTTACATCTATTTTTCTTGCCTTTTATTATCGTTTATTAATAACTCATGCTCATCCATTTCTCGCTCCCCCTCTCCATGTGTCATTTTCTATTCTTCTCTATCTCACTTATGTTAGAAATCCTTCTAACGAACTTTCCTTTTGTCTCTTTTATATATCAAGTTTTATTGCTTTCATTGCATGTTATTTATTAGTATTGGTTTTTTTGCGTCTTTTCCTCACTATATTCCCGTCCATGTTGCATTATTATATTTATTATCATATTGTGCTTATATCTCTTTGCCTCATGGAGAAGGATCTCTTCTCTTTCCTCCTTCATAATCACTCGTGTATCTCTACAATCTTCTCTCTCTCTTTCATTCTATGGTATCCCGCTTAGTGTAGATAGTAACTTACATTTAATAATCTCCATGCTTTTTACTTTCTTATTCTTCATGCATTTCATAGTCAGATTATTCATTCCTGATTATTTTTTTTTCCCTAGCTTAGTTGTTTATTTGTGATTCTCCTCCTTTGTTATCTTTCTAAATCCATTTTCCTAAAACCTTCCTTTTATCTCAACCCCCTTTTTAAAGAAATTTCTTGTTGAGTGTTGGAAGATATTTTCCATCATCATGGGGCCCTTGCTCAATAAAAGCTTAGCAAACAATGAAAATTCTGACAGTCTCATAATAGCCCCAGAACTGGTCAAGATCTTCATAAAGACTCTCAAAAGTCTCCTGCCATCCGACAGGTCTAAGGCAGTGCAAACTGAGGAACAGTTTCGGCAGTATCGGCCTCTTATACCCTGAAACGGACCCTATAACTAGAGTTATATTTTTAGTGTCTCAATTTGCTGTGGGACCACCGCTATTGGATCCGACACGGTTGAAAACTCTCAGGGATCAAATTTTAGCTTGAACGGACCTCCCATGAAGAAGTTATAGGTGAAAGAGCGAAACAAGAGGAGCTGTACGCTATTCCCGTGTGGCCACCTTGCAACTCAACTCTATTAAAGGGGAAGTCACGACCAGTGACTTTCGATGCTTATATCTCACCCGTCTCAAGTCGGATCAAGCCCAAATTTTGTGAGCGTATTTGTCTAATCAAGACCAGCGTTTTGATATGTGGCAAGCCCCACGACGACGCCTAAGCGCGAAGAAAAGCTAAAGAGAAGTTGCTGATTCGGGAAGAAAGTGCAGAAAATTCAGCAGCATTACGCCTCGCTCGAGTGGCAAAATCATGCCACTCGCGAGCCTGATAGACATGAAACCAATTCCATTGCGTGCATAAGGTCTAGGGCTATCACTAGTCCGAACCCTGTACATGATGAACGGTCGAATTCCGCTTGCAAACTTCGTCGTCAAAATTCCAGATTCCGGCCAAAATTTCAAGTTTGCAAAATCTTCGTCCGGGCACGAAATTGAGCTGCATTTGTTGCTCCGCGATTGTGACGGCATGCTCAATGTGATCCAGTGACGAAATAACATAAAAACATCAAGGACCGAGCACACGATCGATCCGAAGCTTCAAGATTCATTCAAATATCAAGTCACATGATCGTACCCTAAAGACACGATCCCTACAAGAAAAAAATTATCTCACGATCAAATGGGCATCGGAACGACCCCAGATCATGCATGTTCTAGGGCAGCACAGTGACTGTTTTGGAATTCCACAAATTGTTAGGAAGGGGCAATCTGTCATTTTGCACCATTTTTTCTAATTTCTTTTAATGCATTTTAATCTCAATTTCCAACAATTAGGGTTGCTTTTGATCATCCACCGATGTTTGGGGCAAATTCTATATATACCACGTACCATCATTGTACGCAAAAAGGCTTGAACCTTCATAAAAGAGAGAGTTTTTACTTAATAAAGTTTCTCTTTCTTCTCATTGCTGGCTCACATTTGGAGAGAGAGTAAGAAGAGAGAAACTTTTGAGCCGATACCCCTAAGCTTAAGGTAAATTTTCTCTCTCATCTTTTCTCTCTTTTTTTCTTCGTTTGACCCTCCCTTATAGGACATGCACGACAGTGGCAGTGCCGTGCATGCCTCTTTCTTTCCTTTTTTTCTCCTTCCTGTAATTCCACAGGTCGTGCATAACGATGGCAGCGCCATGCACGAACTCCTTTTCCTCTGCTGTTTGTGTGTCTCCATTTCTCGGTGAGATTTGTAGATGGCACCGCTCATCGTTGTCCGTAGGTGTGTCCTTGACATCTCAGCGAGGAACGCAGGTCGCGAAGCTTATTGTCGTCCGCAGGGGCTTCACCCTGCCACGTGAATATTGCAGGCAACAGCGATCTCCATCGACGTTCGCGAAGGGTCGCATCAATACTCATCGCCGTCCACGAGCTTCTCTTTTGTGCCCGACGACTATCGCCGTGTGCAGGCTTCTTCCGTTCGCTCGGTGCCCATCGCCGTGCGCATGCTCCTTCTGCGCCTCTCAGCGTCTATCACCATGCAAAAGCTTCCCTAGTGCCCCACGCCGATCGTCGTGCTCTCCATGAGAGGTAATCGTTGTGTGACCCATGAGAAGTTATCGCCGTATGCCTCACCAGAAGCTATCGCCGTCCGCAAGAGACATGTGGCCTTCTCGCGTTGCCTATGGCGATGCTTCTTGCCGTCCGCAGGTTTCTCTTGTGCCCCATGCCTATCGCCATGCGCTCCATGAGAGGTAATCGCGACGTGATCCATGAGAAGTTATCGCTGTGCGCCTCGCTAGAAGCTATCGCCATCCACAAGAGACATGTGGCCTTCTCTTGTTGCCAACGGCAACGCTTCTTCCCGTCCGCGGGTTTTTCTCGTGTCCCACATCTAGCGTCGTGTGCCTCACAGGGAGCTATTGTCGTGAGCCTCACCAGAAGCCATCACCGCCAACAAGGGATGCGGTGTCTTCTCATGATGCTAACGGAGAGGCCCACTGTTGTCTGGATTCTTCTCCCCCCTTTCACCATCTCTCTTTCTCTCTCTTCATTCCCTTTTCTTCTCTTCTTTCTTTTCTCTTCTCATTTGACTGAGGGTAGACTTGGCTTAACACTGCCATACCGGCCTCGGTTTCATGTAGTAATGCCGTTGTGCTGGTCCCAAGTACCATGCCCATCTTACTATCACTCCGAGTCAGTATTTCCAGCTATCACTCTAGTCTCGCCTCTTCATCAAGTTCTCTTCTCTTTTTTATCTTTATTTGAACTTTCCACTTCATCACTCTAACTTCTCACATTCTTAACCATGCGAATGTGCATTATCCTAAGACAAGGGTGGGCCTTTCGGCTCACTTGTCTTGCAAGTTAACCATAGTAGTGTTGTGTAGAAAACAAGGTGATCGCAAGTCAAGGGAGGTGATTCCGAACCAGCTAAAGCAATTGGGGCGTTTCTTCGTGATCTAAGAGGGCGCCCACGTGAGGTAGCTTGAGTAAGTGCTGAACCCACCTTAAATTCCTCTCTCATCAGTTGGTATACCTACCCTTGCTCTTGAGAAAAGTTCCTGAGAGAGCGATCTCAAGTCCCAGGTTCATAAGAAACCAGAGATACGTGCCACTGGATCATCTAGATCCGAAGGGCAAGATCGAGGCACCTAACCAGCTTGGCGACTCCACTGGGGACTTATTACCCCTTCGACGGTCCACTCTTGTTTGATCAATATCATCTTTTACTTTATGCACTACTTTCTATGGGACTTGGGTTATGTAACCCATTCATCTGAGTCGAGGACTTTCTTATCCCTACACTCGTGACTGTCCTAAGGAAGCGAACGGCTCAAGCTTCCTTCCTTACACTCCTTATGAGTCGTGACTCACAGTCTGGCTCCCAGGTCCTTTCTTAGGTTGGTGCGAGTTGGGACTTAAAAGTCCTTGACTCCCTGCTTCCTCGCCCTGGTGGACCCTCCACCAAGGCCCCTTGCATTGGTAGTGCATCTGCTACTGCACACAGCACGTACCCTGCTACTGCCAAGTCCTATGCCAGTCATATTATTGGGGTACGCCAGAAGGCTGCCCTGTCCACTCTCGCCAAAGGAAATCAAGTTGCCATCGCGTCTGAGGGTCGCCTCAAGGATTCCCCTTGAACTCCTTCGCTACCCGGAACCTCTACACCTAAATGCTCGACACACAGAGGCGAAAATCCTGGGATCTCCACCTCATGCACACACCTAAAAGCTTGTGGTCCAACCACTCGAGTCACACCTCGGGGCAACCTTCGTGCTGCCTCAAACTCATGTTCAAGGCTAGGCCTTCTCGGGCCAAACCCTACACGCGCCATGCATCCCACAGCTGGGGGCAGTGCCAGTTCGGTCTCAACTCGAGCACGAGGGTCGACCACTTTGTCCTCCCTCTCACCACACACAGCTTCACCCTGTGAAAGATGGGCTTCTACCCGGTCCCTCACAGACACAAGCTTGTAGGTCTTGACCTCCTAAGGTTGAACCAGTTGAGCAAATCCGGGCTGACCCCTCAGGTCACCTGGACGGTTAACCCAAAAGGTGCACACGCACCGACTTTGCAGGTTCCATCCCTACCCCGACTCAGGCGGAGTCACGAACCAGCCCCTCTTCTGTCACTCCTCTCTCACCAGGCAAGCACCTCGAGACCTGGTACTCAAAGGTCTTCCTTAAGAGTACCATCTTGAGTCAGCCTTAGGTCAGTCGTGCACCCAGGCCCCACAAAGGAATTCGAGGTAACGGCCTAATGTCAGACAAGAGCCTCTAGCCTCCAAGGCAAAATCCCAAGTTGCCTTCTATTCTAAGACCCCACTCCCTACTCCAGCTCATAGATACGGCTCTTGCGTGCTCAAAGAAGGCGGGGCAGTCCAGACCTCAGGCTCGGTTCTGGAGTACAGTCCACAGCAGCCTCAGGATTAAGCAGAAGAGAGGCCTTCAGATCTTGACTAAAGAAGCCTCCAAGGCAGTTGAGGTCACCACCCTTAGTGACCTCCTACCTCATAATCCCTTCTTCCCTCTCCAAACTCCAGAACCGAGTAGGTCCAAGAATACTGCTCGGTGATTACTGTTCAGAAGCCACAGTCCCAAGACCGTCGAGAACCGGTCCTCACAAGATTGACATATAAGGCTCGAGTTCAGTCGGGCATGCTGAGCCCCTGCAAGCTGACTTTCCACGCCCGACTCGCCAACCCCGGCCATCCATTACTCCACCTGACTCTAACCTTCCAGAAGAAACGGTCAGTGTCATGGGGATTAATGAGCCAAACGACTCCCAAGAAGGGCAGATGACCAGGTTTGAGGTAATGATGCAGTCCATCCTCGAAAAGATGGAATGCCTAGAAGCCTCCAGGTCCCCTTCTTCTCACCATGAGACCGATTCTCCGGCTGGTGAAGACACTGTTCCAAGGAAAACTCCCCCACCAGTCTCTCAGGACAGCTCTGCCTCACGCGGGGTCTCCTAAACCGACATAGATGCCATGGTGGCCCATAGCCTCAAGAACAAGGTCTCAGGTATGCAAGAGGCCCCGCTCTATCAGAAGCCGTACCCTTCGTACATTGACTAGGTGTCATTTCCCCCAAACTATAAAAAATGGAAGCTCCCCCCTGTTCAATGGTACTATGTCTCCTCACGAGCATATTGCCCACTTTCAAGGGGCTCGTAGGGAGACAGCAACTGACGGATGACTTCTCCTTCATCAGTTCATCGAGACTCTCGAAGGATCAGCTGTCCAGTGGTATGCTCGGCTACCCCCAAACTCGGTGCATACATGGCAGGAAATGAAGCAGTTGTTTTACCAACGCTTCTATGAAGTCCAAAGGAATGTAGAAACCATCGAGCTCCTCACGTTGACTCGAGACCCTGGTGAGCTGGTTGACAAATTCATAGCCCGATGGGGGGAGCTGGCAACCTTTCATGCCACTCCCATGACTGAAAAAGAAGCTGTCCAGACCTGGATACTGAACATGCTTCCCGAGGTCGCCCTACATGTCGAGGCTTCCAATCAACCCTCCATGTCAGTGCTCATCTCTAAAGAAGTTCTTATTGAGGATCTATCCACGCACCATGGCGGATCTCGTCAGCAACCCTCAGGTTCGAACTCCCGCTCCAATAATCGGGTTAACCAGCAAAAAGCAGTGATCAGTGTGGCTGTCACCGTGACTGACACTAACAAAGTCATCCCTCAAACCCTGGACCTCTCCAAGGCACAAATGCATCAGACCGGGGGCAAGCAGCAATCCTACAACAAGGTCCTGCCTCCCAAAAACATAAAGCGAAGCGACTTCTGGACCCAGCACCAGAATAAGGTGTACCCCTTCAATAAGGAGTGGACACCTGCACTGCTTCAACTACTACTAGAGCAAAACATGATCCACCTGCCAGAGGTCAGCACTCCAGAACAAGTTGTACAGGAGACGCACGAGAGGTATTGTGCCTACCACAGGAAAGTAGGCCACCCCACTTAGGATCGCTATAAGCTCAACGACACCATCGAAGCCCTTATTAACAAGGGTCAAATAAAGCTCGAAGAGTTAAAGAAAGCGTTCTAGGCAACAGAGGCTATAGTGACAACATAAGAAGATGATGGGGCACCTGCCATCCTCCATACACTATTTTCCATAATGCTCGAAGAGGGACACATCACGCCAAAGCCGACAAGGCAGCCCAACTTCCTGCCCTCAGGAACTGAGAACCTCTGGTGGTCATATCACCTGATACGAGGCCATGATGTGAGCGAATGTATTGGTTTCCATGAACTCTTAGCAAAGAAGATGCAACAATGCTAGGAAGCTCATGGTGACCCAGAAGGATGCCCTCAAGTCCCTCTTCCACCAATGCAAGAAGAACTCCCAATGCAAGCCCCGAGAAGCGCTGAGCTAGACCCTCTGCAAGCCCTCTTCGAGATAATGCTTCGACATGGTCTTGTCACTCCCCAACCCACCAGGCAACCTAGGCGCCATGCTCAGGGTATGGAAAACCTCTAGTGCCCATATCACCAAGTATGGGGCCACGAGCTGAAGGAATGCTCTGGATTTGGAGCAGTGGTCACTCAGAAGGTGCAGGAAGGCCACATCATTTGTGTCATTCTCTCAGAACCCTTCCAAGTCGTCACTCCCCCATTACATGTCCCCTGTAAGCATACACTGGATCCTTTAGAGCCCTCGACCTCTCAGCTCTGGGAAGTCTACCATGGGTGAAGTAAGCTTAAATCCCTGAAGGGTGAGGTAGTCCACCAAGCTAGGACTACTCATTAGCCCGATAGGGTGAACCAAACCTCTTCTCAGGTATCCAAAAGGAGACGGGCACCCAGGTCCACTCGCCAAAGGAATCATCTCCCTCAGCCACTAGTTGAGGAAGAAATTCTCAGGCCTCTTCCCCCACTCCAGACCTTACAGGACTTCATCCTAGGCGCAGCTCGCCTTGTCCTGTCGTCCAATCAGACAGATGTCCCTGAGTCATCAATAGTTGAGAGTCCTTCAATATGGGTGACGACTCTAAAAGTACCCCACAATGGTCAAAGCAGGGGCAAAACTTAAAATACCCCATGCACACGTCCAATTTCGGCAACGACGTAAAAAGCTGCCCGGAACATTCTAACTCTTTTTCTCCTCCCTCCTCTTTTATTTCCTCCACAGGTACAGCTTGACAGTGTCCAGACTTCGACGCTCGAAATAGTGAGCTCGAAGGCACCAGCCTCAGCAGGTCGCAACAAAAGCACCTCAGAGAGATGCTGGATAGGTCACAACAAAAGCGCCTCAGAGAGATGCTGGCCCAGGCGGCTGGATTCTCGACAGTCGCTGACACTGTCAACCCAAGACAAGACTGAGCCATCTTCAAGCTCCTATTCCCACGAGGCCTGTCACATGATTCAAGTTCATGAAGCGTCACTCAGTTCGGGGCAAGTACCGAGGGACCCCAGTTACAAAGTCATGGACTCCCCGTTCGAAGTTAACCCTTTCATTGCTTGGTCTGGTCAGGGACCAGAAATTGTCTCTCACACTAGGCCCCTCCTGGAAGCAGAAATTCAGGATCGTGTGACTTTGCACTCGAGGCTGATGAGAAGCATCCTAAATCCTTAGACAAAGAGTTACAAGAGGCTCCGAAAGAGTGGGAAGAAGGTGGTCAGGCCACAGCTAACTAGCTTGAAGAGATAAACTTAAGGGATGAGGCCGATCTAAGGCCAACTTTCATCTCAGCAAAAATGTCCCCAAAAGAGAAAGAAAGTTATATTGCCCTCCTCCGAGCAAACCGAGACGCCTTCGCTTGGCATTATAATGAGATGCCTTGTCTAGACCCTCAAGTCATTGTACATCATCTCGGTATTGATTCAACCGTCAAACCGGTAAAACAGAAATCAAGAAGGTTTAGACCCGACCTCTAGATGCAGATTGATGTTGGGGTGAACAAGCTCAAGCAAGCGAGATTCATACGTGAAGTTAAATACCCGAGATGGCTGACGAATGTTGTCCCAGTCAAGAAGAAGAATGGCCAAATCACAGTCTGTATTGACTTCCGCGACATGAATACCTCCTGCCTAAAGGGTGACTTCCCCCTACCGTTCATCGAGATGCTCGTTAATGCCACAACTCATTGCCAAATCTTCTCCTTCATGGATGGATATTCTGGTTATAATCAAATCAGGATGGCACCAGAAGATGAGGAGGCCACTGCGTTCTTGACCCCAAAAGGTGTCTGTTGCTACATTGTGATGCCTTTCGGGGTTGAAGAATGCCAATGCCACGTCCCAGCATGCCATGACGATCATCTTCAAGGATATGATCCACAAAGAGGTTGAGTGCTATGTCGATGACTTGGTGGTGAAATCTGAAACAAAGGACGCTCACGTACAAGACCTTAAAAAAGTATTTGAACGACTGCAGTGTCACCAACTCAAGATGAACCTTAAAATGCGCCTTTGGCATATGCTCAGAAAAATTCTTAGGGTTCATCGTGAGGTACCATGGGCTTGACATCGAGCCGGTCCAAATTAAGGCAATTCAGGATATGCCACTGCCTACGACCCTCCATGAACTGCGGTCTCTCCAAGGACAGCTGACCTACATTCGAAGGTTCATCTCAAACCTTTCAGGACGATGCAGGCCCTTTTCACACCTCTTGAACAAAGACACTCCTTTCATATGGGATGAGCCATGGCAAGCTGCACTCATTGACATCAAGCAATACTTTGAATCCTCCAGTACTCTCTACACTAGTGTTAGGAAGGCCTCTCATCCTATATGTAACCGCTCTTGATGAGTCACTCGGGGCACTCCTATCGCAGAACAATGATGGGGGAAAAGAAAAAACACTCTATTATCTCAGCCGCAGGATGCAAGGAGCCGAGAAGAATTACCCTCCCATCGAAAAGATGTTCCTAGCCTTGATCTTTGTGGTATAGAAACTTTGCCATTACTTGCTCGGTCATGAGGTCAAACTAATCTCAAAGGCAGACCCGGTCAAGTTTCTGATGACCTAGCCATGCCTATCAGGATGCCTGGCCAAGTGGCCATTATTGTTGATGGAGTTCGACATCATGTACGCACCATAGAAGCAGTCAAAGGACAAACCCTAGCAGACTTTCTCATGGCTCACCCAATCCCTTCGGAATCTCCCATGTCAAGTGATCTCCCGGATGAAGAAGTTTTCTGTGCAGTACTAGCTTGGTCGTGGGAGATGTATTTTGACGGAGCATTTCAGTTAGATAGAGGGGGTGCCGAAATCGTGTTCATGACTCTCGACAGTGGGATGATTCCTATATCCTTCTCACTTGCAAAAGCATTTTCTCATAATGAAGCTGAATATCGAGCTCTCATAATCGAATTGGAGATCACCTAGGAACTAGAACTGGAATAGCTAAACATGTTCGGCGACTCTGAGGTAGTCATCCGTAAGCTTAAAGGGATTTATGACGTCAGGAAGGATACTCTCAAACCTTATCATGACACGGCTAAATCTTACATGGCCCAGTTCGATGATTTCTCTCTAAGTCATATCCCTAAGAGGCTAAACTCGCAGTTCGATGTGCTCTCAAAGCTCGGAGCTACCATTCGATTATCTTCATCAGGGCCCACACCTATCCGGGTCATAGAATGGAGACATGTCGACTTGAGAACCGAAGTCGATGCAGATAAAGAGCGAGATATCTTCCCCAAATGCCCGCCTTATCCATTCGGAGCACTCCTCATCGCCAAGGATGTCATTAAGGCAAAAAATGAAATGTCCCAAGGAAAAGAATCAAAGACTGAGAAGCAAGAGCCTGAATTCTTCGCGATGTGTGCCGAGGTAGAGCAAGTGGAAGACTGGAGGGAGCCTATCATGAATTTCATAAAGCATGAAAGGCTGCCTAAGGATCGAGCAGAACGCAACGGTATACGGCGGATGTCAACCAAGTACACCCACCCTCCTTGATGGGGACTTTCTTTTTCATCAATCATTTGACGGGATTCTCCTCAAATGTGTTGATACACAAGAAGCAAGCAAAGTACTTGAAGAAGTGCATTCAGGTATATGCGGACTGCATCAATCCGGCCCTAAGCTCTATGAACGCATACGTAGACTCGGCTATTATTGGCCTTCAATGGTGGTCAACACCCAAAACTATGCTAAGAGATGCCAGGTATGCCAAATGCACTCAAGCCTCATTCATCGACCCCCGGAGCCTCTCCATCCTACAATAACATCATGGCCCTTTTCTCAGTGGGGTATGGATATTGTAGGACCCATCGACCCTCCTTCTGCTTTGGGTCATGTCTTCATTCTAGCAGCAACAAATTACTTTTACAAGTGGGCTGAAGTGGTCCCCCTCAAGCAGTTTTCAGGGACCACTGTGGCCAACTTCATGTACCACCACATCATTTACCGATTCGGGGTCCCGGACGAATAATCTCTGACAATGGCCCTTAGTTCAGAAGCTATCACATTGATGCCTAGTTAACCAGTTCAGCTTCGAGTGGAAACACTCAACCATGTACTACCCTCGAGTCAATGGTTTAGCTGAGGCATGCAACAAAACCCTATGCAGGGTGATCTAGAAGTTAGTTTCAAAGTCAAAGAATAATTGGCATGAGAAGGTACCTGAGGCTCTATGGGCCTATCGCACCACCACTCGCAATGCTACAAATTCTACCCCTTATTCTCTAGTCTATGGAGGTGAGGCAGTCTTACCCCTCGAGGTTCAAATACCCTCACTCAGTGTCTCTATACATCAGGGACTGATTGAAGATGAGAGGGTCAAGCTCCGTTACCAGGAGTTGGATGCCCTTGACGAAAGAAGGTTAGAATCCCAGCAGAACCTCTACCTCAATCAAGGAAGAATGAAGAGAGCCTTTGACAAGTCTGTCAAGGTTCGCTCATTCGCTCATGAGCACCTAGTCTTAGAAGTCAAGAAGTCGATTGTCATGCATGGGCACCGTAAAGGAAAGTTCAAACTTAAGTGGGGAGGTCCATTCATAGTCAAGAAAGTCACACCAAATGGGGCCTATATATTGGCGAACTCTGATGGAGAAGAGGTGATGCCCCCTATCAATGGGCAGTATTTAAAGAAGTACTACCCCTGACATACCCCTAAAATGCCATGCGTATAGTGAAAAGAAAGAAATGAAGATGAGGAAAAATAAGCCACTCAAAGGAAGTTCATTTCTTTATTGCATTAGAAAAAGTTGCAAGCTACAATCAAAAGCCCATTATTAGGGAAGTTACAAATCTCTTGCATCCGAGGATAAGAGTACGATTACAGGCTAAAACGAAATGCTCTCCTCATGAAGAAGAAGCAAAACCACTAAAGAGGATGGTTATAGGCCAAAAAGAAGGAGTCCAACCATTTTTGAGTCAGCTTCAATTCATCTGACGAGGCATGGCTAGCATCCAAGGAAGTGGCCCATGAAGGCTTCCCTCCCTCCAAAACAACATGGACTTCACTGTTACGCTGAAGGACTTGGCTTCCAACAGACCACAATAACCGGGCCTTCTCATTTACCATCACTCTTGGCCCCCACAAGGCATTGCCATCCATGGTCATTGTCGTGCGCAACTCAATACCGCGCGTGATCATTGTCGGGTATGACTCAACGCTGCAGGGATGCGCAGCTCAATGCCATGTGCAACCATTATCACAGGAAGGTCAGCATTGCGCGAGACTATCGCTAAGAGCGGCATGCCCCCGAATGTGGCTATCGTCGTGTGCGGCCTAAAGATGCGTGAAGGCATCACTACATGCGACTTAATGTCGCGCATGCCCTCATGATGCCCCAGTTCCCACTGTTTCCAATTTTCGGGAGGCATTAACTCCCGCGCCTCTTTGATTTCCCCAACCGTCACTTATCGCCGACGGTGCACCTTCTCACGAATTTTTGCCTCCTTCGCAACACTTCAGGTTTCACCGAAAATTCCCTCTTCTCTCTGGGAACTCAATCCTGCTCACTGGAAAGCTCTTCCCCACCTTCTGCTCATTACCAGAGATGGTGAAAAGCCACTGAAATCCCCATAAACTTTCCCTGTGACCTCGCAGATTTTCCTTCTCCCTACCTTCACACTTAAGCAGTTCGCCACAAACTCACCAGAATTCCATTGAGTTTCCAGTGAGCACACTGCTGCTCCTTCTTCTTCTTCTTTTGATAGCCAGAAGACCTTCAGCTCCCTTGACTTCTCTACAACCTCCTCTTCACCCTCGGGACTACTAGAAAAGCACCACAACTCCGGCCAAACACCACTGCGACTCCTGCAGCTTCACCGGAAAGGTCTCAGTGAGCCTCAGAGAAACCCCTCTTCCCTGCTTAGGAAAGCCTTGGCACCTTTCGAAAACACCTGCAAGCACACCGCAAAGGCCCACGACCTGCTGAAGCTTGCCAGAAAAGTTCTTGAAGGCATGTCTATTGCAAATTTGGGTCAGAAAAGCTCTAGTTGGGAAACTCTCGAAGAAAACTCCGACTCCCTTTCTCTCTCTCACTAAAAAAATCTCTTCAATTGTTTTACCCTTCTGTAAAATAGTAAAATGAGGTTTTCCCCCTTTTATACTCAGCAGTGCCACAAACTGCCCCTCACAAGTTCGAAATGATGCTTCAATCCCCAGCTTCTGATGGCAATAAGACCAGGTCGGAGCTGGCCAGGCCCGAGACCCGAAAGGGCTATCGTCGTGCGCCTTCGTCAAAGGCTACCACTACGCACCTTCATCAGGGAGCTATCGTCGTGCGCCTCGCTAGGAGTTATCACTGCATGCTTCGCCAGAGGACTAACGTCGCGTGCCCTTCATCAAGAGCCTAACACCATGAGCGCCATCTCGAACTTAGCGTTGTGCGCACGTCATGACACTCCTATCCGGACCTTCATCCTGCATCCTTAGGAAGTTCATCCCCTGCACCACGGTATCACTCCTCTGGGATTCCAACCTCCGGTGACGGCTCTGTTCCCCATGGAGTCCCATTCCCTCACCACACAATGGTCTGTGCTGCATGACCTTAACTACATAGCCATGGTCGTGCTGCATGACCCTAAACTACACAGTCATGATCTAGTTGCACGACTTTAAACAGCATGGTCCAAACTACATGACCCTAAACTGTAGCGGAGGTCTAGTTGCATGACCCTAAAACTGCATGGTCCTAGCCGCATGACTTTAAACTGCATAGCCATGTTCTGAGCTACAAGACCTTAAAACTGTAATGCACGTTCCCGTAGTAAAATGATAACGACTAGACAAATAGTCCACATGCATGATTCTAAACTATGAAGTGGACGCACCCCTTCGCCAGGTGTATTCCATCAACATCCCCAATGGAGTTAGGTTTATGAGAAAGAAAAAGGGAGTCATGCTTACCCTTTCAATCCCCAATGGGTCTTTTCACACCAACACCCTAGTGGGAGTCACACCCTACTACGACCCACTACCCCAAGTGGGGTTGCATCTGTACTCTGGCCTGTCATTCTCAGTAGAGTTACATGCATATTATTACTCATCATCTCCAAGGAGTCATACTTACCCTCTTAATCCCCCGTGAAGTCCGCTTTTCCTTGCCACTCCTTGTAGAGACACCATCTTCATCTAAATCTCTCTGTTTGTGTATAGCCTCAACTATCTTTATCCCCAAGGAGTAAGATTGCTATCCACGTACCCATTCCCTACACAATGGTCCACGCTGCATGACCTTAAACTGCACAATCGTGGTTCATGCTGCATGACCTTAAACTACACAGCCGTGGTCTGTACTGCATGACCTTAAATTGCACAGCTGTGGTCCATGCTGCATGACCTTAAACTACACAACCGTGATCCATGCTGCATGACCTTAAACTGCACAGCTGTGGTCCATGCTACATGACATTAAACTACACAGCCATGGCCCATGCTGCATGACCTTAAACTGTACATCCGTGGTTCGTGCTGCATGACCTTACACTGCACCACCATGGTCCGTACTGCATGACCTTAAAACTGCACATCCATGGTCCATGTTGCATGACCTTAAACTGCACAGCAGTGATCCGTACTGCATGACCTTAACTACACAACCGTGGTCCATGCTGCATAGATGTGGTCCATGTTGCATGACCTTCAACTGCACAGTCGTGGTCCATGCTGCATGACCTTAAACTGCACGGACCACAACCTTAAATTGCACAACTGTAGTTCGTGTTGCATGACCTTAAACTGCACAGCCGGGGTCCATGTTGCATGACCCTAAACTGCACAGCCTTGGTCCGCATTGCATGACCCTAAACTGCAAACCATGGCCCAAACTATATGACTTTAAACTGTAGCGAAGGTTTAGTTGCACGACCTTAAACTGCCTAGTCCTAGCTGCATGACTTTAAACTGCACAGCCATGGTCCAAACTATATGACCTTAAACTGTAGCGAAGGTCTAGTTGCATGACCTTAAATTGCCTAGTCCTAGCTGCATGACTTTAAACTGCATAGCCATGGTCCAAACTATTGACCTTAAACTGTAGCAAAGGTCTAGTTGCACAATCTTAAACTGTCTAGTTCTAGCTGCATGACTTTAAATTGCATAGCCACGGTCCGAACTATATAATCAAAAACCATAGTCTATGTCCTAGTCGCATGACATGAAAAGGTTCAGCATCATGGTCCAAACTATATGACCTTAAACTGTAGTGGAGGTCTAGTTGCACAACCTTAAACTAGAGTGGAGGTCTAGTTGCATAACCTTAAACTGCCTAGTCCTAGTTGCATGACCTTAAACTACATAACCCCAGTCCAAGATATATGACCTTAAACCATAGTGCATGTCCTGACCGCATGACGTTAAACTGCTTTGCCCAGGTCTAGGAGGCATGACCTTAAAGATGGCCCCACACATACTCGCACACCCCTTTACATGCATTTCATGCACGCTTTCCCTAACCGACCCATTGGTGTGCATGCACCACCTTCATTGCTTCCCCAGTGAACCCACTCACTTCACTACCACTATTTGTCATTCCCTAGTGAGTCTCACACATGCTCATAAAGATGGCAAACCATCTTGCCATCCATACTCGTTATCAGCTAGTGGATCACCACTTTTCACCCACCATTCATACACCTTCCATTTTTCATAGGTAGCCTGGTGCCATCTCCCCAAAGTGAGGCAAAGCTGCCACCATACTCACCCTATGGGCTCCACAGACTGTCATTCATCACCATTACGATCCAGCTGTATGACCATAAACTACAGTACACGTCCTAGCCACATGACGTTAAAAGGCTTCGCACAAGTCTTGAACGCATGACCCTAAACACGCCTTCACAAAAAACAGGCATGGTGTACACCTGCACAAGGGAACGCCAGACAGGCATGGTCAAAAACCATGGGTAAAAGAGTTCCGTGAAAACAAAAACCCGGGCACGGTGAAAACCTCAATGGCACAATGAGCAAAAACAGAAGAAAATGGTGGACATGGTCACAAAGTCATAAGTAAAAGAGCCCAAAAATCAAGGAAGTTGGTGAAAACCATCTTTACGATGCCACTTCCCCTGTTTAAGTAAAAACCCGCAGAAGGGCACTTGGACCAACAAAACATGTTGACGCAACACCACAACCTCAACCGACACACACTTGCCAAACAGTCATAATCCTGGCTGGCGAGGTCTACCTAAAATCGTCAACTGTTAGCATCCAATCACAACACAAAATGGCTCATCCGGGAGTGAGAGCCTCATAAGATCTCCCACACTGCGCTTCAAAACACAACAAGAGTCCTTGAGGGTGAAGTCGATGACCGAAAGATCCCTCCAAAATGCTAAAGATCACCACAGAGGAAAGAAACTGACGAAGTCAGAGCCTAACCTGCCAGGGACTTCAGGGTAATGTCTCGCCATGAGGTCGCCTCGCCTAAAACCTTCCTTAGCCGACGGGCCCAAAGCTTCGGGACAAACCCTCGACCGGATTCAATAGGATGGGGACCACGAGGCTGCCTCGCCAATAGAGATACCCTGATCATCGAAAGCAGATCTGGTGTAGCAGTGAACAATGCTGACCAAAGGTTCATAGCACTTAGCCTCCAAATAAGTCTGATTCTAGCCAATGAGGTCCTTATCCTCAATCTGTTAGAATTGAAAATAGTCCCTCGAGGGTGAGGACTTCAACATGATCCCTCAAAGGTTTTTCTCCCCCTAAAGTCTCCACAGAAGGACCTATACATTGCGTCCAAACGTCCTAGCATCCTAGTCACGGCATTGCGTGGACCTCCACAGTGTTTGCGTAGTCCTTGGCTAGTTCAGGAGAAATTTATCAAATGATTGCACTTCTTGATTCTCTCGATGCACAACATTTGGCGGGGCATGCTGTTGGAAGATATTTTCATCATCATGGGGCCCTCGCTCAATAAAAGCCTAGCAAATAGTGGAAATTTCGACAGTCTCAGAATAGCCCCAGAACTGGTCAAGATCTTCATGAGGACTCCCAAAAGTCTCTTGCCATGTTTCCTAGTATTGCGACAGGTCCAAGGCAGTACAGACTGAGAAACAGTTTCGGCGGAATTGGTCTCTAGCGCCCTGAATCGGACCCTATAACAAGAGCTATATTTTTGGTGTCTTAATTTGTTGTGGGACCACCATCATTGGATCCAACACAGTTGAAAACTCCAAGGGGTCACATTTTAGCATGAATAGACATCACAGGAAGATGTTATAGGTGAAAGAGCGAAACAAGATGAGCCGCACGGCCACCCTTCAACTCAACTCCATTAAAGGGGCAGTCACAACCAGTGACTTTTGATGCTCATATGTCACTTGTCTCAAGTCAGATCAAGCCCAAATTTTGTGAGCGTATTTGTCTCATCAAGATGAGCGTTTCGGTACGTGACACGCCTAGTGACGACGCCCGAGTGCGAAGAAAAGCTAGAGAGAAGTTATTGATCTGTGAAGAAAGTGCAGAAAATTCAGCAGCATCGGGCCTCACTCGAGTGGCCAAATCATGCCGCTTGCGAGCCCCATCAACATGAAACCAATTCTATCGTGTGCATAAGGTCTAGGGCTATCACTAGTTATAACCCTGTACGTGATGAATGGGTAGATTCTGCATACGAAGCCGACGAACCAATTGCAAACTCTGTCGCCGAAATTCCAGATTCTGATCAAAATTTCAAGTTTGCATAATCTTCTTTTGGGCATGAAATGGAGACGCGTTTGTTGCCCCGCGATCGTGACAGCATGCTGATCCAATGCAGAAATCACAAAAAAAACATCAATGAACGAGCACACGATTGATCCGAAGCTTCAAGATTCATTCAAATTTCAAGTCACATGATCGTGCCTTAAAAACACGATCCATGGCTCGAAGTTGGTATCAAATCAATCGCCATGCCGAGCCCTAAAAGAAAACAATCATCTCTCAATCAATCGGGTACTAGAATGACCTCATATCATCCACAAAAAATCATGCACGTTCTAGGACAGCACAAGGACTATTTTGGAATTCCATAAATTGTTAGAAAAGGACAAATCTGTCATTTCACACCCTATTTTCTAATTTATTTTAATTCATTTTAATCTTAATTTCCAGCAATTAGGGTTACCAACCGGCGATACTTAGCACCGATTGTGTCCTCTCTCTTCCTCTTCTAACACAGTCGGCGATGCCTAACGCTGACTGTGTCTTCTTTCTCTTCTTCTTCTAACACAGCCGGCGACGCCTGGCACGGACTGTGTCCTTCTCCCTCCTCACTCCTTCCTTCAGTCTTCTCTCACGCTCTTCTCCTTCTTTCTTTCCCTACCTCTCTTTCTTTCTCTTCTCCTCTTATTATCTTACTTCTTATTCTCTCTTTATGATTTATATGCCTTCTGTTATCCTATTGTTTGACTAAGAGGGGCTGAGATTAGTCTCTTATGGTAGCCCTGTTGTTAAGCCATAATGTTGTTGTGCTAGAATTATTGTGCCTGCTTTATTGCCACGACAAACAAACCATCACGTCTAGCTAGTTAATATCATTATTGACGTCTAATAGTAACTTTGTTAAGCCTGTCTGAGTTACCGAGCTCATTTTACTGTCACTTCAGATCAATTACCTACCAGCTTAGTCACTGTGCTGATCTCCCCGCCTAGTCAAATTCTTTTCTACCCCACATTTCTTCTCTTATTATTCTTTTCTTCTTTGAATGTGTACTCCTGCATGTATTCATCAAGAAGGCGAGGTAAGGTTTGCTGACCCACTTGTTTTATAACCTTTGCCATATGTGTGTGATTGCAGAAAACAGGAGAATACAAGCCAAGGGAGGCGATTTCGAGCCAGTTTTACGACAAGGGAGCTTTCTTCGTGATCTAAGAGGGCGCCCACACGTGCCAGATCGAGTAAGTTTCGAACCCACCTTAAATTCCTCTCTCATCGGTTGATAATACCTACCCTTGTTCTCGAATGAGGTTCCTGAGCGAGCGATCTCAAAACGTCCCGGGTCTCCCCTGAAACCTGAGACGCATACCGCTTGATCATCCGGATCCGGAGGGCAAGATCAAGGTACCCAACCAGCTTGGAAACTCCACTAAGAACTTAGTCGGATCGTACTTGTTTGGCTACTTTCTCCTTTTCATTTTTTGTATTCACACACCACTTATCCCTTGAGGGTTCTGTAACCCATTCATCCGGATCGGGAATTTTCTCATCCCAGCATTAGCGAGTGTCCTTAGGGAACAAGTTCCTCCAACTTCATTCCCAAACATCCTTTTGAGCAAAGACCCATTGTTTAGCTCCCAAGTCTTAAACTGGATCAGTGTGAGGAGGGACTTGAAGGTCTCTCACTCCCCATCTCCTCGCTCTGATGGAACCTCCGCCAAGGCACCCTGCATTGGCAGCACGTTTGTTGCCACACATCACATGCACCCAGCCACTGGCAAGTCACTTGTCGGTCATACTATCGAGGTATGCCGGAAGGCTGCCTAGTCCCTCTCTGTAGAAGGCAAGCAATTTGCCATTGCTTTTATGGGTCGCCGCAAGGCTACGCCTCACATTCCTGCACCACCACGAGTCCCTATTCCTAGAGGCTCAACACGTAGAGGCAGAGGCCCTGTGGCCTCCACTCTCACACACATCATAAGGCTCGTGGGTCACCCACCCGAGCCACACCTCGAGGAAACTCTTATGTTACCTTGAGTCCGTGTCCAGTATCAGACCTCCCAAGGCCAGGCCCTGCACATGCTGCTCATATGCATCCCACCACTCGGGGCAACGCCGTCATTATGCCAACTCGAGTACACAGGAGACGACCTCCTCGTCCTCCTACTCAACACACACAAGCGCACCCTGTAAGGGGTAGATCTCCACCTATTCTCTTACTGACACCTGCTCGCAGTTCTCGGCCTCTTAAGGCTAGATCACTTGCTCGAGCCCTGGCTGACCCTCAGGTCCCCCGTGATCCTTCTTCAAGGGGCATATATGTGTCACCAGCACAGACATCCCCTTGCCCTCAACTAAGACCTCCTCATGAGTCAACCCTGCTTCGACCTGCTTCTACTTCTTTGGGTAAGCATCTTTAGCCTTGGTATTCGAAAACTTTCCCCAAGAGTACCATCCTGAACCAGCCCTGTCATTTTGGTCGTGTCTGTGGAGCCCACAAGAGAGCTCGGGGCAATGACCTGATGGAAGATCGAGTTCTTCATCCTCCCCGGCCGAAGATGAGACAACTCTCTCTCTTGTGCAAGAAGAGTTGACTAGTTGCAGTCCCGATCACAATTTTGGCCCGAGGTCCATCAAAGCCTCAAAGCTAAGCATGATAGAGGCTTGTAAATTCTGACCAAGAAAGTGACCAAGCCGGTCGGGGCAACCAGATCTGATAACCCTCGCCACCTGAATCCCTTCTACCCTCTTCAGGTGACGAAGCCTGAAGAAGAAGGCCATGAGCCTGCACTGTGTTTAGTGTCATAGAAGATGACCCAGCCACTCAGCAGACATGGCCCCAGCACCCTCAAGAACCGATCCTCACAAGACCGGCATACAAGAGTCGAGTCCAGTCGGGGCACGCTGGCCCCCTACTGATCGATCTATCGCGCACGACCTTTCAAGTTCGTAAGACCTCAGCTGCAACTGACGTTAACCTCCATAGAGAAACAGTCAGCGTAATGGTTGTAAGCGAGCCTTGCGACATGCAGGAAGAGCGCATGAACAAATTCAAAGATATGGTGCGTGCGATGATGGAAACTATTGATCGTATAGACGTCGCACACCAATCAGCTAACCATGAGGTCAATTCCCATCACTCATATGGTGCACCTCCAAGGCAGCCCCCGCCCTCTGTCTCACAGGACAATTCAGTCCCTCACCCCGTCTCTCATGCAGAAGTTGATGCTATGGTGACCCGTAGCCGAAAGAATAGACAAATCCCGGGGTTACAAGGTGCGATCCCTTATCAAAGGCCGTATCCTTCATACATCGACCAGGTCTTGTTTCCCTCAGATTACAAGAAAGGGAAGTTCCCTCTATTCAACGGAACCACTTCCCCAAACCAGCAAATTGCCCACTTCCAGGCAGCATGTCGAGAAACAATAGCTGCCAGGAGACTTCTTCTCCGTTAGTTTGTTAAAACCCTTGATGGCCCAACCTTTCAGTGGTATGCTCGACTTCCCCCAAACTCAGTACATACATGGGAAGAGATGGAGAAATTGTTCTATCAACGATTCTATGAGGTCGAGAGAGAGGTCCAAACTATTGAGTTTATCACCCTGACTCAAGATCTTGATGAGCCCGTGGACCAGTTCATATCAAGATGGAGAAATTTGGCCGCTCGCAATCCCAAAGGAAGCAGTCTAAACTTGTGTTCACAACATTCGACCTAAAATTGCTCTACATGTTGAGGCCTCTAATCCAACTTTCATGTCTGAGCTGATCTCTAAATCAGTCCACATAAAAAGTTTATCACACCACCACGGCTGGTCACGACAACAGCCCGCAAGCTCTGGGAACAATCGGGGCAATGATAGCTCTCGGAACAACACAAGGGGCAGCCAACAGAAAGGAGTAATCAGTGCAGCCGTCACGGTCACTAATCCAAAGAAGGCTCCCTCCCAAACTTTGGACCTCTCTAAAGGGGTCAGCACAGCAAAGACAATGCCTCAGACATGCAAGCAACAACACCCATACAATCGAGTACCCTTGCAGGCGAATCTTAATCGAGATGATTATTTCACCAGACATAGGAACAAGTTCTACCCCTTTGAGAAGGAATTGGTCCCTGCACTATTCTGGTTATTATTGGAACATAATATGATTCAGCTTCCAGAAGCTAAGTTCCCTGAGCAAGCTGGCCTTGACACTCAGGTGAATTATTAAGCTTACAATAGAAGGATCAATCGTCCCAAAGATGACTGCTACACGCTAAAAGATATTATCGAGGACCTGATCCAAAAGGGTCACATAAAGCTCGAAGACTTAAAGAAGGCCCTCGGGGTAACAGAAGCCTCCCATGCAGTACCCATTCAAGAAGAAGATGAAGCCCCTGGTATCCTTCATGCCTTCTTCGTTATAATGCTTAACGAAGGCATAATCACATCGAAGCCCGTAAGGCAACCTCGACGCCTTGTTCAAGGGACTGAGGACCGTTGGTGCCCGTATCACCAGATAAGAGGTCATTACTTGTGGGAATGCACCAATTTCCATGACATATTTGCGGAGAAAATATGGGAATGTCAGAACTTTTACGACGTTCCAATAAGTGATCCCCAAGCCTCTGCTCCATCAGTGCAAGAGGAGGACCTCCCAACACAAGACCTTCCTAATAATGAGTCAGATTTTGTTGAACCCTCGACTTCCCAGCCATGGATAGTCCACCATGGGTGAAGCAGACTCAAGTCCTTAAGACGAGAAGCAGTTTGCCAAGTAGGGTTGTTCACATGCTTAGCAAGATAAATCAAACACCACCTCATAAAACCAGAAGGAGACGGGCACCAAGGGCTGATCACCGGAGAAATATGACGGTTCAACTGCTAGTTGAGTGGGAATTTCTCAGGCCCCTTCCCCCACTGCCAACCTTACTGGATTTTATCCCTAGCACGATCCTCCTTTCTTCTCATCAAGAGGATGTCCTTACGCCATCTTCCACTTAGAGCAGGTCCAATGAGGGTGATGACATTAAAAGCACTCCCCAATGGTCTAAGCAAGGGAAGACCTAAAAGACGCCCTGCACATGTCCAACCCTGATGGTGACGTAAAAAGCCGCCTATATCGGTCCAATGAGGGGAACGACCTTAAAAGTCCCCCACTTTCTAATCCTTCTCCTTCTTCTTCTTTTACTCATCTCTCTTCTCCTATGTCTCTTGCAGGTACAACCTTGAAATGTCTGGACTTCGAGGCTTTCGACAGAGAATTTGAAGGGATCAACATAAGCAGGATGCAACATAAATGATTAAGAAAGACCCCCCTTGGCACAAGCAGCAAGATTCCTAACAGTTGCTAATGCCCTGGAAGCTAAAGCCAAGGCAGAGCCACCTTCTTCAAAGAAGCATAAAAAGTCGAAGCCAAAGAAACCCCAGTGGCCCCCTGAACCTAACTTTGAGCAGAGACTGAGAGAATGAAAAGGGCATTTGATAAGTCAGTCAAGGTCCTCTCATTCGCCCTTGGGAATCTAGTTCTAGCCATCAAAAGGCCGATTGCTATCCATGGGCGTTGTAAAGGAAAGTTTGAACCCAAGTGGGAGGGTCCCTTTATAGTAAAAAAGGTCTCGCCAAATGGAGCTTACATATTAGCACATCCTGATGGAGAGGAGGCAACGCCCCCTATCAATGAACGATACCTAAAGAAATACTATCTGTAATGCATATTCAAGAAAAGAGACTCAATGCAAAGCAGGCAAGACAGTCCAAACAAGGTCTAACTCTTTATTGCTGTAAAAATGAGTTACAATTTACAAGCCAAAACGCTTGTTATTAGGGAGGTTACAAGTCTCTTGCATCTGAGGATGAGAGGATGGTTACAAACCAAAATCTGTAGTTTTGCTCTTGCATCTGAGGATAAGAGGATGGTTACAGGCCAAAATAATTCCTCTCCTCATGAAGAAGAAGCAAACCCACCAAAAAATTGCTCTCCCAGAAGAAGCAAACCCACGAAAAAATTGTTCTCCTAGAAGAAACAAACCCACCAAAGAAGCACCCTTATCATGAAGAACAAGCAAAACCACTTGGAAAGTCAGCTTCAATTTGTCTGACGAGTGCCACCATAAGAGGACGATTACAGGCCAAACGAAGGAGCCAACCATTTTCGCGTCAGCTTCAGTTCATCTGACGAGTATGTCAAACATACAAAGCAGACTTCTCTGGCAAGGAACTGACCTATGATGGAGAGCATACCCTGTTCACAGTGGATGCCCTTCCACAGAACACATGGACTTCACTGTTGTGCTGAAGCACTTGGCTTCCAAAGCCGGGACTTACCACTGGTCACCACCCTTTGCCGACTCATGTCAGCGCCATCACTAAGCACAACAATTCCCGCATGTAACTTACTTCCAACTATGAGCGACACTGTGCGCGTCATCACGTGCCACATGCGCTGATGAGCACTGTCTGAAGCCAGTGCTGGCTATTTCCTCCAAAGACCAGTGCCGACTATGCTCCTAACTCCTAGTGCTAGCTGCCTTTCTTGATGATCAACGCCGGTTATGCTTCTAACCACCAGCACCAACTGTGCTTATGTTAACATCGGCTGCCTGTCCTAAGTCAACGTGAGCCGTGTGCTTCATGGCTGTTCACCTCCCGATGACTCCTTATTTTCGTGTCTCTTCACCTCATGAGACTCCTCGTTTTCAAGGCCTAAATCCCTTCGCCTCCCCAACAGTTGCATGATTTCCAAGCGCAACCGTTCGCGTTCCCTGCGATGGTCCGTTCCCTGTCTTTTCGGTTTCTCACCGAAACTTCTCTTCTCTGCCGAAAATCCTCTGCAAAGCCACCAAAGACACCGGAAAACCATCTACACCCTTGAAAAAACTTCCAAAGCACACGGAAATGCCCACTACTGCACTTCCCGCCTCTCCAACCCACAAAATCACGGTCAGAGCTCTCCTGTTTCCCAAAAGAACTCCCCGGAGAACTCTCTTTTCTCGCTCCCTTCCTACAACTTCACCAATCCCCAGCAAAAACGTTAGCTAAGCTTGATGAAACCTTCCCTGTAAGGCTTGCCAGAACACTTGATCTCTTGTCGGAATCCCCTTGTGTGCCGGAGCTTCCAACAAGAACCCTCTGCTCACTGTTAAAAATTTTTGTTTAAGTTTTTAACTTCAGTGAAAAGTGGGGAAAATGGGGTTTTACCCCCTTATATAGCCAACACTACCCTCAAACGGCCCCCACAAAATGGGAATCCCAGCCGCGTCCAAGGAAAGCCAAAGGAGGATGAGCAGGGTCAGGCTTTGACCCGAGGCCCTAGGCAACTCTCATCGCCACCTGTAAAATTCAAACAAACGAGCTGAACTGGAGGCTTTGACCCGAGGCCTGGGTAAAGTTTCATTTGCCGCCTCATCAAATGCCATGCAACACAAACCAGGACCAGGTCGGGCTCGGGTCATGGCTCAAATATCAATCCATACCCAGCACCGGCTACGTGGTCGAAGTGACCTAGCACCAGTTGTGTTTCAACAACCACAACATTGGTTGTATGCTCAGCAACTCAGCACCGGCTATGTTTAAAGCACGTGTCATCCTCAGTGTCGGCTGTGTTTTTAACAATCTAGCGCCGATTGTGTTTTTAGCAATCTAGCGTTGGCTGAGTGATTAAGAAGCAGTGTTGGCCATCCTCAATGCCCATTGCATTTTTGAACAGTCATCGCCAGCTGAGCACTCATAAGAAATAATGGTTGCTACATCTGGTGCCGGCTGTATTTTAAGCAGCCTAGGCCGAAGCCATGTGTGTCCTATTGCTATCCCCAGTAAGGTTGCACCTTGACTCTGACTTATTGGACCTAGGTCGATCAAAATCAGGTCATGACTTCTCATCCCCAGTAAGAGAGCCATACTCGTACTATAGCTTGTTATCCCCAGTGGAGTTAGGGTCATTTTTGCTGGTGCAACCCCCAGTGGTGCCTCACACTTATTTATTTTGTCCTCAAGGATATAAAAGACCCACATTTGTCTCCTAATCCCCAGTGAAGTTTTCTTCCGTTCGCCATCCCTCGTTAAGCCACCATCTCCATCTGAACCCTCGGATTTCCATCCACAGTCCTATTCCCCGTGGAGCTCCACGTACATGGCGACCCACACAATGGTTTAGATGCACGACCCTAAACACCATGGTCCAAACTATATGACCTTAAACTGCAGTGGAGGTCTAGTTGCACAACCTTAAATTGCATAGTTCTAGCTACATGACTTTAAAACTGCATAGCTATGGTCTAGTTGTATAACCCTAAAACTATAGTACACGTCCTAGCCGCATGACCTTAAAAGGCTCAACACTATGATCCAAACTATATGACCTTAAATTGTAGCGGAGGTCTAATTGTATGACTTTAAACTGCATAGTCCTAGCTGCATGACTTTAAAACTGCATAGATATGGTCTAGCTGTATCACTATAGTACACATCCTAGCTACATGACGTTAAAAGGCTCAGCACCATGGTCCAAACTATATGACCTTAAACTGTATCAGAGTACTAGCTGCATGACCTTAAACTGCATGATCCAAATTGCATGACTTTAAAACTGCATAGCTATGGTCTAGCTGTATGACCCTAAAACTATAGTACACGTCCTAGCTGCATGACGTTAAAACGCTCAGCACCATGGTCCAAACTAAATGACCTTAAACTGTAGCGGAGGTCTAGTTGCACGACCTTAAACTGCATGGTCCTAGTTGCATGACTTGAAAATTGCATAGCTATGTTCTAGTTGTATGACCCCAAAACTATAGTACACATTCTAGCCGCATGACGTTAAAAGGCTCAGCACCACGGTTCAAACTATACGACCATAAACTATAGCGGAGGTCTAGTTACACGACCTTAAACCGCATGATCCTAGTTGCATGACTTTAAACTATATAACCATGGTCCAAGCTATATGACCCTAAACCATAGTGCACGTTCTGACTGCCTGACGATAAACTGCTTTGCACAGGTCCCGAAGGTTTGACCATAAACTCGCCCTCGTGTACGCGTGCACACCTTTTTACATGCATCTTTATGCATGTCTTCCTTAACTGACCCATGCGTGTGCACTACCTCCCTAGTGAGTCCATTCACTTCATCATCCTTCATCATTCCCCAGTGGGTCACAAAAACGGCGAACTATCCCTCCACCTATACTCTTTGCAAGCTAGTGGGTCACCATTTTTCACCCACCTTTCATACCTCATCCATCTTTCATAGGTAGCTTCATGTCATCTCCTCAAAAGTGAGATAAAACCACTATCATACTAACTCCATGGCCTCTACCAACTGTCATCCATCTCCATTATGGTCCAGTTGTATGACCTTAAATTGTAGTGCAAGTCCTGGCCGTATGACATTAAAAGGTTTCGCACAGGTCTTGAAAGCATGACCTTAAACACGCCTTCACAAAAAAATAAAATAACGAGCATGGTGTATACCTTAATAAGGGAACGCCATGAGTAAAAATGATGGACGGCATGGTCACAAAACCATGAGTAAAAGAGTTCCGTGAATAAAACCCGGGCACGGTAAAAACCTGAAAGGGCATCGTGAGTAAAAATAGAAGAATAAGGGTGAACATGGCCATAAGGTCAAGGGTAAAAGAGCCCCAAATAAAAAGAAGTTGGTGAAAAACGTCACTACGACGCTGCTCCCCAAGTTCAAGTGAAAGTCTACAAAGGACGCTTGGACCAAGAAACAGGTTGATGCAGCACTCACCTCAACACGCGGCTTCAGCCCTCACTCAAAAAAAGAAAAAAATCCCTGGTGTTACAATACCAGGGTCCGAAAATACAAGTTCTAAGGAAAAGATTTTGACAGCTTCAATTCAGTTGCAAAAAGGACTCGAAGGACAAAATACTCGCCAAGACGGCAAGACAAGTCTCATGAAAAAGAGCATCATTCCCAGGAGGCTATGAAACACACTCTCAGATGCCAGATACGTCTTGAGAAGGCTAAGTCAACCATGACTTTGGAGCGGCAATCAGATGATTGTCGTAGTTGCAAAGCAGTGGGTAAGGATGGTTATACCCAAAGCTGGTTATCTCGACAAACTAAGTTACCCTACCTGCCAAGGAACAAATGGTGCACGACGCAGACGAGCGCCAACAAAAGGCTCTTCAACACAACAAACAAACAAGAAAGTCACTCCGACGAACCAAAGATGCCCTAAGAAGGCTAAGTCAACTATGACTTTGGAGCGACAATCAGATGATTGTCGTAGCTGCAAAGCAGTGGGTATGGGTGGTTATACCCAAAGCTGGTTATCTCGATAAACTGAGGTACCCTACCCGCCAAGGAACAACTGGCGCATTACGCAGATGAGCGTTGACCAAAGGCTCTTTTGTTGTCTATCTAAGACAAAGAAACCCAGACCAAATGGGAACAATGCCCTTCAACATGACACTTGATTGCCAGATAGGCCTGATTCTGACTGACGAGGTCCGTACAAAATCCTCAGCTTTAGAATCACAAATAGTCCACATGAGAGTGAGGACTTCGATAAGATCCCTAAAAAAAAGTCTCTTCTCCTCCTAAAGTCTCCACGAACGAACCCGCGAAAAATGCATCCCTACGTTTGAGCATCCTAGTTACACCATTGTGTGAATCTCATCGGTGTTCACGTGGTCCTGTGGCTAGGAAGAAAAAAGTAATAAAGCCGAAGGAAATTTTTCAAATGTTGTCCTTCTCGCATCTCTAGAAGCACAACATTCGGCTGGGCAAGCTGTTTGAACGCATTTTTCAGCACCTTCGTTTCCGATGCAGAATAAAGAGGAAGCAGGTCAATAAAGCCTACAAAACAGTGGAAATTTCGACAGTCTTAAAATGGCTCCAAAATCGATCACGATCTTCATCAACACTCCAAAAGGCAACATGTCAAGTTTCATCATGATCAGATATGTCTAAGGCAATGAACATAAAGAAATAATTTCGGTAAAATCGGCCTCTAGCACCCTAAGATGGACCCTGTAGCTAAAACTATATTTTTGGTAAATCTAACAGCTGTGGGACCACGTCATTGGATCCGACATGGTGGGTCAAGTTTAGGCTTAATCGGGCACTCCAGGATAAAGTTAGGGATAAAATACCAAAAGAAGTAGGCCGCACACTATTCTCGTGTGGCCACCCTGCACCAAAGCACCATTAAAGGTGTCTGTTTTTATAGTCACGGGCAGTGACTTTCGAGGCCTATATCTCACTCGTTCCAAGTCCGATCTCTCTCAAATTTTGTGAGCATGTTTGTCTCATCAAGACGAGTGTTTCGATATATGGTACGCTCCGTGACGATGCCCGAGCAGGGAGAAAAAATAGAGAGAAGTTGTTGATCCGTGAAGAAAATTACAAAAAATTCAGTAGCAGCACGCCTCACTCAAGCGACCAAATCATGGCGCTTGCATACCCGAACGGCAAGAAACCAATTGCATTATGTGTGTGAGGTCCATGGATATCTCTGGATTGTACCCCATGTACAATGAATAATTGGATTTTACACATGGAGGCATCGAAGCTGCTGTAAATTCCAACCGCCGGATTTTAAGATTTCGGTAAAAAACTCAAGACGACGAAATCTTCATCCGGACATGAAATCGAGCTGCGTTTATTGCAATGTGATCGTGACGGCATGATTAGTGTGATTCAACAAAGAAACTAAAGAAAAACATTAAGAAACGAGCACACAATCGATCCAAAATTTTCAAGATTCAAGCAAATTTCAAGTTTCATTATCATGGCTTAAAAATATGATTCATGGCTCGAAGTTGGTATCAAATCGATCGCCATGCAAAGCCACATAAGAAAACAATCATCATTTGATTAAATGGGCATCAGAACAAACCTGGATCAGTCATGGAAGATCACACAAGTTCTCGGGCAGCAACAGGGACTGTTCTGGAATTCCGCACATTGTTAAGTAGGGGGCAAAATAGTCCTTTTACACCCATTTTTAGAATTTCTTTTAATTCAATTAAATTGTAATTATCCTCAATTTTGGGTAGTTTTTGGGCGTCTACCCATGTTTAGGCCCAATTCTATATAAGCATGTAAAGCTAAATTATAAAATCCCCTTGGGTTCATTCTTAAAGATTCAATAAAGACTTCATTTTTGCTTAAGTTCATGAGTACGTCTTGGAGAGAGAGAGAGAGAGGAGAGAGAAGAAAATGGTTGATACCCTTTGGTAAGGTAACTTTCTCTCTCTTTCTCTCTTTCTCTATCCTCCCCTCTTTCTCTCTCTTCTTCTTATCTTTATCTCTCTCTCTCTTCTTCTCATCTCTATCTCTCCCTTCTTCTCATCTTTATCTTTCTTTCTCTCCTTTCTTTTCGTCTTTATCTCTCTTTCTCTCTCTTCTCATCTCTATATCTCTTTCTCTCTCTTCTTCTCATCCCTATCTCCTTTTTGTTCTTCTTCTTAAAGCACAGGCATCAATGCCTAGTGCCGACTGTATCTTTCTCTCTTCGCTCTTCTTAAAACACAATTGGCAATGCCTAGCACGGACTGTGTCTTTCTCTCTCCGCTTTTCTTAAAACACAGCCAACAATGCCTAACTCCATTTGTCTTTTTCTCTTCACTCTTCTTAAACACAGCCGGCAATGCCTAGTGTCGACTGTGTCTTTCTCTCTTCTCTCTTCTTAAAACACAGCCCTCAATGCCTAGCGTCGATTGTGTCTTTGTCTCTCCTCTCTTCTTAAAAAACACAGACAGTGATGCCTAGCACTGACTGTGTCCTTCTTGCCCCCTCTCTCTATAACACAGTCAGCGATACCTAGCACCGACTGTGTCCTCTCTCTTCTTCTTCTAACACAGCCGATGATGCCTAGCGTCGACTGTGTCTTCTTTCTCTTCTTCTTCTAACACAGCCGGCGATGCTTGATGCCGACTGTGTCCTTCTCCCTCCTCTCTCCTTTCTTTTATCTTCTCTCACACTCTTCTCCTTCTTTCTTTCCTTCCTCTCTTTCTTTCTCTTCTCATCTTATTCTCTCACTTCTTATTCTCTCTTTATGATTTTCATGCCTTCTATCGTCCTTCCATTTGACTAAGAGGGGTTGAGATTAGCCTCTTATGGTAGCCCTGTCGTTTAGCCGTAATGTTGTTGTGCTAGAATTACTATGCCCGCTTTATTGCCACGACAGACTAACCATCGCATCTAGATAGTCAATATGTTGACATTTAGTAGTAACTCTGTTGAGCCTGTCTGAGTTACCGAGCCCATTTTACTGCCACGTTTGACCAATTACCTACCAGCTTAGTCAATGTGCTAATCTCCCGATCTAGTCAAATTCTTTTCTCCCCCACCTTTCTTCTCTCATTATTCATATCTTCTTTGAATGTGTATGCCTACATGTATTCATCAAGAAGGTAAGGTGAGGTCTGCTGACCCACTTGTCTTATAACCTTTCCCATATGTGTGTGATTGCAGAAAATAGGAGAATAAATGCCAAGGGAGGCAATTTCGAACCAGTTTTACGATTGGGGGGCTTTTTTCGTGATATAAGAGGGTGCCCATGCGGGCTAGCTCGAGTAAGTCCTGAACCCACCTTAAATTCCTCTCTCATCAGTGGGTAATATATGCCCTTGTTCTCGAGCGAGGTTCTCAAGAGAGCGATCTCAAAATGTCCCAGGTCTCCTCTGAAACCCAATATGCGTGCCGCTCGATCATCCAGATCCGGAGGGCGAGATCGAGGCACCTAACCAGTAGGTACGGCCATTGGACTCAAGAAATAATCATATCTGAATAGATTTGTGCCATTCTTAGGCCCATAGTTTGAGCGACCCTGCTTTCTCTACCATTTTCATAATTTAACCATTTTTGCTAAGATTTGAGCAGATTTCATCCCAGAGATTGGCGCGGATCAGAGCGTAAACAGATAGTGGGCACAAAGACTAGAGCAAATTTTCAAGCAAAAAAAAAATCGAAATTGATACCTTTAACAAGCCACTTTCTTAAAATCAAGACAAGGGAATAGGTTACAGTCCTTTAAATAATAATTATAACCATTTCTACCCTTGTTAAACCACTGTAAATAAACTCAAATTTCAACCCCTTATCGGGTAATTACATATAAAGCAAGACTAGCTTATGAATTACACATTCAATAGGACAAATTATACAAACTATGTCTCAAAGCTTAGATATAACATATAACTGCTCCAAACAAAATTCCGGAGAATTAAATCAACGAAGTAGGGAATTAGAATGCCAAATTAAGATGGGGAAGCCATGTGTCGAACCCCTTGTGCTGGAGCCAAACATTCGGGCTCTATAAAGACTTAATTTTGTCCCTACGGATTGTATAAAAGTCTCTAATCTAAATGGGAAGCAATTATACACCTTAAAATCATTTTTTATGATCTCAACATAGTGATATTATCATCCAAAATAGAATGCAAAAGGTTTGCATCAAATCAGATGAAAATCAAGAGAGTTATGACTAAACTACACAAGGTGGTCCCTCAGAACACCAAAGCAATATGGTATGAAAAGTTTCTGAACCCTCACAAATAAAAAGGTGATAAAAAACATCTAAAAAATCTAAGGTATATTGTGTCTATTGTATTTGAAGCAAAATAATCAAAGGATATTATTCATGGTCATGTATTCTCATGCATATGGGCTATAACTCATGAAGCACCACACCATGAATAAGTGGGATGAAAATGGATGATCAAGCAAGGATTCTAAGATCAATAAAGCTACTGTAAACTCAAAACTCCAGCAATTATTGATGCTTAAGAATGTGAACTTATGTGAAAAAAAATTCAAGGGAGTTTACCTTGATGAATGTACACCATGGACTCATACATAAAAAATGAGGACCACTATAAAGATCACCAAGATCATCAATGGAAATCTACGACTTTATGAGAAAAACGTGGGGTCAAATTCTTTCTTGAATTATCTCTCACTAGGCTTTAAAAGGGGGTACAAATTTTCAATATTTTGATTCAAGTGTTGAGTCTTTTGAGGTTTGAGATCTTATGATGTGTTTTTATAACATAGGTGTAACCTTGGATTCAATCAACATCCTTGATGCACTAATCCAAAGGAACATGAGAGGCTAATGTACCTAGCCACCTATCCACATCCAACCACTAGGATAAAGGGATGTGATTTCACAACATTATCAGTCACTCTAACCCTAGTTATGCCACTTTTACCTTTTTTTTATTATCTCATGTTTTCATTCCAATTGTATTCAATATGCCATTCCAAAAACAACATTGGTTTTTAAATAATGTCTTAGTGTAGAGGTCTACCAAAGGTAATGGGCAATATAGTAATTGACAAAGCTTACACATGTGAAAAGAATATACTTTATCAAAGCCAATCACCTTATAGATCTAAAATTTCAAACCAACAAATCCAAAGCTAATGTCCCCTTCACACATGTGTGTGAAGATATTTTGAACTCGAGAAAAAAATGATTCTCTTTAATATTATTATAAAATTTAATTAATCTTCACACCTGTCAAGCATGGAACATGTGTGCGTTAATTAAAAAGGGACCTATAAGTTATAACATTATATAAAATAATATAACGATATATAACATAACACCACAACCCATTATAAAACAAACAAACAAATACGAATCTGGTCCCCCACTTAGGGATCAACGCCCATCTAGGTGGTGATCCTAGGGTGGGGCCTGGGGTGCCATGTGAGAGCCTTATGGCCACTCGGATGGCACCTGGCACTTCCACTGCAGGACGAAGCTGGAATTTGGACCAAACAATTTGTAAAACCTCATTTTGAGCAAATAAGAATTCTAAAAAGGAATCTAAAATTCATAGTAAATATTTAAAAAATTTGTTAGAAATTATTAGGCTTCTATCATCAGTATAATATCATACAAAAGGTATAGTGAGATCTCAAGCTTACAACTGTAGGTATCGGAGTACTCCATTGGGTGAGTCCCGAATGATGTTCCGCCAAGTATTAGATCAATCTAATGGCGTAATTGGCCACATTAAAGATGTTGAGCCAAAACTTTCGATCATCTGACTCTCAATAGATTATAGGTGTACCCTTGTGGGATGTAATTTAACTCAATTGCAGAGATCATCTCAAAGCACATGTGCATTGTCTCTCCCAAATCCGAATAATGCATTTGGAAGAGTGGCTTTCCGTGCGAAATGAAAATGCATATGCCATGGAATGGTCTCGTGTCAGGATACGGGCTTATGTCCCATAAGTTTTAATCATTCTATACAGTTACTCAATAAAAACTTGGGTTATATTTTTCTCGTTTGGATTCTCTCCAAGCCCGGACCAATCACAAGCAATCAAGAGGTTAACTTATAAAATCATGACTAAGAGGTGACCCTCACACCTCCTTGAGAATTTTCTTTCTCAACACGTGAACTCTCAATACATCATGCGTACTCAGGGAAAAAGAATTTGAGCCCCATTTCATAAGGCGCCAAGATTTTAATATCTCAATCGCTCCCACTGAATGAGAGACTACTGGAATTTAGGATTTGAAAGGCCATATTTCCAACATAAATAAGAATGTCGAACAATATTGAAGGAATTTATACTTTTGGTGTCCTTGAGATAACCAGGATGAAAAGGAAAAGGCTATCGTTGAATTCTTCAGCGTTTGTTTTATTTCTCGACCTAAACTTCCATTTTCTTTGGAGGGACTCCCTTTTAAGAGGCTTGAGCTAGACAGAGCGTAGGAGCTTGAGGCTCTTTTTTCTGTTGATGAAATTAAGGATGATGTATTCTCTCTTCCTAGAGACAAAGCTCCTGGACCAGATGGCTTCCTGATGGCATTTTTTCAATAATTTTGATTGTGAAAGGGGATCTTCTTCGATTCTTTACAAATTTTCATTTGGATAGCACAATTAATAGAGCTCTTAACTTTCATTGCTCTGATTCCCAGAAAGCAGAACCTAGAAGCGCTTTTGGATCTTAGACCTATTAGCTTGTTGACTTCAGTCTACAAGATCTAGTGAAGGTTTTGACTAATAGGCTAAAGAAAGTTAGTTATTTGGTTATTCAAGGCTCCCAGTTCACCTTTATTAAAGGTACACTGATCATTGACAGTATTCTTGTGGCATAATAGGTGATATATTCCACCAGAGTTGAGGGTTGTACGGGCATTATTTGTAAACTAAATTTTGAAAAAGCATATGATAGGATTGAATGGGATTTTTTGGATGACATCCTTACATGTTTGAGCTTTGGCCTTATTTGGAGAAAGTGGATTAAAGGATGTTTATCATTCACCCATCTCTCTGTTATTATCAATGACAAAGCTTGTGGGTGCTTCCAAGCCTTTAAGGGTCTAAGACAAGGGGATCCCTTATCACCCTTTCTCTATACCTCAGTAGGGAAATCTTTTAGTCTTATAATGAACTCGGCTTTGAGGGTTAATCAACTCGATAGCCTAAGGATTCATGGATGTGAGGATCATGTTTCCAATTTGCAGTATGCATATGATACCCTTCTTCTCACTTTGGCTTCTTTGGTTCAAGTGCAGCATATTTGTTTATTTCTCAAATGCCATGAACTCATCTCAAGAGTGAAAATCAACCTTCATAAGTCTAAACTGATTGGTATTAAATGTGTTAATGAAGATATTGAGAGATATGTTGCTTGGTTAGGATGTGGCACACAAGAATTCCCATCTAAGTATCTTGGTGTTCCTTTGGCTGATGGTAGACTTCCTAGATCCGCTGGGGACCCAATTGTGGAAAGGTTTGAATACAAGCTAGATGATTGGAAAAGTAGATATCTCTCTTTTGGGGGCAAAGTTACCCTCATTAATTCAACTCTTGCCAATACTGATGTGTACTTTCTATCCATGTTCAAAGCGCCAACCTCGGTTCTCAAGAAGCTAAAGTCTTTGATGATAAACTTTTTATGGAGTGGTTTGCCTTCGCCTAAGAAGTACAATTGGGTTAGGTGGGAAAAAGTTTGCAGGCCTAAGGTTGAGGGAGGTTTAGTTCTTTGAGGACTTAAACATATAAATAATGCCCTACTCACAAACTGGTAGTGGGGAGTATCTATCGAACCTCGTCGTGAGTGGTAGAAGGTTATTGATGCTAAGTACGATATTGATCAGACCGACCTTGACCCTAAAAAGCTCTCTAGCAATCGCTCGCCCTTCATGATGTGGAAAGGGATTAACTATGTACGTGGCCTCTTTATTATGTACATCATATTAAAAGTGGTGGATAGAGCAAGAACTAAGTTATGGCTAGGGAAATGGTGGGGTAATGTACCCATCATGATTCAATTTCCAGATGTATGTTGCTGGGCAGCTACCAAACAAGCGACGATTTTTTATATGGCTGAAGGTTAGGGACTTAATTGCTTTTGGAAGGTCAATTTCACAGTATGGAGGATTGATGAGGCCACGAAGTTCCAGTTTCTTGCTTTGATGTAGCAACTTAACTCTTTTTGTTTTCCTATTAGACATGACTATTTAGTCTGGGAGCGTACTCCTAATGCCTGTTTTTCAGTAAAATCCTTGTATCGAGAAGTAAGTAATAATAGAATATTCAATTTGAGTAACAAAAATACCAAGGTGTGGATGATTAAGGCACCTAATTGAGTCAGAGCTTTCTTATGGTGGCTGGAACAAGCCAAGGTATTGATGGGGGATCAACTGAGAAAGAGGGGGACGGTTTTGGTTATTGTCAATGTTCTTTGTAAACAAGCATCCGAAGATTGTCATCATCTATTCCACCACTACTCTTTCGCTACTTCCTTTTGGAATTGGACTTCGACGATCTCAAAATGGTAGTGGACTATGCCTAGAAATATCCAAGGATTTTTGCTTCTGTCCTCAACCCCCCTTTTACAAAACGGGCATCCAACTTTGGCACATTCTTTGTGTTGTGGTGCTTTGGTTTGTGTGGAAAGAAAGAAACTCGCAGATTTTCGAGGGAGTATCTCACGATCAAGCTGACATCTCTATGGGAATGACAAAACTCATAGTTCATTGGGCTCAAGCTTCCTTATGTTTCAAAATCTGTCCCAAAGAATTATTCTTTACTAATTTTGTGGACCTTCTCTATCATTAGCTGCATAAATTTGTTAAGCCTTCTCATTGGATCCCCCTCCGACTAGTTGATTCAAGTTAAATTTTGATGGGAATGTTAGACTTGAAACCCATAAAGTTAGTTTTGGTGGGATTTTTAGAGATCATTTCGAGAATATTCTTTTTTCTTTTTTGAGAACTTAACCTTTGTGACATCAATGAGGTTGAATTAAGAGCGGTCAAAGAAGGTATCTCCTAGCTTTAGGGCGATCATAATCGCATCATTATTGAGAGAAATTTGGCTAATGTTATCAAGTTATGCATTTACTATTCCTCCATTCTTTGGCAATGGACCTTCATTTTGGACGGAATTTCTTTGACTATCTTAGCCAAAGAGTTCCATTCCACATTATCATAGAAAGAAATGGCAAGGCTGGTGCTTTCAAGAAATTAGGAACCGTTAACGTTCAAAGAAAAACAATGTAAGAAAAATAACTATTATGAAAAATAATAATTAAGCTTTAAAAGGGGG
This sequence comes from Amborella trichopoda, assembly GCF_000471905.2. The sequence continues at coordinate 8,335,758 of NW_006494931.1, read as the reverse complement.
CGTAATATTTAGACCGTACATAAGGAGGACCCTTTAAAGAGGGACGTAATATTTAGACCGTAAATAGGGAGGAACCTTCTGCCAGGTGCTCCGACGAGCTCTTTATTTTTCACTTTTATTTGTAATTTCGGCGTCGCCCAAGCCGAAATTTTATATTTTGCAGCGAAATTTTCTTCCATTATTTCGCGTGGGTAGAGAGAGAAACTGTGCGAGTCGAAAGGCGTGTACTGTGTGTAGAGAAAGAACCTTGGCCTCCGCCGTACGTGAACCTAATGCGAGAGTATAAGCGAGATGGGGGACGATTTGGCGTCAACCGTTGCAAGTAGAGTTGAGAAACTGGGAGCGCGCGCTACAAGTTCAAGCCCATTCTTTTGCAGAGGGAGGAGAGAGAGAACGGAGCTAGAGATTTAGCCCGTTTCAGTGCTCTTTCTAATGGCCTCTGCCACTTCAAACCCATACACAGGTTATCCTTATTCATCATTTGCACCTTCCCTTCTTTCTTTATCTCTCTACCTCAGCTCTCTCTCTCTCTCTTTAGTTTTATATCATTGGATTTGCAGATGATGTGAGCCTTCTGATAGTCCTAATGGACACCAATCCTTATTTCTGGGGTGCTATGAACGGTGCTGCTGCTTTCTCTCAATTCCTAAACCAGGTAGCTTCACGCCCATCTCGTTCCACTTTGTCATGGATCTTTTTGACGTAAGCTCTGTGTGTGTGTTTCTTTTGCAGGTCCTGCCATTTTTGAACTCGATCCTTCTGCTAAACCAACTCAACCAGCTTGTTGTCATTGCAACTGGAGTTAACTCCTGTGACTATTTGTATGATTCTTCGAGGGTTGGCCATGAGAGTGAGAAGAGGTCTACAAAGGGGATTCCTGGTCATTCTTTGGAGATTCTACAAAAACTTGAAGATTTTATTGCTAAGGACCAGCAGTTGAGCAATAGCGATGAGGCTCCTGGAAAGATATGTTCTCTCTTGTCGGGTTCCTTGTCCTTGGCTCTGTGTTGTATCCGTAATTCCAATTAGGCTTACCTTCTTATGAATCATAGTGAACCTGCATTTATGTTTTTTATCCCATTTCGTTGAAATTCAGTAGTCTAGGAATTTCTGTAAATGTGGTTGTTTCATTTATATCGAAGATTGGATTTTATTTTTTGTCGACAGGTATATATAGTAGGTAGGAATGAAACCAGTGACATCACACCTTCAAGGACTCGGACTCATTCCTCCTCATAAATTGGATTTTAGTATATCAAATTTGTTTTCCGTTTGATTTGAGTTCACAGATATCCAGAGAATCTTGCGAACTGGACCTGTTCATCCACAGCCCAGGGTGAGGATCTGTATTAAATCATTGACTTTAATTCATCTTGATCTGATCTTTTCAATGCATAGGACCTTTGGCTTGCCCTTCTTATTACATTGTCTCTCTTTATGTTGATTGTTGTTATTTTATTGTGCATGATTTCTAGAGTTATATGATAGTTTTAGTAACAAACTTCTAAGGTTTTGCCTGGCTGCATGCTTGAACAAATGGCGTGCTTTATTTTGTTCGAATTAACCATTATTTTTTCATGCTTCTCATCAGACAAATATTGGCTTAAGCACAAGTATTTCAATCCTCATTAAGTGGCTCAGTGTTAAGCTTGCACATGACTGTGCATATGACATATTGCTGAACTAATCTCAGTAAGGCTTTAATTTCTCTTTTAATATTCTATAAAAAAATGAGCATTGAAAGTGGTGCCCAATCCATCTGGGCTCAAATCTGCAAACTATGTTCCTGTGACTTCTTTCAAATGCCTTGAAGGATCTAGATGACCACGCGTCAGTTTTCATAATTCATACTTTTGAATGTTCCTTAAATACTGATTGTTCTTCTATTTCCATTTGATTTTCAAAAAAAAAGAAAAATGGAAAAAAAAAACTTTATCCAAGTTGAGGCTTTGGTTGCATTTGATTCCTAAAGGTTATGTGCCCCCAGTTAAGAATGAACGCTACAGTTCCATGGGGGTCACTGCCGTAAGTTGTGAAGCCTATGGAGCCATGTCCTATGGAGCCATGTCGTAGTGCTGCGGATCCACAGGACTTCTTGACCATATGCTGTGTGGGCCTATGGTATATGGGGGCCTTGGCCTAAAGTAGTAGGTATCGTCAGGCTGTTCCCCTTTCCATGGCTTGGGGTGTAAGGACTCCATGGTTATTATCTAATGACCATGATCTTATTGGGACCCAATAGGCATCTGCAAAGAAGTTCATAAGGGCATGCTTTGAATGTTATGAATAATATGGTACTGCAAACACATATAGCACTTTGGCCTTATTCAACATTCACCATGGGTGATTCCCATAGGCCTCATTAGTTGCGTTTTATGTTTTACATGCGTCAAGTGGAATGGAAAAGTTGATTACCTTGGATAGCCCATGCTAATTTGTTTCTCAAGACTTGCCATGGTTTATGAGGGCTTGTTGATGATGGAACTGGTATGTTGGAGCAGTGAGGTACCGTAGTGTGTATGTGGGACTTTTCAGCCTGAAGATTATGACTTTGGCCAGCTTCCTTGAATTTGGCCTCGTTGACCCTTATGGAGCTTGGACGCTGTTGCCAATGTCCTCAGATGGAATGGATTCTGAAGCATGTTACTGCTGTTGAGCCTTTCAATCAGTAGCACACATGAGTACACGAGCTTTTAATTAATGGCACAGTTACTAAGGTGCGATTATGACATTTGTCATGCATATAATTTACTAGAAACAAAAATGCAATCTGTAGAAAGGAGTAAGGATGGCATATCCTTCATGGGGTTGTTATGAAGTTTATGTGAAAAACAGCTTGGGGCCTTGGCTCATATTGTAGTGTAGCTTTCAAGAGGATCTTGGTTTGTATCTCTTTCTGGTACTTTACTCTCTAGAGAGTGCTTGCTAGCTTTTTCTGTCACATCCTTTCTAGTTCGGGGCTCAAAAGTATTGTGCTAGATGCCCGGATTGAGGTTTAATTTCTATTTCTTGATGATTCCCTGTGATATGCTCTTTGTGGCCATGCTATACAATCTTCAGTAATACGTAATGAGATAATTCAAGCAGGTTTCTTCTACACTGTACCTGTAACAGCAATGTTGGACGGAATTGGATGTCTTTTGTCACATAATTTGATTTCTTGTATTCTAACTTCAGTTCTTAATAATTAATTGTTCTCTCCATTGTATGTGAAATTATTTGATTTCTTGTATTCTAACTTCAGTTCTTAATAATTAATTGTTCTCTCCATTGTTTCGTCAAATTTGTTTGGATGGAATACATATGCTCTAAAAAATTTATTGTTTCTTCAGTAAACAGTTGCTAACTGAATTCTCTAAACAGATTTTGTGCTTGCAAGCATCACCTGATGGATCAGAGCAGTATGTTACACTCCTGTTTTATACTTGGTTCATGTTCTATTTCATCCAACAACTCTGATTGGTTTACTTGGCAGATATGTTGCCATCATGAATGCGATATTTTCAGCTCAGCGTTCCATGGTATTGTATACGTAAGAAAGCTTGAATGGAATAATCGCATTTTCTTATGTTTGTCTCTTATCTCTGCTGTGTGTCTTTTTCCTGATTTTGCTTTAATAATAGTTTCTAACAACGCTTATAGACTTGGCCGAGTCCATTTGGTTTCAGCCGAGTTACTCGGCCATGGAAATTGGTGTACACTCCTCGTAATAACCGAGAAAACTCTCTTTTTCTATTTCTAAATCACACCGCTGTGTGCCTCCTCACTTTTTCTCTTTCTAAATCACAGAGTACGAGAAAAGGGCACTGCTTTTCTCTCTCTAAAAACGGGGCACAAGCCTTCGCCTTCTCTCAAAACAGGGCACTATAGAGAGACCCTGGCAAAATCCTTGCAAATCCTCTCTCTTTCTCTGTCTCCCTCCCCATTTTGCAGTTCCCACAACAAATTCATTTAGCTGTTAGTCATCAATCTGGCTCCTCTCTCTTTCTCTGTCTCTTTCCCGATTTTGCAGTTCCCATAACAAATTCGTTTGCCTGTAAATCATCAATCTGGCTTTGATCTCTCTCTCTCTCTCTCTCTCTCTCTCTCCCCATTTCCCAGTTCCTACAACAAATTCGTTAGTTTACATGTCATTGGTTTGGCTTTGATAGGTTTTTCTTTTGTTTTTTATTTGGTTGAAGAAGAGGAAAGTTGGGTTTCTAGCGTGGTTGCTAAAGAGGGCGAGAGGGTCTTTCATAGTGGGGCTTTCTCTCTTTCTCCGTCCAAATGGGATACACAAACTGTAGAGGGCCCTTATATGGAAGAGAAGTTTGAGAATTCATGGCCCTTATCAACTGAAGCATCTCCATGACATTGCCTGGTCCAGTTCACCACTCTCCATAAAGAATGGCTAAAGTTACCACCTTGTTTCTCTCAGTTCCACCACTTATGGTTCTTTGGCAAGCATTCTCTCTTTTGTTTCTCACCACAAAGCCCAAACAAAAGCATACCAAAGGGCGTCAATGACCTCAAACTCATGGAGGGCCTTGATTTTGAAGATCTTAGCTTTCTTATGAAAATTCTGCCAAAAAGCACAAAAAAATTGGGTGAAGAGAGAGAGAGAGAAAGGAAGGAGGGGGGGGGGGGGGGGTCGGAGAGAGCTGTGGGAGTGAAGAGGGAGAGAGAGAGCTCTAAGGGGGACACGTGCCCACAGCCTTCTCTCGCGGGTACATGGGCCAAACCCCTTTCCCTCCTTTTGTTTTTTATTTTTATTTTTTGGTTTTCTGTTTTCTTTTTTCAAAGTTATTACTACTCGGATGAATCCATTAACTTGGCTCTAGCCAGGGCCGAGTCTGAATTTGATTTCTCATAAAAATTTGGAGTAAGTAGATTTAAAGCTCATTCATAGGTTTAAGTATGATGAGGTTTTTGTGGACAAAAAAAAATTTTCCTATTATGAGGCCAGAGTTCTGTTTGACAATGCTATTAAAAACTCATATGCCGTCAGTCATTTGGTAGTTATGTGGCAAAATTACGAAGTATTGAGTTTCACTCATAGTTGTTGGGATTGGAAGTGGGGGATCATGAAATGCTTTAATATCCGTTTGGTTGGGGCCACTGTCTATAAAATGCACATGTTAGGGATCTAGATGCCCCAAATGTTGGGGATATCAAGAATCCAACCTTTTGGGGATCTTGATCCCGACCTTTAGGGAATTGCTCGCAACCTTAAAGAGAATGTATGTTCTAAGATTTTATCAGCAATAACATCGGAGCCTTATCCCAACTATTGGTTTAGCTACACGAATTCTGTTTCGCCATTCCGCTCTTTCAAAGGCCATGCTTTAGTCGAATCATAAGTCACCATATCTCTTCTCATTACTTTTATCCATGTCTTTTGGGGCTTTCCCCTTGCCCTTTTAGAGCCTTCTACTTAAACCAAATCACTCTTGCTAACTAGTCTTGGTCTACGCTGCCATCTAGAACTATATATATTCTTTAAACTAGGAATCTCTTTATTTATAGTTAGCAAGTAGTGAAACTATTTTAAAAGTAAAGTTGCGTTGCTAGCTGGATATAAATAAAGGAAATCATTTGCTTGGTTGTTGTCTTGGTCTCTAAGTTGGAATCGAGATCCCTAGCAGTAGGAATCCGGACCCTAACAGTGAGGATCAAGATCCCAAATTTGAAAATTGAAATCCCTTGAAGATCCCTTTCTTGGAGTGCTAAAGCGAGATTCTAGAGTGGGATCGCCACCTATGTTGGGAGATTTCGCTAACCATGGTTTCACATACTGTATTTGTTTGTCTATTGAGAAATGCAGTTACCATACTTGATTGTCCCTTGAGACAATAACTTGATCATTTTAGTTGTAGAGATGCTTTGCATGGGAGGGCAGGACGTTAGGAACAAGTAAAAAAAATAAATGAAATATTGAACGCGGCAGACCATTCCTTGACATCATAAATAAGATAAAACCATAGGAGGAATTCAAATGTTTCTCAAGAAAACTGGGTACTTGCTGATGTGAAATTCATGAAATCATTAAAATGAAATTGCTTTTGGTGAAAATGTTGGGCTTGGTTTCTGGCAAACATTGCCTTGAGCAATTGTGTCGGACTAGACTTTATCCTGTGAATTATTTCCGCATTGTATTGTTGATGATATCTTTAGTACAAAAGCATTAGACATTACTCTAGTGCATGGGCTTGATAGTTGTAGACCACTAGACCTTTAAATAATTAATCTTATGGGATAATCAAAGATAGGGAATATATCATTCAAATGGTCAAACTACCTCAAAGAATCAATGAGGTGTTAAATCAACAATTTTACCAAACCTTCTCGAGAGTTTAGTTAGAAAACCCTTAAGCTGCCATTATTTCAAGTTTGTAACCTTGAACAAGCAAGGGAATTTTGGTAACATGACCCACTAAACCTACTTGAGCCAAACAACTTAAGGGCCATGTTTTTTCGGGTTTCAAACGCAGAACATGGATTTCCATTAAAGAATTGATTTGCTAGTGATCTACCATCTTTGTACGTTGTTGTGTCTTGGGAAATACTATACTTGGAATACGGAATATTATGCATCACCAGTTCAACATTCTTCAATAATTTTTGTTTCTTTGAAGCCTGACATATGTTGTATGTATTTGTAGGTCCCAATAGATTCATGTGTTGTAGGAAGTGAGGATTCTGCTTTCTTACAGCAGGTGATGCAAATGGAATTTTTAGAGGTCCTGTTTGGAGCTTTAGTTTCTTATGAATCAATATATGTGGTTGTTTCAGTAATTTTTCTTGTAAATGTGAAGTACAGGCGTCTTATATAACAGGAGGTGTTTATCAGAAGCCTCAACATCTAGATGGACTTTTTCAATGTTTGTCGGTAGGGACATGTGATTCCTGTTGTTCATTTAGTCCAAGATCATTGTGATGCCTACAAAAACAAGTACTATTAACTGGTTAAAGTTTTATAAGTTGATTTCCTTGAAATATGAATGTAGTTGACAATTTCTAGCTAATCCAATGATTTATTTGCATTTGAAATTTCTTCTTTGCCGTGCTTAAGCTTTGAATGTTATACATTAGGTTCATACTACTTCATAACTTCTGCACAAGGATGGGACTTTCCATGAAAGTTTTACTTGTAGCATTCACTGTTGTATAAATGTTGGGAGGCTCCGTTTTGTATGGTCTCTTATTTGCTTGTTATTTAAAATGAGGCAGTTTCCAGATACTGTTCAAGTATAAATTTCGTGATGCTACAGAACCCCGGATAGGCAAGTAAGTAGTGTTTCATGTCTTGAGTTTCATGATTTTGAATGCATTCTATCACTGAAGGAGCCAAATTGTACGGGCAAAAACTATAGGAAAAAAGCATTACGATACTAGAATACCATAGAATTCTAAAAAAACCACCGTCTGCCCCGATCTCGGAATGATGGCAAATAATTGGGTATCGGGACTTTTTTTAACAAAGTATTGGTCATGTTCTTCAATCTAGACTTTAATCAACAGGTTGACAACCTTCGTAGCAGTAATTTGTAAGGAACAGATATAATGCACATGATGTGCTTTCTTTGGGAGGGATTTATGTCCAACTTGCATATGCTTCAGCTGCTCATAAAAAACTGGACTGGAAGAAGTCTTCATAGCTCTAGTATGTCACTATTTTTGAAGAAATTTTTGTGGCTCTAATATCTCATTGCATGTATGATGTAATAGTGTATGGAACCAAGACTAAGGTACAACACTTCATACATTCACTTATAATTGACAATACGACTTCAATTTTGCACACAATTACATGACATATGACAACTTTTGACTCAATTACAACCACATAAAATCAAATACAGCCACTCAAAATACATCCACACACTTTCAAGACCAAGGGTTAGAACTCAATTTGGGTCCCTTTACAAAAATCCAACAAGAGTATGCATGAGCATACGACGCATAAACTAGTGCTTTTTAAATTTAAGCACTATACACAATTACAATGCAAACTTATACGTGAATTTCTATTACAAAATAAAACTCAAATCTCCCAATTACAAACACAAATATGCTCAAGTACTCAACGAATTATGATCATGGGAATCCCATTGGAGCTCAATGTGTCCGGTTTGCAGCCAAGGTCTTATTAACATACCATAGAGTGACTATATGGTGGTAATTCACAATTTATGCCAATTTCACTTCATGTTCTCAAAGGGAAGCATTGAGAATATTTCATCTACATTTAATGTGGCACTTCAATGGAGAGAGGCATTGAGAAATAATGGATCCAAGTATGGGAAAAATCATGGGAGAAAATACGCTCATAAACACCTTCAACTTGATAGGAAATTAATTGGCATCGCATGGGAAGAATTTGACAGTGTCCCTTGCAAATCACCAAATTAAACCCACCAAAGAGGTGATTTGATTGACTGATTTTGGATCGAAAAATCTCAGTCAACTAAATCTCCAAAAACTCAACAAAAGCTCCATTTAAATTCAACTCAATCAACTAGAGATCATAGGCTTAAGCTCATAGATTAAATTCAACGTAATTGATCATCAATCAAGATGAAAGGATTGATATACCTTGCTGTAAGTTGAAATTACAGCCACCAAATGCTTCAAGGATGAATTTGAAGAAGATCTCTCCAAATTGGGACACCATGAAGCCTTTAGAATAAACTCCAAGCTTTAGGATGGAGCTTTAACGGGCCTCATAGCTTAATCCTATCTCTACACTCATTATCTACATCTCACGTTCTCACACTACACTACTCTCTACAAAACACAAGAGAGGAGAGTGAAAACCCTAGGCTAGGGTGCACAACACTAGAGAGGTGTGGTCAAAATGAGATAGAGGTGGTATTTAGAGGCTAGTGTAACATGCTTTTAGATGAGTTAATCTTGGCATTGATGCCAATCATCTATGGCATGAGAGAAGCTTGATCCTAGCCACTAATCACTCATCATGCCATCTTGATGAGTGGATGATATTTAATATCCTTATCCTCCCATAAAGCGCTAATTTGTTCCAAATTCCCTTTATCAATTCACAAATTAAAATTAACATTAAATTCTTCTTACTCCTACGAATATCCATGCTTAATCACTTTAATTAAATGAAAAAACATAGACAAGGGCTTGCCCTTATAGTACTCTAGCACAAATTCTAGAATCAATTTGAATTTAATTTTTGCTCCAATTTCAAGTCACATGGATTTGCATGTACACCCAATCACATAATGCCACATGGGTAGGTGGTTCTATGCACAATTATATATGTGCTTAGGGTTTCAAGCATAATATCTATACCCTTTTCAGAGCTGTCCCACATGTGCACTTAACCACCAATCCCACACATTAAACATGTGCTCAGATGAATTTTCTTAATTTTCCAAAATTCACAAAATACTCATAAAAAGACACATTTAACAAAACAACAAATGACAAAGGGGTCCCTCTATGGGGTTGATGTCACCCCCATGTCATCTCCACATGGGGCTGATGTGGACCCCACATGGTCCCACATAGCACCCATTGGCCACTTGGGTGTGGGACCCTTATGGCCTGTCCTTGATTGTCGTTTGTCCAAAATGACTCCTAAAAACTCCAATTTTGGCTTAAACAAATCTTTCCCAAAAATAATTAAAGCATATTCCATCAATATAACACAATTTGGCATCATATAAAACCATTAATGAGGGAAATTAGGATCCTATGGAAATGAATTGGGCATCTGAGTTTCCACTTGCCTAGACCCAGAATCAATAGTGACCTTTTCAGATTGACAAAGAAGCCAATACTCATATTGTTCGACAGGAGCTCATACTTGGCTTATCAAAGTCAATGCAACATGTGGCTCGGGACTCTCAGGTTGTAGTGGATTACAGGTGTACTTATGAGGACATGTACTCTAGTGAATGCAGGGATCTCTTTCAGCACATTTGCATATCTCTTCCTAGTGGATCTACTGGAAGACTGGCTTCCCATTTGCGACTATACATGCACAAGTTATGAGAAGGTCACAAGGTCAAGGATTTAGGTTTATGTCATCTCAGAGCCTTTACCATCTCGTACAAGGCTAAAACCGCACAAAATATTCAAGTTCATATCATACACAATGCTCTGGCATCACGCAATCATAATCATCCAAGGTTTATCCCAATTATTTGGGATTTACACAATCATGAGGCATAAATAAAAAATAGACCATAACTAGAGATAACCCTTAATCC
>NW_006494931.1:8295813-8320626 GCF_000471905.2 Amborella trichopoda | reverse complement strand
ATATATTTATTATATTTAATATATTATATATATTAATATATTATTATTATGTATGATATAGATTTATTATATTATATATAATATATATATATATCTTATATTCTATTATAACAAATATTATATTATATGTTATACATAATACAAATATACAAATATTATATATAATAATATATTATTGAATATGATATATATTTATATTATATATAATATATGAGTAATGATCTTATGAGACCCTCCTACACCCATGTGTGTAGGAACCTAAAGGATCACCATTAAATATAGCACAGATCTCTAGAAAAGTTATCACATTGGTGTGGGACTTGATTTTTCTAGAGATCTGTGCCATATTTAATGGTTATCCGTTGGGGTCCTATAACATGGGTGTGGGAGGGTCTCATAGGATCATTACTCGTAATATATACATATCTTATATTATATTATATGTTATATATAACACGAATATACATAATACATTTTATTATATATTATATAATGTTATATATATTATATAATGTTATATATATTAAATTTATATTTATATTGTTAATATATATGTAATATTTATTAGATTAAATATTACATATATAGTAATATTATGTTATTATATATGATTTATATGTATTATATTATTTACAAATTCTGTTGAATCATTGAAAATTAAAATTCCATAATTCTATATTTGCTGTGAGATTACTGCAGTGGTTAGAAATACTGTGTAACTACATGTAACATCTATTAAATGCTAATCATGAACTTGGTGTGTAATTTTGTTAGTGAGTCATTCTCAGTTCCATACCTTTCTACCATGGATTATGGAAAATCCCAAGAGTGTGCCATGAAGGCCATGCTTAATCCTGAATTTTGTATTGTGATATTATTATCCCTTAGGATGGATATTATCTCTGTGGATCAGTAATGCGACAGATCATACCCCATGCCTTTATTGCTTGATTGCTTAAAGAGAGATTCTTAGATGCGAGAGAAAGAGCAAATATGTTGCAGCTTATGGATTTGGAGAGTAGAGAGATAAAAGACAGAATCATATGATCTTGAGGGTAGAGATGAGATTTTTTTATTTTAAATATCGAAGGATAGTGACAATAGAGATAGGTATTCTGATTTTGAATAACAATTTACCATCATCAGTAAAAAAAAAAAAACCACAAAAAGGAAATATCATGAAAATAAATCCTACCATTCTCGCACCTATCCCATCTGAAAATAAAATTTGCAAAATTGCAAAAACTTGACAAAAATAGGGTTCACCATAAATCAGTATATTCATTTTAAATAATATTAATACTTTCCCATATTAATATTATATAAGCTGATGTCCATGCAGTTTCAGCTTTGGAACATAATGATACTATATAAAGTGAAATGAGGCCCAAATATATAAAGCTGATGCCCAAAAAAATTAGATGGGTATCTCAATTTATCCATAAACAAAATCCTAAGATTCTTTTATGCAAAATTCACTACAAAAAACCAGAAGAATAACATGAAGGGCATGCACTAACCATCAAAATTCCTAACATATACTTAACTCAACTTCTCACTTCAAATAGCCAAAACATTGATTAAAAAACTAAAAAGCCATCCATGAACAAAATCTTAAGATTCTTTTATCCAAAATTTCACTACTAAAAACCAGAAGAATGACATCAAGAGCATGCAATAACCATCAAAATTCCTAACATATACTTAACTCAACTTCTCACTTCAAATAGCCAAAACATTGATTAAGAAACTAAATAGCCATAACTTCCTTAATTCAAATAACAAACTAACAACCATAAATCAATAAATTTATGAAACTCCTCTTTAAACAGAGAGAGAGAGAGAGAGAGAGAGAGAGAGAGAAACGAAGCACACCTTGTTGAAATATTGAGAGGGGCACGTGAAACTATTTTGAGAGGTTAAGAGACTTCTATTTATAAGATTTCTAAATCTAATTAGGATAGAAGCTTTAACACAACGTAAGATATGGAATCTCTCTCTCTCTTAGCGTGAGAGAGATATTTTAGGTGAGGAAATAGTAACTATAGATTTTAAGATATAGGTGAGATATAGATTGAGCTCTCTCTCTCTCCCACCCCTGTCTTCCTCTTCTCCTTCCTCTCTCTTACACGTACTCTCTCTCTTCAAAATCTCTCGTAAATCTCTCATTCTCTGTTTCTTGCACGTACTCTCCCTCCTTCGCAAAATCTCTCCAAAAATCTCTCATTATCTCTCTTGCGCATGTTCTCTCTTGCACGTACTCTCTCTCCTTCGCAAAATCTCTCATTATCTCTCTATCTTGTGCATATTATCTCAAATAAATCCTACTAAAATGTTGATTTCCTTAAGTTTTTTATTAGGAGATTATCTCTTATACTCTTCTTAAAATAAATACTATTTAGGAAACGAGCTGGGGTCGTGGTGGTAGCATCCCCACACCCAGTTACCACATCTTGGTATCCATTCCTACCTTTGATGCCTCCAATTAACACCTTCAAAATGTAACTCCCCCAATCTATTGGAAAAACGGGTAGGGGCATGTCTTCCCCACTGAATTACCCAAAAAAAAAAAGTGATCCTCTTTTCTCTACTCGTCACGTATAAATTTTAGGAAAGGTTTGTCTCTCTTGCATGTACTCTCTCTCTCCTCAAAATCTCTCCTAAATTCTCTCATTATCTCTCTCTCATTTGTGCATATTCTCTCAAATAAATCCTACTAAAATCTTGATTTTCTAAAATCTCTCTTTAAATATCTCATTCTCTCTGTTGCATGTACTCTCTCTCATTCTCAAAATATCTCCTAAAATCTCTCATTATCTCTCTCTCAGTCTTTTGCATATTCTCTCTTCTATGTATTTTCTCTCCTCAAAATCTCTCTTAAACTCTTTCATTATCTCTCTCTCTCTCTCTTGTGCGTATTCTCTCAAATAAATCCTACTAAAATGTTGATTTCCTAAAATCTTGTATTAGTAGATCTCTTATACTCTTCCTAAAATAGATACTCTTCACGTATAAAATATTAGGAAAGGGTAGAGATCCTTTTTTCTCTACTCTTCACGCACAAATTTTAGGAAAGGGTTGGATAAAAAAAATTCTCTTATTTCTCAATAAGATATAGAAACAATATCTTTCTCTTCCCAAAATCTCGACTTTCTCTCTCTTATTAAAATCTCTACTCTACATATACAAAATTTTAGTCTCTCTCTTCCCCTAAACATGGGGTATATATTCTACAATGTCTATAACATTAGGCTCCCTTCTTATTTCGCGACATGTATCCACCCTTTAACTTTTGCTTAATAATGTAGTATAGATATGGGTGACGTTACACCCATGTGGATGATGTCACACCCATCCTAAGGATAACATGTAATTTTGATATAATAATTATTTGGATTATCTCAAAAATCTATTTTCATATCTAATTGTAAAATTTTGAACTCAAAAAATGGTTAAAATCGAGTAGATCTATAAACATATGAAAATTTTGAAAATGGACGGTCTGGATAATGTGTTCCAAGATGAACTATTTATGGGACTCAAAATCTTTTTTTTTTCCATATTCATACATCTCATTGTTGAGATGATCAATTAGAGGGTTTTTTAGCATTAAAACAATATTTTTCGATAGATTTTTGAGGTGCATATAGTTCAACATTTTAAGGTTGCAACCTTATATAAACTTTTTCATATATATATATGGAAAACTCTTCCCAATGCCTATAGGCGAAAATGAACAGTGATTTCGCCTACCCTCATAACCATCCAAACTTCATCGTACGGTCACAGTTGTCCGGTAGTATTTCAATTTTATTTTTTTTCTATAAATCCAAATTACTTGAAATTTGGAGTGTGTGTACATCTTAGTGAGGCACACCTAATAAAAATATGAAAAAAATAATTCGCAAAATATAAATTGACAAAAATGACCTCAAAACTTTATGAGGGTATTTTCATCAATTTATATTTTGCAAATTATTTGTTTCATATTTTAATTTGGTGCGCCTCAGTAAGATGTACACACGCTCAAAATTTCAGATTATTTCGATTAGTAAAAACAAAATGAAAATTGAAACTCTACCGGACAATTGTGACCTTGCGATGAAGTTTGGATGGTGATGAGGGTAAGCGAAATCATTGTTTATTTTCGCCTATAGGCATTTTGCAGTATCTTCCTATATATATATATACATATATAAAGGATAATCTACAATTCACAATCCTTAAAAATACAAAGGTTAATGTTAGAATGAGTTGTAAATGGTGGATTTATTAACAATGTGTTTTTTTTTTTGAAAAAAAGTTATTTTTTGTTGCATCTTGCTTGTTAAGTTAGGGTGTATATATAAATATCACTAAAAAACAAGAGATACTTTGTTATTTTCATAAAGGATGAATTTGAAATTTTTTCTAAAGGACAATGATATTCTACAAATAAATTTTTTTTTGATAATGTATATTCTACAAATGGAGTTCTAGGATACTAACTTTCAAAACACCATTGTACTCTTTTAAAAGTTTCATATTTACCCTTATTTAATGATTAAGTTGCTTATTAAAATAATCTTTTAAACAAAAAGTAATGATCTTTTAATATTACACCTATCACAACCCATTCTAAAAAAAGAATTTGTATTTTGAGAGGTTATATATATATATATCTAAATATATACATGGAATAGAATGCTGCGCCGTTAAAAAACAACATATCCATATGATGTGTAGCTGAGAAGGATGAGTGGCAAGACAAGAAAGGATAGAATTCATAATGAATACATAAGAGGGAACTTAAGGGTGGCTCCTATAGACTTAGGTGGGCTGGTCATGTGTAGCTTAGACTTAATGCAACACTGGTTAGCGAAGGTGAGTTGGTTCAAGCAAAAGGCTTTAAAAGGGCAAGGGGGAGGCCCAAAAGGACATATAGATGATATGGTAACTAATGGTCTGACTAAGAGTGTGACCTTTGATAGAGAAGAATGACAAAAAAAGAATCTTGTAGCCAACCTAAATGGTTGGGATAAGGCTTGGATAATACACACACACACACATACATACATACTGGTCTCATGACTCTCGGGTTTTCATGACTCTTGGTCCCAATGCGCAAGATCCTAGAGTCATGTCACTCTCTCTCACTGTGATCAAGAGCTATGAAAATGTTGGGGTTTTAAGGCCTTGAAAGGCCATAGCTCCAACATGATGTATAGCATGACATGTTGGCTAAGGATCATAGATAAAGTCTCTTGCTTCTTCCCATGCTTGAGATGAGATTATATTGACATTCAAAGGCAAGCTGCTTGTGGATCTATGACTAGCTAGACATTTAGTCTAGGGAGAATTTGAGCATGATATTAGTTGGAGAGAAACAGGGGGAGAGAGATCAGAGGTGCACCTTGATGTGGACTGAATGTCATAAACGCTACATGGAAATGCCGAGTAGTATGGCTGCTTTGGAAATTCCACGAATTCACCCACATCATGTATGTACGGTATTTTAGGATTCCTTGCATGCAATCTTGTCATTGAGTACTCACATTGTCGTCTGATTTTGGTGGACCACCTTAGAGGTAAATGTCGCCTTATATCCCTTTGATTTAATGAACTCAAGAGAGAAAGTTTTACACATAAATCTGCTGCTAAAGAATGCGGACCAAATGAGATTGATATTTCCTCAAAACGATGTAATAGAAAATTAACACATGTTTTCATGTGAAATTGCCTTTAAAGTTGGGTTTTATGTTGTGCTATATTGTTTTTCATCATTACTGGTTAGAATGATATCTTCAACTAAAATAATGATGATTTAGGTAAAGGAAATTTTGAAAATTGAGGGAGAAGTTTTCAGTAAGACAAATAAAGATGTAGGACAATAACTAGAAATTCTCAAGCCAGGCTCCTAGAATTTGTTGTAGTGAATAAATCACCTAGTGAATAGGCCATGGCAATGAAAAATCTAGAATCTTGAAGATTGGGTAGCGTCTGCATAGGGGCTTTCCTTCGTGGAGGTGAATTCTTCCCATCTAGTTGATGATATAGCCCATTTTACTTTATTCAATTTCAAGTTTCAAACTCATGTATGTATGATTTTGAAATACTACAACGCAATAACACACATAAAACACCTTGAAAGTATTTTTTTAAGGATTCAGTTTGTATAAGGCACATGTTCTACTGCACCAGATGTGGTAAGCATCAGTAAGAATTCAACCACCCAAATAATGTAACGGTTATTTGAATAGTTGATTGCTTCAATAGTTTGACAAATAGTTGTACTTCTCATATGCAATTCAGTCTAATCTTTTAGAAGTTGTATCAATATCAACATAATAATTAACTGCAAATTGCTTTTCACACTTTTCCGTTATTGAATGATTGCTGATATGTGAGAGGGGAGTTTCCTAAGTTTTTTTTTTTCCCTTCAAGTTATGTGACTCAATTTCTATGTTTACTAGTTTTATATTTTATAATGCCACTCCGTTGGTTGTCACGCTTTTTGTGTCAAACCAGTGGTCCAATACTTGAACTAAGAGGCCATCTCAGTCACTGCCAAAACCATAAACTCGGTGAGCCAAATGGTCAACTCTGACAAACTCGGCAAAGCTTTTCACTTTTTTGCATGAAGTATTCAGATAAGAGCAAAACACATGTAATGAGTTGAATCAACAGCGCATCTTATTTCAAAAGGAAAAACAGTGGGCACATCTCATTTTTTTATTTTTAAAACTAGCCCACAGGATGAGTCGAATTACTCGGGCTACTTTTCATTACTTGAAAGGAAGCTCTTGTTACTATGTAAAACATTGGTGGAAAGAGATCATGCAATTGAAGCTGCTGCTGGCTTTCCCTTTTTTTTTTTTAATACCTTTTGATGAATAATAATTTATTATAGGTGCATGGAAGTATACAGACTTATACGCTACAATGCATGTAAGGCTGAGCACACAGATGGAGGTGTATACATCAAGCGGGAGAGAGAGAAGAGAAAAGAGACATAACAAAGAAGAAGGTATCAAGTGGGAAGAAGGGGCTCTGGAAACGAGTATGCTAATGATGCGAAATGTATAGAGAGCTCAGTCCCTCTTCTTTCAAGTATGGATCATCTCATTAGTGTCTGAATGCATATTAGCTGGTGGATGTGCATCAGCTATGGTATCTTGATGCAATGATCTCGTCAAAGATACTCTGCCCAGTGCCATTGAAATGGGGACTTTCTCGCATCCAACAAAATGAAATAAAGAGAATCACCCTCAAGTAATAGAGGCACATAGGAAAGGATCTTGTACGGCCTCAGTACAATGAGTGGAGAGAATACTTGCTTAGATTGTTGGTGTTATGTGGCCATTTAAAGTCTTTATGAGAGCATGTACTAAAATCATTTATAGTGATATGTTGGCTTTGGTGGTAGTGTGGTCTAGATTGGACTGTGAGGCATTATTAGTGCCGTGACTCACTTGAGATTTGATTGGCTATGGCTGAAGGTGCTGTCTAAAACTCGTAGCCTTGGGCATTTTGTGCAGAACCGATAAGGTTTTCGATATGGGGTTATCCCTTGATGAGGTCAGAGTTGTGCCCCCTTGTGTGTGATGGGTGGCTGGAGAGGATAGAGGCCAAAATCCTCATCATTACCGTCACACGTCATGTACATTAAGTAACTGTCTGGGAAGCAGCCCTCTGGATGAGGGTGTGTGTTGTGTACATGTACTGAAGAGATGACTCTCTGCAACATTGGATTGTGTTGGAAGGACCATGGTGCATAGTTCTGGAATGGGGCTTAGATTTATCCCTAGGAAGGGACCTGTAATCCATGGACTAAGATTGGGTATCCTACATTTATTGGCTGAGTTTGACAGTCCAATTATGAACCTTTGTGAAGGGTTACGGGTCATAGGAACTCTTGGATCAGTTTGAGAAGATGCAGTGAGATATGGTTTCTAGAAAAGATGGAGTTCTCAATGCATTTGTTATACTCCTAACTCGTTGAATCCAATTCCTATAAAATCTTCTTTAATATGTTTTAATTATATTTCAGATAATTAAAATGAATTTTTAGAACTCTCTGGATATTTTATTTTATTGAAAAAGATTTTTAAATAAGAAAAATCAATTTTCTGAATTTATTAATTCAGAGACGAAAATAAAATATTTAATGAATTTATAAAAATCTTTTTATTATTCTAAAATATAATATAGGGTGTGGGGGCCGATTGGAACTTTGGGCCCACAACAAAAAAGCCCACTAGTTGGGGCGTGGGGCCCACATGGCCCTTAGTGTGTGGGGCACCACACTCCCTTCTTCTTTCCTTTTTGGTGTGGCTTGTGTGCTAAGCCACCTTCTTGATTGAAAAAATAAAGGAAAGTGTTAGGTAGAGAATTTGATTGATTTCAAATAGGAAAGTGTAGGGATTAATTGAAATTGATTTGCAAAAAGATAATATTTTATCTACACAATATTTGATGATAATAAAGTTATGGAAACTGAGAGATAATGGTTTCACCTCATTCCTTTTATTCATGATGGTTGATCTAAAGAATGAATAGATGATATCTCTTCACCCCACAGGTCTCCATGATCAAAGATCAAGATTGAGTCTCATAATGATGGCAAAACCTTAACCCCAAAAGCCCTAGCCTCTATATTATAAATATTCTCCTTGTATCTACACCTTTTGATTAGCCTCTCTCTCTTTCTCTGAACCCTACGGCAGGTACGCCCCTCTCTATCTCTCTCCCTGTCTCTCAACTTAGCTTAGGGTTTAATTGTAGAATGTGGAACCCTAAGAGGGGGGGGATGCCCAAACTAAAAAGGGCCACACCCTAGCCTATGTGCATTGAGCTTTACTCATGTTGAGCCTTGATCAAAGTTCTATCCCATGTGATACTCTCAAGAGGTTTTGCTTAGGCTTCCCGAATTATGCAACAAGGTTGGACTGAGATCTCGTGTGCCATTGGTGGAGACCCAATGTGGGGTGTACGAAGTCTTTGGGGATAACCTGATGCAAGGTATTTGATATTACTCTATTTAATGCTTTCTTGAATTCATCATAGTGTTAAGTAATTTTCAGATTTATTTTATGAATGAGTTTATTCTTTGTGTTTTTTATTGATTCATATATTATATTTGGGCACTCGTAAGTAAACTGGGTGGTCAAAATAAAGAAAAAGAAAGAAAATTTTAAACGGTATACAGTTGCCCATGTCACATAGTCCTACTTTCATGGATAGAATAACAAAACCATAACATGCCCTAAAAGACATTCTCACACATTTTGTTCTGTCGTGCAAACCATAACCACAACAGCAGGGTGTGGATTGCGTGGGGAGCTATTACAATTGAGCTTGATAGCCTGTGATTTGGGGTTGACCATTTATGATGTCATCTTGATGGAGGTGCCGAAATAAGAGTTGTGCCGCTCCCCCAATCAATGATGAAATCCTCCATGTTGGTGTTACAAAGTTCTGGTAATGCTAACCATAAGATATGGAAAAATCTCTATTCTGCTCATTAAGGATGGCATGATGTGTCCTATGACTAGAGGAAATCCAAGCAGTTTGCTCCTTCCGATGGTACATAGTGTTGTCTTTTTTATTTTTTATGGGATATAAGTGCTACAACAAGCAACCCTTTAGTATCGTATGTGGTTCTCAACTTAGGAAGGCATGACTCATTTTGTCCAGATCAAACCTTGAAAATAGCTCCTCTTTGTGGTCCGATGTTGATAGGAAATACTATGGAACTGAAGGACACATTAACAAAGATGATCAATAGTTTAGCTTTGTCCAATGTGGCCAACCACCTAAAAGCCTAGGATGCGTCTATGAGAGCTAGTCGTGGAATGAAGTGAGCAATGGCTGGTACCTTGGAAAGTGCAGTTCTTATCTATCACAGGCATGATCAGATCGACCAAAGCTGCTAGCCTGGCTTCAAATCATTCCTGTTGAATGGTGCATGTTGAATCTATTTCTTCAAGACTGAGGAATACACCATTAATGTTTATTTTTATTCTTTTTCCAGGAAAATGGAAATTTTCTCAAGGGGTTAACTTGGCATCATCATCATCATTTTAGCCTTTTCCCAATTAATTGGGGCCGGCTAAGGGTTAACTTGTATGGAAACAATATAATGGTTGCGAGTTTCTTTTGTCCTCATACCCCCTGCAATACCTTATTATCATGGTATTATCATAACTTTTATGTCGTTTATTATGATCTCGTCTCCTGTACTCTCAAAACAATTTTTTTTTCCCTTGATGTCTTGAAGAGATAATCAGACGTTTGTTCCTTATTTTGTTGGAAACTTTGACCACCTTGTTGAGAAACCTATCAAATTAGCTTTACCTGGAGCAGTTCGTTGGGGCACCTGCCCTTTACTACCCTATGCTTCAATTCTTGTGTTCATGCATGTTACGTAATTGTTTGATTGCATTATAATTACATGACAATACTCACGATCAGAGACCGTTTAAAGGTTAAGGAACACATGTTCCTACATGCCTTCGAGCAGCATTTCTGTTTAAAGCAAACAGGGGAGGCATGAAAAACGAGGAAAAAGGGGAAGGAAAGAGGTGTAGTTTGGTGGAGAAGGGAGGGGAAGATGGTTGGCTTCTTTGGGATGGAAAGCAAGTGTTGTCTCTTTATTCCGTTGTCTATTATGAGTGCCTTAAATTCTGATAAAGCCTCCTTAATCTGAATCATATTTACTGGAATCTCTCACCCTAGGTGGCAATTCCGATTCAAAATCTCAAATACGCGATTCTTTCACTTCATGGAATCCATTTCCTTGAAGTCAGGAATCTTTATTCCATATTTTATGAATCTCGATTCCACTTTTGGAATCTTGGTTCCAATATTTCTTGAATCTCACTTCACGTTTGTTGAATCTCGATTCCTCATTTATGTATCTCGATTCAATTTTTTTTAGAATCCAGGTTCTCTCCATGAGTGTGCTTGTGACGTTAGAGTTTTAGCACTTCTTACACTAAGGCTACAACACTCTGAATTTAAACAAAAAAATTATTAATTTATTTTCTCTCATTAAATTTGAGATTTGAGTTCGATTTGTATTGCATTTCTATTAGTGCTAGAACTGCTGGCCATTTTTCAAAGATAATCAGGCTAATTAAGAAAGAGATTTGACTTCGATTTGTATTGCATTTCTAATAGTGCTAGAACTGGCAGCCATTTTTTAAAGATAATTAGGAAAGAGATTTTGTTTCGACTCGGATTACGACACAAAGCGACACAATGGCACAAACATATTTGCATTTTCAACTACAAAATATGAATTGTGTATGTTTTGTAATCACCATGACAAATTCCCTAGTGTACTGGGTGTCTGTTAATTGTACTTAACCCAAAACCCAAATCTCGACCTAAATTCTGTGCTGTAATTGAGGCTCAATCAAGGGGGAATCCTTGTTCATGTCTTTATGACCTTTGAGGAGCTTGATTCCAATATAAGGGGAACCATGGCTGAGCGTACTCAACGAGTTGATTCCAATATTGAGGGATTCTTACATAAGAGTACTTTAGGACCTTGAACCTTTTGGCCATGAAGTAAATTTTCTGACGATTTCTGATGCAGTTCAAAGTTGTGTGGTGTGCGATCCAATAAACATAGGAATCTCGACTCCAATTGGGTTGAAACTCGATCCCACAGAGATAGGATTTTTTGATTCTATGTAGGTTGAATCTCTTTTTCAAATTGGTATGAATCTCTATTTTAATTGGACTGAAACTCTTTTTCAAAGAGATAGAAGTCTTAATTGTGTTAGGTTGAAATTCAATCCCGATAAGGAATCCTGCAATTTCATGTGCAAACAATGATTCCGACAACAGAGTCTTCCAGCCACCCTACAATTTCGAGATTATGATGCACAAATCGATTGAAATATTAGGCGTTCCAACAACCATGACATGAGTTTCTTTATTTGTGAGTTTCTTTATTTGTGCATCTAGTAGGAGCAGTTGATCCCCAAAGTGCCATGCTCTGTTTATTATCGTTGTTGTTGTTATTGTTGTTATTATTATCATTATATTTATTATATATTGGGAAAATTTGTCAAAATACACTTGTCAACTAGTCATTTTAGTTCAGTTAGAATCCATTGTTATTTAACATTTTACACATTTTCAACTATTCTAACCCATGAACATGTGTATTTTTGATGGGCCTTTCAAAGTTAAATAAGCGATATGGGTAAAATGTTGAATAGTTCATCTCTTAGGTGGATTTTGATAATTTTGATAAACTTCTCTTTTATTCTTCATCCTAGAAATAATTCAATTACACTTAAAATCTTATGAAATGAATATCAATGCTTCAATAATTTCCTTTTTTCTCCTTTTTATTATTTATTTTGATAACTTGATATGTCATTGTCATGGTCTTTATGAGGCTGATTGAGGGAAAGACCTATTAATTGATGCTAAGCCATCCCAGTGGACTTACCCCGCGGCCCCACCGCACCCCACCCTCCCCCCCCCACAAAACAAAAAACCACTCAACAAAAAAGAAAAAGAACAGAAAAAAACAACAAATGCTTAGCCTAATCAAGATCCTTACCCCAATCCTGGGGATTAGCAAATCAACCAATGAAGTGCCATGCTTCCCTCAATGTGGCCTACTTAGAATGTGAAGTTTGGAATATTAGGATCTTGCTTCTCTTTTATTCTTATGCCCTCTTTGTCCTTGAGTGCTCTGCGGCATCATTGTTCACACTTGTGAATCATGGGCTCATGTTTTTATGCCATTGGTTAATGTGTGGGTCAGTGCCGAAGTTCAAAGTTTGATTTTCATTCAAGATATAATTTTTTTGTAGCAAACAGATTTTGGTTTAACATTGAAATTCAACTTCCTTCACTTTTTTATGTGTATAAACTGAAAATGATGGTTATCAGGAAATTAATGCTTAGTTGATATCAGTGCAGATGGTCTTTGCAACTGATTTGCATTCTCGGAGATTTTTGAAACTTCCTACTCCAACTGGAGTTGATTTCCGTGCCTCGTAAGCATTCTTATTTTGTGACCATACATCAGTGTGGCTTCCTTACCTCACCACCACATCTTGTATTGACCTTATATTGTACACTGTTTTCGTAAATTCTTGAAAGTTTTAAATGGAATGAGTTGGTTGATTGTTATTATAATTACTTGTATATTTTGTTCATGAATGCTAGGTAAATATTATTCTATTTGTCACACATCTTCTGTATTTGCAAGAATCTTTTGGGTTTGCTTGGTTCGCATGCATGATTGTGGTTGCTTTGTTGGGTTCAAGGTAGTCATGTGTACTTTATAGAACTCTTTTTTAGAGTATGGCTTGCAGTGATTTTAACATCCCAGTGCTGTCCATAAGTTCTGGTAATTTGATTCTTTACACGCTTTGGCTGCCATTTTGCTTCTCTTCTCCAATTCATGAAACAACTTGATGGCTCTGATTGTGCTTCGATGTACCTAGCATCCTGATTTCTTGATCAAACTGAAATTTTGGAGTAAGGAGAGCCTGTTTAACTAATAGCATTAACTTTTTTGTCTAGCTTGTAGTTGTTGGGATCAAAAGAGCATTGGAAGTGATAAAGGCATCTGGAGCAGAGGGATCCTGGAAGACTAGAAGATCTCTATGGTTGGGAGATGATGTATGTAGAGTGCATATATTGGGGATCGAGATCCCTAAATGTTAGGGATGGTGATCCCAACCTTTTCAGGATCTCGATCCTGACCTTTTGGGATGTTGATCCCAACCTTTGGGATTTTTCTCCTAAGCTTAAAGAGTATATATAGTCTAGGAGTATGCTATAGTTTTCTTACTAGGTTGAAAATCTCATTTCTTTTGCTATCTTGGTGTTTAAGGTGGAGATCAAGCTCCATAATAGTGGGGATCGAGATCCTGGAATTCAAAAATCGAGATCCTTTGAAGATCGCTTTCCTAACGAGGGAATGAGATTTTAGAGGGGGATTGCCACTTAGGTTGGGAGATCCCAACAATTATGGTCTAGTTTCGTCCATTGGCTTGTGATTTTGATGCTCTTGAATTCCTCAACATATTCGTAAGTTATTCAATGCTCCTTGATTGAACTCAGAGGGCCCATGTTTTAAATTCTTATTACTATGGATTGCTCCCCTTCAGATATCAATTTTTGTCTCCCGAAGACAAGAATGTAATTTTTCTAGCAATACTTGTTAAAGTCCTTTACTCTTCTGATACCAAAGCCACTTTTTGTTTTTGAGCTAACACTTTTAGACCGTTTTTCTAAGTGAAACTCGTGTCCCTGAGCACCACCTTGCCTCTAAGACATATCATGAAATGTGTTCGATCTTTGCTCCTTCACTCACCAATTTCTGATGAGGTGGATTGGTGCACACCTAGTAGCTTGAAACTAGGGTTTAGTAAAGAAGAAGATAGGGAAGGTCCAAAATTAGAGAAAGATGAAAAAACCAGAGGTAAAAGGAGCACTTGCTGCTCTAAGGTTCTGAACAAAAGTCCATAACATGATCCTCTATTATGCTTGAGTACATTTCTTATATAAGAAAACCCTAAACAAGACTTAATCCTGGGCATCCATCTAATCTAATTATGGCCATTTATTATAAACTTTAAGTGAATATAAAGACATACTCTAGAAATTACTACTTATTCCCCTAAGTGGATAAAAAGACTCAAATAAGTAAAAGACATAAAAGGATAGACTTAATGACTAATTTTCCCTTATACGGTTCCTCTTGTAAACTTTAAGCTTATCTCTCTTGTTTAGGTACTCGAGAGCAGTATTCTAGGCTACATCAGCTCCCCTTAAAAGAATTTGCCCTCAAATTCAGTGGCTTGTCATTGGAGGTATCACCACGATATGGAATGAGATGCTTGACATTTAAAACATCAGAAGTGCCAATATGGCTAGGAAACTTCAATTTGTAGGCATTGTCATTAATCTTCTGCACCACTTGAGACAGTCCAAACTTTTGTTGGCTCAACTGATGATATTTAGAACAACTTGGTCTCTAGGACATGTAAGATTGAGCATTGAATCCACCAAAAGGAGACTACCAATCTTGCAATGAATTGATGTGAGTGCAATGTTGGTGCAAAGATTACAACCAAACCCACAAGCATAGGCCTTCTTAACTGCTTCCATACTCTCCAGTCGTCCACTACACCATTTTGATGTAACAATACCAGCAAGGCAATATTGAGAAGATCAAAACATTTCATCTCTTGGAAACATTGTAACTCAACCTTAAAGATATGCAATTCAAAATAACTAGAGATCAATGTTTTCTAGGTTATGATGCCTCTCATAGACATCTCATCCATCACGTTTTGTGCATAGTGAAAACTAACACTGCTACGATACAAATGTGCAATGCTATCGCTCATAAACATACCTGAGGAAACTCTTTTCTTAGGATGCAAGAAAAACTTTGTAATCTGATTCTCATTTTTGCTGAATTTGGTGAGGTCGAGATGCAAATGTTAGGCCCCTTAGTTTTAGGGTTTGGGGGAAGATGATAAGGAACAACTTTTATTCTCCCATCAAAGCAGAGCATCCACTCAGCCTGAGTTCTCTCACAGAGAATGACTTTAGCAATCCTTTGGTGAGCATCTCCTATATTGAACTCACCAGCTGAGAGTTTAGGCGAAAATACCTTGAACTCTTTGGTGTGAACATCATGTGACACCCTAAATTCAAGTAAAACTTGAAGAAGAACATCATCATCATCATTGCTTTTGTCTAACACCATTCTCCTTGCTACTTTCTTAGGGAGTAGGGACTAAGAAACCAATTACTTCCAATACTTTTGGAACAACTCCTTGACATCTACCCTGCTATTCATCAAATATAGAAGCACTCACAAAATCCTCTACAATAGCAGGATCTTCTTTTCGATCCTCTTTACAGATTGGAACACCACTAAAGCTTTGATCATGTATTTATTTTTCAATACCCAAATCTTCATCCAGGTACTTGTCAAAGATTGGCGGTAAGTCCCAGTCCATAACGTGTTGATCTTGAGAAGCATGTGGTGAAAACAAAGTTTTTTCATGGTTGTCCTCGAATAGAGTTCCATAACACCTACTTCAATCATCATCTATTTTGTGCTTAGGTCGATGGAATTGTGCATCGAACTCATGACTAGGATCACACCATGAATTTGACCCGTCGGACACCAACTTGGTCACCGACTTATCGGCCTTGATCTCATCCTCCTTAGACAAGGCTTCCATTTGTGCTAAATCCAATGCTAGGGTTTTGACCAATCTTCTCAGATCTGCAATCCTTTCTTGCGAACGAGCATCAAATGCTTCTAAGGTTGCTACTTTTCCTCCTTTTGCTCTGTGCAGAGGCATGGTTGTTGACATAGGGCACAAAAATCTGCGCTACGTTATTGTTCCATAGTACCATTCTTACTAATCGTTGGGCTCTGATACCAACCTGGCACAGACCTAGTAGCTTGAAGCTAGAGTTTAGCGAAAGACGAAGCTAGGGAAGATCAAAATTTAGAGAAAGATTAAAAAATCAGAGGTAAAAGGAGCACTTGCTGCTCCAGGGTTTTGAATAAAATGTTGGCTATATGGCCTTTGAAGGACATAATCATTGTTGTCATCTTCGCTTCGCTTTGGGCGAAACACCCGAAGCCTTCGGGTTTCCCTTCAACTGAAGCAAACGGAATACTCTTCGATATTCTTCTTTTACTTGCTACTTTTTTAAACTTTCAATAAACAAAAGGAGGTGTAACTATTGAATGCCACGTAAAAAAGGGAAATGCCACCTTATGGATTTTGACAAGCCTTAAAACAAAAGTAAAAGAATATTGATATTTTGGATTTAAAATAATTATTCAAGTACTTTTATGCTCCTAATTCTAAGGGCATTAAAAAAGTAACTTTAAAATTAGTAGTAAAAAAAAAATTTCAACTATTTTATTTATTATTAAATGTGGTAATAAATTTATATATTATTAATTTTTTACTTTTATATTATTTATGAAATTAAAAAAATAGATTTTTATGTATTATAAAATAAATAAATAAGAACCAAACTCTTCCCCTCGAATCAACCGAAGCACCGAATTGCTTCATTTTTTTAGACCAAATCGAAGTAGGCTCCGAAGCGAATATGACAACATTGGTCTTATGCCAAGAGTCTTTCGCTTAGTGGGAGTGAGTGAGAGAGAAATAATCTGGGTGCTTAGCGAACTGGGGCTTAGATTCTCATACCCCGAGTACATGAGGCAATGAGAGCATGTGTTTTGAGAGAGCAATCTCTCGAGTAAGTATGAGGGTAACCTTCAAGCCAGGGCTTGGAGAATCCAATCGAGTATAATAGAACCTGAGTATTTGTTTGAGGAATCGCCTTGTATAAACTGACCATGACTTATGGGACATGAGTTCGTAGACCATTCCATGGCATGTGTATTTATAGTTGTATGGGAAGCCACTTTTCTATAGTATAATCCGACTTAGAAGAGCTAGTGCGCATGTGCTTTGAGAGCACCCCTGAATTAGAGTAGTAATGTGTCCCACAGGGGTGCACTTGTAATCCATTGAGAAATCGATGATGGGAAGCTCTGGCTTGGTGACTTTGATGTGACCAATTATGTATCCCTGCCATAGATTGTGGAACATAGGTCCATTGGGTTAGCTCGAGACATTGGTGGAGCATCATTAGGGACTAGCCCAATGGAGTACTCCGTTTACGATTGTTGAGCCTTGATATCATTGACTTCTTGTCCAAATTTAATTATGATGAAAAATGTTGTGTTAATGATCAAATAACATTTATTAATTTATTGGAAAATTTTGATAATTTTTTGGAATTTTTGGAACACCAAAATAGCCTTTTACAAAATTGTTTATCACTAATTCTATTTGAGGACATCCATGATGGATGCCATGTGACACGCAAGTAGCCATAAGGTGGCCACGTGGCACCCCATGGCCCCACATGCAGTTGACGTTAGCTGTGCTATGTTTTCTGGGAGTGGGGTCCTTTATGGCATTAGTTGATTTGTTTTGTTATATTGTGCCATGTGACATAATGGTTCACATTGTTATATTATGTTATAACTTAAGTGATTAATTTAGTCACATGTCTATTTGCTCCCACATGTGACTTGCTTGGCATGTGTGAAACCAAAGCTCTTTTGTAAAATAAATCGATTTTGAAAAACAATGAGACCATTTATCTTTGATACAAGGAGGTTACAATTAGTTACAACCATCTAATGTGAAATCTGATAGCTTGGGTGTGTCAAAGTTCGAGAAAATTTCTTTTGAAGTTTGAGTTTGGTCAATGAAATAAATGCAACTATCAAATTTCACATCCAATGGTCAAGATTATTTGTGACCACCTTGCATTAAAGATAAATGGTCTCATTGTATATATTTCTTTAAAAAAAATGTTTTTCCACATGGGATTCTCCACATGTGTGCCTGGACCGTATGGACACACCCCATTGGTCTGGTCCATGTGAAGAGGACGGTATATCTGAATTTGATTGGCTTTTTGTTATAGATATTTGTTCACACATGTGGCATGTGCCAATTACCAAATTGGACATGCCCTTGCCCATGAAGTGAACTAATCAATTAATTTAAAACCATGAGCTATTGTGTAAACTCTACTTTGGACTCGAAGGGAAATAAAACATGGAGCAAGGACAAGATGGTAAATGGCTCACATGAGGGTTTAAAAGGAAGGACCATGGTTTTGAATCTCATACCTACCTCTTGGTGGTTAGATGAGGATGAGTGGTTAGGATTATGGACTCTCATGTGCCATAAATCTAAAACATCAAGGGTCAAGATCAAATCACTATTCACCATTTTATATAAATATCACTCAAAGCTCAAACCTAACCTAATCAATTATCACTTTTCAAACTTGAGAGAGAAAATAAAGTGCCCTCTAGCCTCCAATGAAATTCCCATTTTGAGATCACCCCTTTTGCCTTGAGCTTTGAACCCATAAGTCCCATGGTGTACACGTTTTCCTTGCATGAGCAAGAGGGTTCTTGTCATCAATCAAGGTGATCATTTTAATTAAGTTTGATTCTCTTTCCACTATCTTTAGTTGATGAAAGCCTGCTGGAAATCACAGTTTACAGAAGTTTATAGAATCATTGAGCATTAATTTCCATTAATCCATGTTTTTAGATTGCATAGTGCGGTCCTCCTTTCTTTCTGTGTAGTGTAGTTTGATCCTTCACCTATTTACACATCTACTACACTATTTTGTTTACCCGAATTTTCCAGATTGCATACCTCAGTTCTTTAATCTGATTTGAGTTTCAAATATCATCCTTGAGTTAGAAAATAGTGTTCGAAATTGCCTAGATATCATTGAGAAAAGATTTGGTGGTCCGGTGGACCGCATTGTGTAGTTTTCTCCTACATTACTTGTTTTGAGCTAGATCTCTCTAATAGTTTGGATATCCAACCTCAAGGTTATTTTTCTCTCAAATTGAACTTTGATTAGTGTTATTAAAGTGATTAAAATGCTTCCTATGTGATTGATCTCCTTGAGTTTCAAACCAAACCATCCTTGTTCTAGACTATGGGACAACATTAAATCCCCAAAATGTCCGAATTGTGACCCAAAATGTCAGATTAATTCTGTTTTGTTTACAAGAACACCCTAGACCTCTAATCACAACATAAAAGTCCATAACATGATCCTCCATTATGTTTGAGTACATCTCTTATATAAGAAAACCTTAAACATGACTTAATCCAAGGCATCCATCTAATCTAATTATGGCCGTTTATTATAGAAGACTTTAAGTGAATAAAAAGGCAAAGGAATCTATAAATTACTACTTTTGCCCCTAAGTGAATAAAAAGACTCCATAAATTAGTAAAAGACATAGAAGAATGGACTCAGGGACTAATTTGCCCTTCTATGGTTCCTCTTGTAAACTTTAGACTTATCTCTCTTGTCTAGATACTCAAGAGCAGTATTCTAGGCTGCATCATGGATGCACTATGATAGTGGAGCAAGGTGCTCTGGGGCTCTCTCCTCTTCAAAAGACCTAAGTATTGGATCTGAGAAACCTTTAGCTAAAGTGGGTAACAAAAACTTGTTTCTAGTTGGGGAAACTCAACCGAGTCAACTCTATTCTTTTGATAGTCGAGTTTTATAACCGAAAAACTCAGCATGTGTCAGTATGTTTCTTTGCATATACTTTTCTATTTAATCTAAATACTTGCCAGTGGCAATATTGTATTAGATGTGGAAGTATTGTGGTATGACTCAATTGAACAGCTTGGTATGGTTCGTTCTAAAACCACATTGCTTTCTTCTCTACATTCTTACTTAGAAAATTGACGAGGTCGCTGCATCTTCCCTAGTTAAGCATTGGACTCAGTGAAGTTGACTGTTTTGGCAGTGATTGAGTCGGCCACTGAGATTGAGTTCTTAAATATTGCTCTAAAGATAAAGAAACAAACATAGGATGAGTGCATGAAAATTATCCCCCCTTACTCCAGCATGTGTTCTAGAGACTCAGTGATGATTTTCCACATGGACCCTGACGTTTGAATGTTTCCTAAGATCAATAATAAGTCCAAACACCATTTTCTAGCACAAAATAAACTGGAGGATACTGATAGGTGTCACATACACACACATGTTGTCGACGAAACAAAAAATGGAGATTGTGCAGCCTCAATGTACCACCCTAAAGCCACATGGTAGTGAGGAGTTTTGAAGGCTTTTGGAGCTCCGAAAGAAGCCATAGAAAGAGTGTTGACCCAGTTGGACTTTACAACCTTGTTAGAAGGTTTATGCAAATCATGGACTGGAAAGCTAAACTTGGAGGAAAAAGCAAGGACTTGTGCGCTTTTCCTTCATAAGTGAATATTGCTTGAGCTGGAGTTTTAAGGGAGTGATTCGTTTTTGCTAGGGGTACAAGTGGGAGCTTCTAGTTTTTTATACTTAATGTAGACTTATGTTTTTTACATAGGAAACTCTTTTTCCATCGACGGATATTACACATCTTTGGGAAGATGAAAATAAAAGAAAAATTTGCTCTCTCCATTGTTTATTGCTTTCTGTGTATCATCTAGCCATATTAATTCTTGAAACTGAAATGAAACAAGAGGTGGTGTGTTAACTGATTCTTCTAAATACCATAAATATTACATCTGCATGAGTAGTTTTTTTCAGAGTTTTTCGAGGCATTCTTCCAAATATTTTGGCTTTATGTTTTCTGGAGAACTGTATTGTCGATTGTTGGTGTATCAAGTGTCATCGTCATTTTGGCTTCTATGGATGGCAAGATTAATAAGTTTTTGTTAATCAAGTTACATGAACTGTCTATTTGTCATGTTCAATTCGAATAGTCAACAATTTATAAGGTTGAATTCTGTGCAAAATGATATTGTTGAGGTTGATCATTGAGAAGTTTTCTGCTTCGTGGGCTATAGCTTTACAATTTGGTAAATTTCAGGACACTATTTGTACACCTTCCCACTATAGAATTTGTTGCTAGTTGTTACTCTTGAAGGAACTTTGATACTCATTGTAGACACGTGTGCTGTGGATGGCTATTTTATTGCAACATCACAGCCATCTGTGTAATGTTGATGAACGTATTGTCCTCAAAATTCATTTGCATTATGTTTTGGATACTTTTTATGATGTTAATAGTTCGGCGTATGGGTACATATTTTACACAATAGCTGCATGTATTTTTTTCTTTTATGTTTGTCAATCTGAAGTTCTGAGTGACTGATTTGAGAGTTATTTGGACGTGCAGATGTTTTTGTCATAAGGAGCCAATTGGCATGGGCTATGTATGTTCAGTTTGCTTGTCGATATTCTGCAAGTATCATACGAAATGCTCAACTTGTGGGTGAGTTCTATAAGCTTTTCTATTCTTCATTCTTGCATAATATAGTCATGGGATCTTTCATTGTAATACAAGTCAAAGGCATGAAACTTTGTATGTGTACTAATTGAATTTTGAATTATGGTTTCCTTTCCCACTACCAACCATCCCGGCCCGGTTGTCCCGACCTTTCCTCTCCCATCGCTCAGTCCTTATCAAAAGCCCCGGGCAAATTCATCCCCAGGCCCCTTCCGACTCTGCCCTCCCGACTCTGCCCCCCCGGTCCACCATGGTTATCCGAATCTTCCGCCCGAGGTAGCGGTTGCCTCTAGAGTCTCGCTCCAGCATTTCAGACAAGGGATCTCACGGAGTCTCATTTCCTTAATTTAGGATTCTCACCCTTCACTATTTAGGAATCTTGATATTGAGTTATTTAGAATCCAAATCATGGAGCCATGATTCAATCAACATGGGATGGGAGTTTTGGTATATGGAATCGAAATTCAGATGCAAACATTTAGAGTTATAGAATGATTGTTGCATAAAAGGTTTATAGAATGGTACAACTTTATTGTTACATGAATTAAGGGTTATAGAATGATTGCAATGATATTATGGAATGCTCAGGTTTTCAAAATTTTGTTTGAAACATTCTGTTCTTTAAAATTTATTATGAAATTGATACAAATATTGTAGTTTCTTTTTCTTCAATGGAGAAGGATGTGTGACTAGCAACTGTACTAAACCTTGATCCTGAATTCCTGATAATGGGGGAACCCAAAATAAATATCTTATGTTTTAGAGTTTATTATTTGTTAATCAAGTAATTGTACTTTCTTTATTCAATGAATAAGGATTGCATGTCTAGACACCCTAGTCAACCTTGATTCTAATGTGAGGTAACCTGCATTAGTGGCACTCGAGGACCTTGATTCCAATACTATTGAGGAACCCTGATTAAGGGCACTTAATAAATCGATTGAAATATCAGGGGAGCCCTTGTTTAGGGCAGAGGCGTTACATATTTTTCTCTCTCTCTAAAAACACAAATGTCCCGACACCTTTCACTCTTACCCTCACAAAATACACACATGATATTGTTTACCCATATCACAAAGATCTAAAAAAAAAAAAACCCATACCAGAGCCATTATGGATTTTTATCTCTCTAAAAACACCAATGTCTAGAAACCTTTTACTCTCGCTCTCATAAAATACACACATGATATTGTTTACCCAAAACACACACCCACAATAGCTCTTTCTAAAATCATAAATTTTAATCCATACTAACTGTGAGAGACACTACACGTACCTTGTTGATGTATTGTAGCTGTTGCTTTGGCCGCGACTCCTTTGTGAATCTCCCATAATTTGTGATGGTGTGAGAAAGGGAAGGAGATGGTGGGTGAGATTTGGAATAAAATGAGGGAGGTAGGGACCGGGGGGGGGGGTGACGGGAAGAGGGGAAATGGAGGCTCTTTCACGGTTTACGCAAAGCAGAGCATGAGGAAGGGGAGACAATAGATATGGTGGTTTCTTTGAGAGGTAAAGGGGGATGCATGAAGAAATTGGGGCAGTGTATTTTATATAGAGGGAGAAGGTAGAGAGTGTTTGTTAGTGGCGTTATTCCCTTAGGGCCTGTTTCATAATTGGAAGGTAAATGTTCCTCGAAAATTGGAAGTTCTTCTTTGCTGAGAAAAAAGAAGTTACTGTAACAAGTTTTAGGTTTCTGTATTTGATAATCTACTGGAATGTTAAAGAAGTT
This sequence comes from Amborella trichopoda, assembly GCF_000471905.2. The sequence continues at coordinate 8,297,032 of NW_006494931.1, read as the reverse complement.
CTAAGTACCTGTGTTTGATAACATGCTGAAAGATTAGCAAGTGATAGTGAAAATTGCAAAATGTAGAGCACAAGTTTGCCATAACATTCATTCAAGCCCTAAAATGACAATAGAGAGTAAATGAAAGACTCCCTACAAAATAAAAAACAAATTCTTCAATAAATATTATGCCATGAACTATCCATTCCTTCAGTTGTCAAAAGCAAATCAAATATACCAAATTTCGACAAAGAAACAACCTAGAGCAAAACAGATGATATAGGTTGTGATGAATAGAATCACTTATACCAATGAACTTTCTAAATTAGAAAGAATCCAAAGGACTACATTTTCTTGTTGAGAAGGCCTTTACAACAAAAAAATAAAAATCCAAATCAGATTGTGGCAATTTCTATGCAGTAATTAGAAAGAATCATACACACAATTAAAATTGCATGTTTAGTACATCCAACAAGGGATTGAAAAGCAACATTGCTTAGGCATCCATTCAAATATTCAAAAAAAGACTTAACAATTTCATTTAAAAATCCACATTTTTATAAGAAAACAATCTCATAGCCATGTAACAATTCGGGCTTTTCGGGCCTCGGCCCGGGCCCGGTCCATTGGCATTCCTACTTACAATCCTAGAAGTTCAAGACTCATTCATAGCATTAAAATCTAATAACTCTCAAATTGGTACTCTATTTTCAGAACTCAAAAAAAAAAACAAACAAAAGAAAACAAAATAGATAGAGATAATGAAAAGAAAATCAGAAAATGCAATATACGTCATTAATTTAATCTTTGAAACCCTGCAAGATAGAGCACACTCCCAAATCAATGATTTTAATAATTTTCAACATTCTAGTTTTATTGTCCATGAAAGAACCCCTAAAATGCCCAATAAAAGAAAACCAGAAAAGTATTCTACCATATCGCTCTACAGAACTTTAAAATCAGAAGATGCTCCTTTTCTCCATTAATAATTTAATTTTTGAAACCCTACAAGATAAAGCACACCCAAAACTAATACTTCTAATAATTTTCAACATTCTGGTTTTATTGTCCACAAAAGAACCCCTAAAATGCCCAATAATGAACTTTCTGAATATGAAAGGAAATTTTAGGGGAAAAAGGAAGGTACTTGATGAAGAGGGCTATGAGAGAGAGGGATAAAGTGAGATAGGAGAGAGAGAGAGAGAGAGAGAGAGAGAGAGAGTACGTACGTAGTAGTAGG